>CM056560.1:2442179-2797179 GCA_029721515.1 Synanceia verrucosa | reverse complement strand
AGTAAAGAGAACTTGTCCTCCTTGTTAGGCAGCCTGTGTGTGAGTGCGGTAATAACGTGAACAGCTGTTGACATCTGTAGACCTCTAGCGGTCTCTACCGGCAACTTTTTGAAACAACAGGGGGTGCTCACTGAGTGCGCCCAAATAGACAACAGATAACCCTGAATATGCATTAGAATCAGACACATTATGACATAAGGAATAATACGTACTTTTGATCATTCGTGTGGAAGCAGAGACTCCTGCACTGAGACACACATGATTTTCACTAAATGAGGCATGGCTGCTGTGTTATATTTTGGTGAATGTTCACAATAAATATAGAGTAATATCCTTCTTCCACATGTTTCCAGATTGACGTTTCACTCTTCACACCGCACCGTCACACATATGATGTCCAAACTACCCACAGGAGTGCGTAATGGTCACCAAGTGCCGCAGGCTTCAGGCCCTCAATATTTATAAGCTTTTAACACAGTTTATGAAAGATAAACTTCACAAAACGCATGAAAAACAGCTGAAGAAATAAGCAGTTTAAATTAGAAACACAAAATCCCGTGCGTAAAGTAAGTGGAGCTTCCAGTGCGCTTACCTAGACTGGAGGGGGGCTGAGTGTGTTGCCAGCGTTAAGACAGCGCGCAGAGTTAATGAAATATCTCCAAATGGGAGTCAGGAGTGCGTGCAGAGATAAGCCTGATGTGCTTTATATACCCAGAAAGCAAGTGCTGCTCTCCTCATATTGTCCAAGAGCGTTTGCATAGCTGGCCAAGTGGCTCTGCTCTTGCTGACTGGCTAACATTGCATTGTGTTTGTTTTCCCCTTGCTATGACGTGAGACAAAATATTGGCCATATGTTCATCGGCAATAAATTGGTGTTGAGCGCAAACACAGCTCCCAGCGGACGGTGCTTTTAACCCCGCAGCCAGTTCTGCCTCTTTGGGATGTTTTTGGAGACACCAAACTATCTGCTGTATAACGTAGGTGAGTGATAAAGTCACACCAGCCGGTTTAAGAGATAATAGTCCGCCTATGGAAGAGCTGCTGGTTGATCTTTATACTGCGGCCTATTATTCCTCCTCACACATGGGCTCTCTAATAAATCGCTTGGTAACCAAGAAGCAGCGCCGTCCAAAGAGCAGATGTGGCATGTTATCCGCGCCACGGCTGCGTTTACATTAGATACCCTGATACAATGATTGATAACCAAGGTCACAGTAATCCACAATGATTCGAGACCCGGGCATCTCCCACGAGGCTGACTACTAACACATAATGTTTGCCACATAGATCCACACATGTGTTGACACCGGAAAAACACCCGCAACGGTGCGCGCGCCGGGCCGCAGGAGGAAATATCAGTCAGAAAATTATAAAAAACAAAAGAAAACATAACTTAAAAACAAAAAGACTCAGAAGTATAAGCTATAAAAATGCTACTAATATTTATTTAAATAATAGAAAAAAATAATAATTAGGATAATATCACTGCAGCGTAAAAAACAGGAGTAGAAAAATAAATCTACGCATTTACCAACAACTGTGCGCGTTATGCGTAATAATAACTGGAACAATCCAATTCATGATGTCTATAATATAATTAAATATTCACTAATATATTCAAGGAAATCGGTATGTATTGAGTGACACAGTGGCTCGAAATAAGAGGCCATGCACATGGTTGTAATCTTTCCCCACCTCTGGATAAAAACAAAAGAATTATTATTTTATAGATGCTTTATTCTCTCCAGCGGTGTCCATTTGCACCTGTTGCACGCACACTGTAGCATTTCCGCTGTTATAGCCCTGAAAAACCTCCTCAGAATATGAGGCTGGTGTATAAAGATGATGGCGCTGATTGTTGAGGAAAAGAAGAAAGTATTATGACACCTCGGGGGAGGGTTTAGGTAACTTAAATCAAGACAATGATTTTATTGTGGGCAGCCTGGAATCTATGCATGGTAATAATGGTGTTGCCTGGTAGTGCAGGAGCGACCGTCAATCAATAGCGAATACATTACCGATGGGTTTTGTGCGGGGCCACTTTGCTGATGAAAGACTGAGATTATCCTCACCACCATCGCTGCTGTGTTCAAGAGCATCGCTAAGACGCTAAGAATACAAATAAATAAATTGGCCTCATACCTCGTTTGAAATTCCGCATTAAGGCAAAGTAGTTAGAGCAGGAATGTATTCATGAGGCGCGCAGCTCTCCACTCAGCCGCTCTGTGAATACACTTTGACAAGTGCTCTGGGTGCTAAATACAAGGTCTCCTGAAAAAGGATGGGTAAGATAGGCCCTGCCGGTCAAGCTATTATCAATCCCTGGCCTAAAGCTTGATGACTAAGATACTTCAGATGTAGTTAACGGCCGCGTAAGGACACTGATGGCACGGTATTCTGAAATCAATCAGTTCAAGTTTTAATGTATCGACCACTCGAAGAGAACCAAGAGGGGGGAGAATGCCACGGAGACTGAGGCTGATTTTCAGAGAAGATACACTTTAAAAGAAGAGAAAAGTTTGATTAAACCAGAGGGCTCACTTGTACTGGCTGAGACTCATACATGATGATAGGCAGTCCTATCAATAGAGAAAGGCTTAGCAATTTTTCCTCACAAATACATGCACTTAGAGAGGTTTAGCATTTGATCACCAAGGCCTTAGTGTTAAGGCGAGTGAATGGATGGTTTCAGCCCTTCAAGAGATGTGAAGCTAAATAGAGGAGATGAGTTGTTTTCCAACAAAGTGCTCACTTCTACAATATTACCATATTCTGACACGACAACGGTGCATTGTGGATGTGAGGAGCTGTGGAGTGTACAGGGCGATTGGTCTTAACATTTTTGCCCTGTTATGTTATCCACTGGAGAGGAATAGAAGGGGAGGGAACAAATAGAGTGAACTGTGTCAAAGTGTTGGCTGAGAGAGGGAGAAAAAAAGTTCCTTCAACACTCATGAAATGTGAAGAATTTCCATCAAAATATCAGATTTATGGGTTGCATAGAAGGGTTTTTACTTGACATGAATAACTTTATGATTGAATACCTCTTTTTTTCCAGTGCTGAGCATCAGGTGCAAGGCCAGTGCTTGGCCTTGGAGAGCCATATAGCCGTTTGTAAACTCCTGCCACTAAGGGCCAACACCACAGTACTTAGCAAACACATTCTGATAGCATTTTATCCCCTGTGGCATGCCGGCCACAAAACAAACGCCACAGTCAAGGTCAGGCACTTGAATAATAGCGAGCTTCAAATAATAATTAAGATTTGACCCCGTCCAAATTTTCACTTAACTATATGTCGGCTGAGTCAGGAGCCTTTAGAAAATGTGGCTGATGTGGATGTTATAGCTGCACAGATGAGCGGCGAATTCAATAGCTGTGAAAGGAGTGTTATGTAGGTGTCTGAGTAGAAAGAAGGAATAAGTAGATATCATCCATGGTGAAAAAACAAGAGTTTCAGTCTGTTGGTCTTTGGACTGGGTGGAGAACCAAAAATTTGGTTGCCACACCAAATCATGTGATAAATTTCAAAAACAACCTCTCAAGGTAGCCAGAACCAGTGTGTAGTCTACGTGATACACCGTATACCCACTAGAAATCATCCTGATATATCAGCATGGATTCTAGGGGTCTATGATTGACAGGAGCCCAGAGAGGCCCCTAATACAATTATAATACTGACAAAATATAATATGACAATCAGCAATAAACTCACAGTCACACATACATTTGATTTACAATGTATCGCAACACTGGAAACAATTCTCAACTCCCCCCTCTCTATTTAGTAAAATGGTTCAGTCCAGCTGCTCCACCAGACAGCCTGCAGAGAGCTAACTTTTCAGACAGAGTGGAGGAGAAGACAACAGGATGTCTCAAAAGTAAGGGAGTTAAAAAAGAAAAGTTAAAAACAAATTCAGACAGGAGAAAGAAGTGAAGGTTTGACAGTTTGTCACCCAGTTCTTTCATAGGTAAGGTGGGTCTGTTAGTGGTTCATGTGATGGAAAGTTCCAGAACATTAGCCTGTTAGCTAGTCCTAGCTTTGTCCAGAGTTTATAAGCTAGCTCACTCGCCTCATATTAGCTCATATTTCTGCAGAAATCTCTGGATTTATTCATTCACCCCCTACATCTACCAAGTAAATGTCAAGTTGTTCTTTTCACTATTATGGGAATTACAGTCAAAATGATCACTTTTGTTAAACAGTGTCAAAATTTTCAACTGAGGGGGGACCAATAACATTTATTTTCATGGGGCTCAAATCCCTGCAGACACACATGAGGACTACACAATTGTGCAGAACTGTACCCAAACTCAAAAATGGCACAACTCAAGAAATACAGAGAGCAATGGTCAGGGTGCTTTAGTCCTACGAGACCTCTCACATCTTTTGAAACAATGAAATCGTAGCAAAAGTCAAGGACAGATCACTGGAAGAAAGAGCTGAGCTCGTCCTTGCCTTCACTCCAGCTGCACGAAGCAAAGATTCAAAAGCCCTGCAAGGATATTGACTGTTACCTTCAGCAGTATGTTCACAGTGAAGTACAATATAACTCTCATATTTGAATAGTGCTGCATGGACAAAACACATCGAATTAGAGGAGGGATGTCTCAAGGTCATTTTGTTTTTATTACAAATGTTTTGCTGAAAAATACATAAAGATCCCGAGAATTTATTTTTTTTTTTTTTTACTAGAAGACAAAAATGGTAGACAAACTGTTGTCAAGGTGGTGTCCTTTCTTGAGACACTATGCAGACAGTCATCTCAACATACATTTGCTCTAAAAAGACATACCAGTGGCAAAAATGAGAAGCAGAAGTTGTTTCTGTTGTTTAACCACTTTACCTGGACAAGCTGTGTGACAGAGGCAGCCTCTGCAGCACTGTCTCTACAGGACATCCAGAATGTTTGTTATGTTTCAGCCTTATTCTTAAATGGGATGAATTATATTTCCCCCCAAAACTGCACACAAAAACCCATTATGACAACATGAATGTTTTTTTTTTTTTAAATTTATTTTTTTAAAATGTGTGCAATTTACATGAGCATTCACAGTCTGTGCTCAGTCCTTCACTGATGCACCTTTGGCATCCTTTACAGCCTCCAGTCTTTTAGTTATAATGCCACTTGGCTCACCTCTCTTTGGGTAGTCGGACTCATTCCTGTTTCAGAAAACAGGAGGAGTGTTGGAGATGTTCAGTCCAGTCCGGCTCTAGCTGGACCACTCCAGAACCTTCACAGAGTTGTCCTGAAGCCTCCTTTCATATCTTGGCTGTGTGCTGAGGGTCATTGTCCTGCTGAAAGATGAACCGTCACCTCTGTCTGAGGTCCAGAGCTCTGGAACAGCTTTTCATCCAGGAGGTCTCTGGACATTACTGCATTCATCTTTCTCTCTATCCTGACTAGTCTCCAGTTCCTCACAGCATGATGCTACCTCCACCATGTGTCACTGTAGGGATGGTGTTGTCCTGGTGATGAGTGGTGCCTGGTTTCCTCCAAACATGATGCCAAAGATTTCAATCTTTGTCTCATCAGACCAGAGTTTAGTTTCTCATGGTCTGAGAGTGCTTCAGGTGTGTTTAGTCAAACTCCAGAAGTCTAAGAAGTGTCTAAGAAGTGTCTCCGCCTCATAGGTGGATTGCTGCAGAGATGGTTGTCCTTCTGTAAACTTCTCCTCTCTCCACAGAGGAATGCTATAGCTCTGACAGAGTGACCATCAGGTTCTCTGTCACTTCAGCTCTAGAGGAGTCCTGCTGGACCTTCAAAGTAGAGGAAATGTTTCGGGACCCTTCCCCACAATCCTGTCTCTGAGGTCTACAGACAGACTCCTTTGACTTCCTGCTTGGTTTGCACTCTGGCATGATCTGTCACGTATTTGCACTTATGTAGACAGGTGTGTGTCTTTCCAAATCATGTCCAATCAGTTGAATTTAAAACAGGTGGACTCTAATTAAGCTGCAGGAACATCTCAATGATGATAAGTGGAAACAGGAAGCACCTGAGCTCTGTTTAGAGCTTCATCACAAAGACTGTGAATACTTATGAACATGTGAATTCTTTTTTCTATTTTTAATAAATTTGCTGACATGCCAGAAAAAACGTTTTTCATGTTGTCATAATGAGGTGTTTTGTGCAGAGTTTTGAGGGAAAAATTAATTTATTTGATTTTGGAATAAGGCTGTAACACAACAAAATGTGGAGAAAGTGAAGCACTGTGAATATTTTCTGGATGCACTAAAGCAGCACCAAGATGTTTTCATTGATAATTTACTGCTAAAATGTTTGACAACAGATTTAATGGCACGTTTACTGTAGAGTGAAGACTGGGTTCAAAATATGGAGGCTTTTTATTTAAAATCCCCATCAAGAACTGAAGAAATCCATCAAATACTTGATGTTTGAATAATCTTTGAACTATCTGTGAAGATTCTCAGTCATCCAGGTCAAAGTCAATCTGAAGACTGAGAACTGAAGAAGCCTCTTAAATGAGAGGTGAAACGTCTTAAAAATGAACTCCAGGTGACTTTTGTTTTTGCTCTTTGGAGAAATCTTTGAAATCATTCATCATCGTATTGAGAAATTATTCAGAGGAGCTGACAATGTTGGTAGTAACGTGCAGAATTAGGTGCAGGAGGCAGATATTTCCCTGATAAATGTGTTTCTGAAGTGAACCTATAGGAAAAAAGAAGAAGAATCACCACAGTTTATTGAAGATAAACACATTTTTGCAGCAATGAGCGTATCAATCTCCCCCCCCAAAAAACTCACTTCATCCAGTGGTTTTATTTTGGAGGGTAGATGGCTTTGGAGTAAAAATGTCCACTAATGAAACAACTGGGGGGGATATCTATTTCATCCAGATTTACAAATATACTGCAAACTACTTCTTTGCAAAACAGCTCAGTCTCTTGCAGACTACATCCAAGTCACTTTGAAAATAGGTGAATACTTAATCACACTGACTCATTAATGAAACGGTTATGCATCAAAATATTGTAATCAAAGTGAGATTAAATATCATCAATTTCTAAGGGCATTTCAGACCAAGGCTGTCACGATGATGAATCAGTTTTATGAAAGATAACAAGTTACGGCCGAGCTTTAAAACAGAACGGGAATGTCTTCAAACCACCATTGAGTGATTCTCAACTATTTCACCTCATAAAACTACAGAAGGTTAAGGATTTCTTCTTGTAGCAGTGCACCGTGCAGCTCTTTGAAGTTTTAGGATTAAAAATGTCCAACATTACTCTCAAAAAATCAGTAATTACATTAATTTTGACCAGTCATGAAGGCCAAGCTTTGGGGAGCGGTGTACGTGTGAGCGCCTGCATGTGTCCCCATTGGAGTACAGTGAACATCCCATCAGGATATGTAACCTAAACAGCACAATGGAGAGAAACAGAAGGGCTTAGGGGCATGAAACAATCACCTTGAACCAGGCTGCTCCTTGCAGACACAAGGATTACCCATCTGCACATTTTTGAAGCCTTTTGATTAACAATGTGTCCAAAATGAAAGACGAAAAGGAGAAAACACTATTTAGTCATTTCAATGGCTGTCTGCAGATGGGTTGCCAACATATTTGGATAATTAACGTGTAGATATTTTCTTTATACTAGACCCACGATGGCAATTAACATGTTTTGTGGAGAGGTGAAAACTTTTTTCGAGGCAGTAGGAGACGGATGGAAATGCATTAGAGGAGGTCATGAAAATGGGCTTCTATTCTTTGCGATAAAAGGATGCTTTTATAAGGTGATAGCAATTGAGGAATAAAACCCCCAAGGGCAAATAAATGATAAAGAACTCATCCTTAATTGGCAATCTTTTTGGTTCATATAAATACCACTCCAAATTTCCAATCCACATTTCCATTGACTGCGTGGCAAGTCTCTCTTGAACCAGAATTATGAAAGGCAAAAGGAGCCACAATGCCGACCGAAAAGGACAACTCCATCTCTCAGCAAGCTAAAGGTGCACAAATTGCCCACTCTCTGTTCACCATGATACTATGCAATTCAATGAGAACAGTAATTGCTGGAAACATAGTTTAAAAGACACATACTGCTAGTTTTAGAGAAACTGAATGAATGTTCTGTTGCCTATTTGAATACATTTGAATTAAAATATGACTAAGTGCCACCTGACTCAAAAAAGCTCAACACCAAGGTGGGAAACCACAATACACCATGTGGCTGCCTTAAAGTTATTTTAATGAATTTGCGTGGGCACCTTTTCAGACTTTTTCTTGATTTAGTACTCAGTTTTGGTGATGCTTGAGAGTAAGCCACGACCAGGGCCTTCAGCCCCCTAAATCTCTCTCTGTCGCCACCTAATGGCAGGAGTGTGCGCTCACCCTGAGGAAAAGTGTGCACCAACACATCCTCCCTCTCTCAGGTAATTATGTCTTTTATGTTGGAGACACATACAGCTACTTTAACATTGGATATCCAGCCGTCCTAATGGCCCATTATTCAAATAAATGGGGCGAAACACTGCAGGGTTGGTGACCCCCTCCGTGCGACAGGGCCCTCCATCCAGGCACACCTGCTGAGACAAGGTAACGTTTATCACTGACACCTTTGCAGGACAGAAACAAAATGGCAGACGGGGTCAGCGGTGAGGAGCACAGTGGGCCTGTCGCACTGCAAACATATCCATTTGGTACGCCTCTACTCTTGTGGTTGCCAGGCTACTGGCTAATATATGGCGACTGAGTGTGCGTCAGGAAAACAGAAGTAAGATGTTGACTTTGAGATAAGTGCCTCTTCAAATTAAACAGCGCCATCACATTGCATTCAAAATAACATTTCCAAAGGTCAACTTTAAATGGTTCCCATTTCGCAAACAAAAAAAAATGTTCTTCAACTCTCTAAATCGTCAAATTTGCATACCAGTTATGTTAGTTAGTGGCGTTTAATTATTTATGTTTTAATTACACAGAATGAAGGGGATAATATCACTGTATGCTCGCTCTGTGGCGTGTGTGCCCCTGTCGTCTGAACACTCGGATGTCTCCTTATTAAAGTACACAAAAAGATAATTATGTCCGGCTCTGTCTAAACATTGCCACAGTGGTGCACTAGAGAGTCATCGCTGAATTGGACACAGGAGAGGGTTAGCCCTCTTATGATTAATGTGCTCGGTCACTCGCACTCAGGATTGGTAAAGGCATGTCAACTCCCTCTCTCTCTCTGGAGTCAGGGGTCGGCAAAACTGTTTTGATTACATCAACCGGACTGATCATGCAGGGAGCAAAACTATAGAGCACAGAGCTCTGGATCTGAAGACACACCCCATATCTGCATGATGAATGCATCAACTGGGAATTAACAAAGACACAGAGGGTTGTAGAGAGACAGCTGGAAACCACATAAATAGACAGATACAATATGTATGTACAGGGTTTAGTGAGAGAAAGAGGGCAGCGAGTCTACATGCACAATTCCAAGACTTATTCACACCAACTCTCCCACAAAACACCCCTCACCTGGTGAGGCCTCGCTGAATAGAGTTGCTGATGTCACTGGAGACATGGTATTGATTGACCAAGGGGCAGCAAAGGCCAATGCAATTAAGAGACAAGAAAACATACAGCGTTAAAGACTGTGTAAATAAAGGGACTCTGCAGTAGGGCCAGACAAAGGCCAGTCCGGAGCTCATTCAGGAGCCCCTTGTTCACCGTTGGCCTGAGGTCTTCTCCAAGGACTGAGGGTCTGGGTGGGAAGCCTGCTGGGGGATGTGGTGAAGAAGACAGAGGCAGTGTGTGGGTGTCCGGAGGATGAGGACACAGGGTGTTGCTAGGCTGTCTCTGAGAGGTCGAGGAAAGCGTAACCCCTCCCTGTGTCTGTCAGGTGATCACGGATGATCTGCATCTCAAGGAGGAAGACGCTTTATTTTTAGAGGCCCCTATCCACTTTGTTTTTCTGGTCTTATGAATCACTTCCTTCCACTTTTTTCACTCTACTATCCAGGTATATGGTGCAGAATTTGAGGGAAATTATGATTTAATGCATGCAGGGGCGTGTCTAACCAGTGGCCTGGGGTGGCGTGTGCCACCTCTGAAACCTGAATGGCCACCCCAGGTGCCACCCTGCATGATGGCTGTCTGATCGTGACGTGAAGGGTTTGCAATTTGACCTCTGACCTGATGGGCAGTGTTGGGCCAGAATCCTGTTCAGTCTGACATATACTGAGAGGGGCAAGTGGTTAAGAAAAAGACGATGCAACTTTTTAATTTATTTATTTAGTTCGATTTGGTCGGTACTTAAAATTGTGACTTATATTTTTGCATCGTCTTTCTTTTTGCACCTTTCACACTTGTATTGTCCTGTTCTGTTGTGTCACATTTACAAATTCATGTTTATTTTTGTTGAAATTTATACTTCTTTATACTAACAGTTAAAATTTAAGAACATTTTAGTAGTCAAATTAATCACAAAAGACAAAACATGATGAACTGATGCTATGTTGATGCACAGTGACTGATCCTGCTCGCCACCCCTGCATGACTTGGTGCTCCACTTGGGCCACCCCTGTGAAAAAATCTGGACACACCTCTGAATGCATGATTGAGTCATAAATTTACCTCTATTTTTTAAAAGCTGTATAAACACAGCACTTCCAAAACATGCAGTGTTGCTCTAAAATGGCACTTCTGAGACACACTGAGACTGCTCAAACCCTCCATTTGATGCACAAACAGAGCTGAGGGGTCACATATTGTGATGTGCCGCTCTCCTCTGCCCCTGTTGTATCTGCATTGAGGGGGAAAAAAACAATGGCCTCTACTTCATCTGCCTCCCAGGTGTCACCACAAACATGATCCTGGGATAATTTACCTCGCTCCTCATTTCTTCTTCATCAAATGAAGACTATTGCCTGCCTGTCCTTGGCCTCATTTACATTTTCTCATTAGCTCTGCACTTTTATTATTCAAATTTGTATGTTGTAGAGAAAAAAAAAAAAACGGATGGGTGGATGGATGATGGCCGATGGTTGTTGCCTTTGTGCTCCATCGGTCTGAGCAACAAAGAGGCGATGAGTAGAGTGTGAGAGTCTGCACTATATGTTCACAAGCCACCAGAGGATGGAGGCTGCAGGTAAAACATTGTGGAGTCTTTGTGTGACTGCATTACCTTTAAACCCTCTGGGTAACATATCGCATTTACAGTGCTTCACACTGCAAATAAATAGGATGACTATGACCTTGTTTACAATAGCAACGATACAAGACAGCTGTTGAACCCTCCTCTGGTAACTTCACATCAGTGTGTCCATGTATAAGAACTGTAGCAGGCATTGTATGTGCTAAATTAAATGTCCTCACTCAGTGAAAAGAGGCTTACATATAGAACACATTATCTGGTCCAGTACCAGCATATAGACTTGAGTCCTTGACCATGATTTCAAAGGGTTCACCACTTGATCATGGTCTTTCATCACATTCTGCAACAGGGGAATGCACATTAGTCCTTTCTTCTGAATGCTATGTGCAACTCAAGGATGTTGTGACATTAAGGAGCCGACCATTTCAGCATCAACTGCTGCATGCACAGTGAGCATCACTGATACATAAACTAGCTGGTAATTTAGCTTCAGTGGAGCTGTCAGTGTGTTAAATTTTGGCCAAACAGCAGCACGAACAATGCTGACAGTCCCTTCACAGAACAAGCCGGTGATATATGCTGTGGGAGAAATCATATACGTTCACTAAATCAAGCAAGTTACAGACAGCGAAATGCACCGAGAGTCAGCCGTGATGGAGAGGGGAACCGAGGATTTGATAGGTTTAATCTAAAGAGATGGGGAGCGATTAGATTGGGTGAGGGTGGGTGTCTGGAGACATGGGGGCAATATTCCCCAGACGTCTTTCTACAATAAATATATTTTTAATTTGTGCTCTTTTATTAACCAGCAAAATCACTTCAAAATGAATAGCACATTATTAAGTCTTCTAGTGGCTCTTACTGTTCTTTATCATGAGTTTGTATCACTGTGCAATTCATCTCCAGCCATTCTTCACACTAAATATGTTTTATATGAGCCTTCATTTATCATAGCCTGTCAGCTCTTAACTGTATCATTATTCAGTCTAGAGTTATAAATTGGAATCATTAAATGGTTTTTCATATAATCTGATGCAATAACTGCTCCCCCCTTTATTGGCTTGTGAAAAGAAAATAGTAAATACAATTGTCTGTCAAGATCTTTGGAGATAGCCGTCTCTCTCAGGCTGAAATGAAATTAGGCCAGCCGAGGAGACAGGATCAATGTCAGCAGATTTGTTTGACTTTCATCGTGGAGGGGACCGGGTTGAGCGGATGAAGGATGGAGAGAAAAGGAAGCTGACACTGCTGAACCCAATGAGGAATGTTGGCTTTGCTGTCAATATTTTTTTTCATACAGTGTCACATCAATCAGAGGTGTCTTTTCAACTTCTCAGTGCAGCTCCACACACACAACATTCGTAATGGAGACATTGCATTGCCTGAACTCAGCGAAATGTGTGGTCTCTGCAGCTTTTTGTCCACCATCTAAGACATTTCTCATGAAAGGAGGTGAAGTGATTAACAATGACAATGTGGGGTCAGATCTTTCCATCACTTGAATCATATTCTAATCAGAAGAGGACCTTGGCAGAGCGAACATGCCTCATGCTAAATAAAACGAAATAAAACGAAGTGAAGCCAACATGTTGGAGAATGGAAAAAGGTTTGTGGAATTATTTATATCAGCACAATCACCTTTTTAATGACTCAAATGTTTGCAGCACCTTGGCAAGTTTTTTCTTTCTTTTTATAGAATAACATACCAATCAAACCGTGGTAACTGACACAGTGATAAAATCCTAAAAGTGGACTATTGCAGTTTAGCTCTTGAGAGGAGATGCCTGCTGTTTGGAGTTATTGTTCTGTCCTTTCTCATCCCATAAAGAGGTGATGATAAAAGATGAGAAAGGTGGGTAAAGACTGCCACCCTGTGGCCATGTCACAGTCTGAGCCTCTCTTCGTGTCATCTTCATGGTTTGGGGTTAACCTTTATTCATCTCCAGGTTTCAGACAGTACTAAAGAAATTAAATTTAAAAGCTGAAAATATTCTTTAAAAATAATATGTTAAATTAGAAAAAGCACTGAAGAAGAGCCTTATCTCCACAGAACCAATGCACTCACTGTACTGTGAGCCTATGCTGCCATCTACTGGATGATGAACTGAAATGAGGATGTGTAATTTAAACAACAAAAGAAACAGAGCAACTTCTTTACTCTGAATTTGCTAAAAACAGACCTGAGTCCTCATGAGGGTTTGTGCAGCTTTTATCCTCTTCTTTCATCCCATCCACCTCATTCCCCAATGCTCTGGAGAATCTGAGGAAAGGCGGAAAGTTTATTTTTAAAACACAATTGTATTCCTTTATAAAACTGTTCTGATTACGTGTGTGTGTAAAAATGATTTCATTCAAGTGGAAGATGAAGTGAGCAACTTCTGCTTCCACACAGACGGTGGCGTCTTTGCACCAGCTGAACCAGAAAAGTGGTAGAGAATCAGAATCACAATCATGAACAAGTAAGTTTGCACAAACAAGGAATTTAACTTGGTGACTTGGTGCATGACATAGTGCAAAAATAAGAACCAAATCTGATAAAGTGACTAAGAATATGCAAAAACTCTGATTGTATGGTAAAAAAATAAGAGACAAAACATAAATGAAGGGAAGAACTGTACAGAAGGTGCAAATATGCAGTTGTGTACAAATGCTGAAATAACTGCAGACAAGCTGTATGAGCTGGGTGAGCCTCTGCAGCCCATATAGTTTCAATTAATTTCAGTAAAAAAAAAGTCACACTAGTTTGATTTAAGTGTGCTGTTGCAGTGAAGTTTAAAGATTTCAGGAGTCAATCTGTGGTCGTGTCCCAGCAGGTCTTTCCCTTATGATGCAAAGTTTTGTTGTTTTTTTTTCTAAGGAACACTTAAAAAAAATCCATTGTTTGCAAAAAACTCAGAACTCCAGACCTGGACTATTTATTTACCCTACTGGCCCGTATTTCCACCTGCATGTTGAAGGTGTTTATACATAAACTCGCTGAAAAGAGGGGCAGTTCACGCTAAGGTCTCTGTCCTGTCAGTGTGATGACGAGGCCCGGTCATGCTCTCTTTCCCCCTCTTTGCCCCCCATCTCTGACTTTCTCTTTTTCTTTCATAATACTTCAGCATCTATCTGAGTACAGGACAAATAAGCTCATGCTATTAGTGGCTGCCACAAACCAGACTGCACAACCGTGGCAACAGAGGCCGAGGCTGTTCAATAAGGAGCAATATTAATATATAATATAGAATTTTACTGACGACTGCCATGCCTACCAAAGAGGAAGATGGGTGAACTGCTTTTCACAGAAACATAATAAACCTGTAAATATTTAACAGTAAAGCTCCAACTTAACCTGATAATTTGGAGTCCTCACACTCCTGGGAAAGGACCAGTTTCACATTTTTTGTAAACGCTACAGACCAGACTGTAGGTCTATATATGACAAGTGATCAAGGAGGGTAAAATCTGCGATTTTATAGATTTCAACATAAATGGATGGAGTCCAGAAGAGCTCTATGGTCACCAGTGGGACAGTTTAAAAGGAAAGCGTGAACCTCAAATAATTAGTTCTAACCTCAGTATTCTTGAAGGAAAACACATATTTTCCTTTGTTTTTATGAGTGATAGGAACAACATTTTTTTAAAATTCTGCTCTCTCTGTAAATATGAGAGTTTTTCATTTATATCTTTTACGTCTTTATTATTTATGTGTGCCTTTAAGCCTTTAAGAGACTACAAAACTTTGTTATGCTGCATAATGACAATAAAAACAACAAGACACTGTAGCAGCAATTATCTGCTCTGTTTGTTAATGTGTCTTATTTTGAAATCTGTCCCTCCCCACACTTTAGCTGAAATAAATGATGGTGGCTTCCTCCTCCATCTAAATATTAAACCATTACATTGAAAATCTTAGATAACACTAAGCTACACCTCTGTGCAACATGGAACTTTGTCTTCGAGACTTCCTCTTGTCCAAAATGTGAGACGTTTCAAAAAAAAAAAAAAAAAGACACTTAAAGTGAACTTAAACAATTATGGCGCCAGTTTGCCCACATAGGAGCGAAATATCACAGGTTGTTGTCCCAATGAGTCAGTTAGACACAAAAACATGAAAAGCAAAAATTCACACGTCCAGTCGAACTGGTTTGAACTTTCAGTTCAATGGAAGAATGGATTCACCAGTTTTCAACTGGTGAATCCATTCTTCCACTTAGCCTATTGCGTTTATTGCTGCATTTATTCAGTGAAATTATTCCTTCTGCCTCCAACACTTCAGTCAACATCTAATTTTCTCAAGCTAAAGTGTAAAATAAAGTCTCGACAAATCTCACCAACAACAACATGACCGACTAGCTGCGTGTTGCCGGTCGCCCGTGACCCACGCCTCGTAAGACAGGCTGATTCTGCAAACGTGTCATCACTTTGCACCGTCTTGTCGATGCTATCGCAGCTATCCGCATTCTCCCTGAGAACTTGATATGACCCAGAGTGCTACGAAGTGAAGAAAAAAGTAGCGGGAATGTCTGTAAATTTGTCAAGCTGCAGAGAATTAAGGGTGCACAGTGACAGTCATAGACCACATTGTTTAAAGCAGGGCCTGCTCTATTGTGTGCATGATCTGTGATGGCAATCTACCATTTTTTTTTAATGAAATAACCACAAATAACATTGCAAAACATTGTTTCCTTTAAGTTATTCTGAATTCAGCTTGAAAAACTGACGTGTGTGTGTGTGTGTGTGTGCAGAGAAAAGAAAACGATTAAAAGTCGCTCATCAAACCTGTCCAGGACTTGCTTGCACTTGTCTTGGCTCAAGTTCAGGAAAAGCAAGAAAGAAAGAGGGCAGAGAATGGCTCAGGATGAATCATCTGAAGACAAGGAGACAGTGACAAATCCATTTTTAGCTTTAACTCAAACATTTTAGCTCCAGAATGCTAATAACGTCTCGCTTGGTTTGGTCAAACAGCCTCTGAAGACTGAGTATCGCTTACAGAGGTTTTCCCTCTCTGTTGACAGCTCTGCTGAAGAAACAGCACTGAACTCTCCAAGCACTGACACTTCATACTGGGGGCAATGAAGGTGGATGCAATGACGATACCTGGCAACAACCTCTGATTGTTCTGTCAGTATAAATGTCTGTATAAAAGTTACTGTTTTTACATTATTATGTGGTCTTACAGTAGAAGGATTAACAGTAAAGGTGGCTACGATACGAATTATTTACCCTGTTTGACTGAATTAAAAGGCTGTGGGCTCACCTCTATTGTCTGTAATTAGACAGCTGCAGCTGATCCAGTCCTCACTAAGACCAAGAAAGTGGATCACATCACTCCAGTTCTGAGCTCTTTACACTGGCTTCCTGTCCGGCAAAGACTTGATTTCGAAATACTACTGTTGGTTTATAAAGCACTAAATGGTTTGGACTGATCTTCTGCTACAGTATGAAACATCCAGACCTCTCAGGTCATCTGGTTCAGGTCTACTTCCTGTCCCCAGAGTCAGACCTAAAAAAGGAGAAACAGCATTCAGTTTCTATGCTCCTTAAATGTGGAACAAACTATCAGAAAACTGCAGGTCAGCTGCAACTCTCACGTCTTTTAAATGGAGGCTGAAGACCTTTCTGTTTTATATATTTATTCTATTTTAGCAAGTTTTTATTTAATGAAGCAACTGATAAGGTCACTGATTGAGAGTGAGGATCCTACAGTTTTCTGCCCAGTGGATTATAGGTCATTCATTTCTGTCATTTATCAGTTATAATGTGTTTTAATTTTATGTTCTATAAGATTCTGAACAAATTCCACTAAAAGACCAAAACCAACACTGTTGTCCAAATCATTGGATGACATGTTTCTCCATCATGATGTTTTGAGTCAATCTCACTATAAATACCCAGGAGATTATGCATTTATTAATCCACTGCTGGAAATAGTCCCAGACAATTTCACTTTTTACTTCTGTTTCAGATACAATAGCTAAAAACTACAAATCTGGGCACCATTTTTAAAGATTTACATCTTCAGTTGGACCTGATGAATCTGAAAGACACAGACAGACTTAACGTTGTTTTTATGAGATCTGGTGGGTATGGTGTTATTTTATTTTATTTCTATTTTATTTAAAATCCATCATATTGCTTTCATTGTTCTTATTGTTTTTAATTACTTTTATTAACTATCTATTGTAAAGCACTTTGGTTTGCCGAACGGTTGTTGTAAAGTAGGAGTGGGTAGTGGCAGGAACTTCACGATACGATATGTATCGTGATACTTGTGTCGCGATACGATACATTATTGCGATATAGTGATATTCTACATAGATCACTGAGAAATTTAAAATGCAGCTTAAAATAAAAGTTGCATATACACACACTTATGTATGCATGTACACATATTTATATATAATTATATATTAATTGTGTGTAACATGCAGAAGTTGCTCTGGATTTACAGTTGACCCAAAACATGACTTTTTTGGGGGGAAGAAAAGTCAATATTAAGAAATTAAAAATTGATATTATATCAGAAGTATTGTGATATATTGCCATATCAGTACTTTTCCCCACCCCTATTGTAAAGGGCTGTATAAATAAAGAATGTTTAGATTAAAAAAAACACAAATACCGAGCTGGTAACTTTCACACAGATTCTCAGATCACGTACAATGATTTTATAACATACCTGTACATACCCTCCACTGAATTGTTCTAAATCCAAATACCGAGGATGACAGAATGCATGAATCCCACCATCACTGTACCAATCACTATCATTACACTGATGAAGAGCAGAAATGCTCCAGACTTCCAGTCATGCTCCTCTTCTTGCTCACTGCGTCATGAGGAAACCCTTGCCTTGAAGGAGGCTCTCAGCCAAAGACAGACTCAACCCTCTGATCCCTGGAAGTGCACCGCACTCTTTTTATTTGATGTTGTAATTGTTTCTACGTCTCGGACAGGACATCTGGGAGGAAACTGGGATTTCCATCTCTGTAGATGTTTTGGAGATATGGCAATAGGTTGTGGTCTGCAGCATATGGGCTCACTTTAAAAGCTCCACAGAAGTGTCTCCTTTGAGATAATCGTAGCATGAATTAGACCAGGGACGCTTGGATTTATCAACAGTTGTTGACAACAAGTTTCCACCCGTTCAGACTTTCCATTGACAAACCTGTTAAGGTAACACTAAACAGCATTATGTGACACTTAATTCATCATCTTGGGTGTAATGAGTTAATGAAAGGGGAGTCGTTGTGAGGTGGTGGAAGAATAATTTCCTGATGTTGCAAACTTCGAACATCCTCTAATTACTCCGGGTGAAGGTAAGCTCTCCTTGACATCTCACAGCACCTTAAGTCCTCTGTGAAGCTCACTGAGACCTTTGACCAAACACATAATTAGCTGGAATATGGGTGTACACGATTCAAATATAGTTACATCAATACTGACATTGAGCAGTCGTGGTTTGCCAGTTTCCACTATCCAAAGAAGTTTGAACAAATAACATCAGCGCAGCACATAAACCCTGATTATTACAACTCCTGTCAACATTATCTGACATGGATATTTTGACTGTCCATTCCATCTGTTCTCACATGACATGTTAAAGTGTCTAAACGAAATAATTGCTCCCAAACTAACGCAGGTGTTTACATTATATACACAAAGTAGAGGGTGTCTTAAGTCCTGAATCAGTGTTCATTAATCAATTATAGTCGTTGTTGACATTGTAATCAACCACTAAATATTCATTTTATTTCTCTGTCATGTGTCTTGGCCATAAAACAAGCAAATTCAGGACATAACCTTGGCTTTTTCTAAGGATTTTTTTTTTTTTTTTGACATTACAACAAATAATTTATGGATGCATTTAGAAAAATAACCAAAGAAAAATTGTTAGAAATAGAAAATAGAAAAATTGTTACTTGGCATATTTCTAGACCCACAGAATATCTTGTACTATGTCTCTGAAAACAGTGAATAGCTCAAATGAAAGAAAGTAGAAGACACTTTCACCAAAATCACCACTTTTTGTCCAGATTCTGTTTGTTTTGCTCTCTAATCTCGATCGTCTCCACTTCCTGTTTTGATCTCTGTGGTGTATACCGTCTCTTTATGCTCTGACTACATCTCCCAGAAGCCCCAACATTACTCACAGGCTTTGTGAGAGCGCCCTCTTGTGTCAGCTGCCGAAAAGCCACTTTGACGTATAAATCCATCAATGGCACTCAAAGAGTTAATCTAGTGGTTTCCAGGTTTTGCAGTTCCACCAAAAAGTGATTTCTACTCTGAAATTCTCGCATGGTTTTGTTCATTCGTTCCCTCCAAACAGGCAAAATATCCACTATTTTATCAAGCAAAACAAAAAAACAATACAAACAAAAAAAATGTTTCTTCATCCTTCATACAATCATCTCGTGACCCTTCAGATGTATCTTCTGACCCATTGAAGGGAACCCAACCCCCAGGTTGGGAACCACTGGACCAAAGTCACTGTCATCCAAACTGGCTACAACAGTAACTACTCTGTACTTTAAATAATGACATATATGAAAATCTATCACATTTAACTTTAATTTTACTTTAATTACATTTTGCTGCTAATACTCACATCCCTTTACTTAAGTAAGATTTTTATACTGTGTGAATCTTGTGTTAATGAAAACCCAAAAAAACATGAATTATGAAAAGGTTCATGCTCTTTGTCTTTATTTTATCTCAGGTCCAGTCTTTCAGTATCACCATCCGTACAGTACTGTATCGTCATGTGCTTTTAATTTGACCCTGCATTACCTCGCCTGCTCGTGCACTCCCACTGCTTTCATCTCTCTGTAGTACACACTCCGCATTTTCTGCCAGCTGGTTTCTATTCAACTCACACATACCGACTTCCTTCTATATTCATCGTCATTATACCAAAGAGTGCAACGAGCAACAGACAGTAAAAGTCCATTCGCACACATACAGTTACACATTTCCACACACTTGCTCATTATTGTAAACCCAGTGAGTGAGAGCACAAGGTGAGGCATTGCATTCATTCAGGAAGGGGCATGCAAAGGAAAATGAGGGAGTTATGAGGGGCTTTTTCTTGGCCAGCAAGTCCAGGCTTGGTTGCAGGCCTGTCTGTCCCTACTCAGTGCAAACATGTCAGACATTTCACCACCGCTACGAACAAGCTAAGGTCCCCCATTCCTTTGCTGCAGGTTGAAGAGATCTCCGCTTCGCACTGTGAGCCCAAATTGTACTCAACAGGGTTAATTTGTTAATGCTACATAATTAGCTTCTGTGCTGATTGGTTCTAAATATGGAAAGCTGATGAGAGACGTGGAGGATTCCTGAAATATCTGCAAACTGTAAGACACACTTGTGTGACCAAAAACTAATCATGTGGGTTGAGTTTCTGACATTAGTGGAGGCAGGCTGAATTGCTCACCAGGGGCAGTTTCCACGTTCACAGTGTGGCACTACAATTCACCGAGGGGAGGCGTCCACTTGATTAATCCACAGGCGTCAGGACAAACAAGTGTCCATTATGCAGACACTGGACTGGAGTTATACAGCTTTCAACAGATCACCGCCATGACAGACGACCACAAGCAGGAATACATATGCATTTCAGGAAGTCAGCACTGCTCTCTTGTGAGAAAAGTGAAAGCACGGCTCTGGCTGGAATATATTGAGAACACCCAAAACAAACCCACTTCCCGGCTCAACTGGCATCTACACAAGGGTAGAAATAAGGGAATGTATTTATGAGCATCTGGCTGTGGTTCAGTGAGGTCAGTGCACTGATAGAGCCCTGCTCCTCGATATACTGCAGACGAAGAACAGTTAACGTGGCTTGTAGGTCATGTGGTTTTCTGCCTTATTAGAAAATCCATCAAGTTAGATTTTAGCTTTGTTAAACGCAGTAGAGTATAGCTGTTGCATCGTAAATATAAAAGCAGTTAGTTAGCAGGAATGCGTTTCGTGCCACAAGTAAAAAATCAAATCCAGTACACTACCCGCCCCCTCGCCCTGCACACACAGATCCTGATACTCCAGTGTTGTGACATCAATATTCAATCCATCTTTGGGATTTCTTTGTCAGGACGGCACGGTTATGCTGGTAACACTGACTGATATCGAGCTCAGCTTTTGGAAGAAGACACACGGTTTTCATAAGCCCATTAATCTTAAAAGGAGCAACTGTCAGAAAACATACAGCACCCCTATCCCTGACATAAAAAAGGCCCATCCAAGGCCTTGATTTCTGGTTTGGCGGAAAACGATATCACACTGCCTCCGATAGAAGGCCTTGAATGTCCCTTTGCAGACTTTTCCATGATGGATCTGGCATTCTTGAGCTTAGAGGCACAGAGTTACACCACAACTGCAATTCGTGACACGCGACTGGATTTACAGCTCAAAGAGGGTCATTTGAGGAATCACTGCTGATTGTTATTACAGGTGTCTCAAAGTAGAGAAACTAATTTAAGGCTAAGTATGAGAGTGAAAAGAAAAGTACTAAATCATAAACACTGCAAAAAAAAAAGGTTGATGTCAATTTGCACATGTGACCTGATATTATTTTTTTTACTCCCTGGGCTTATTTCCACAGTCTGAAGTGCTCCATAGTAATTAAGGTCCCTCCTCTTAATTGACAACAGATCCAGCTGAGCGAAGCTCCAAACAACAACCAAGCATGTGAGCATAAAAAGGTGCAGTAATAATATCCAGCTTTCTGTCTGAACAGACTGAGTGTTAATGATGTAGCAACAAACCAGTTATCCACACAGTTATCCAGAAAGAAAAAGCCCTTTAAAACCTTTTTAGTGTTTCAGTTTATGTTCAGTCCCTGCTGCAGGTGTTACTTTCTGTCTTTGTCCCACGAAAATCTTTTACACACTGACTTTGTCTTGAAATTAAAATATCAGCCCACATCTTCCAAAGAAATAACTTCTTAGTTTATTGAAACATTTTCTTGCTCCCTTTTCAACATGCACGGTTATTCCCCTGATGGCCACAGAGGGAGCTCTTCATCATCTTTTTATACTCCAGGGTCAACATGCAGCACTGAGGAAGACCATGGCTTCTGTTTTTGGCAAAATATGGTGATAATTTCAACATCAAAAATAATCTGTGTATCTGAGTGGAAATATAAGACACTGAAAACAATTTGGCCTGAAAGTTATAAGTCTAACAGAATTATCAGACTCATTTATTTGCACATTTTTTTCCTTTACTTATCACAGGTAAGGGTAGGAAAAAATATTAATATGGCAATATATGGCAATACTTTTTCTTTTGATATAATATTAACTTTTAATTTCTTGAGATTGAATTTTTTCACCCCAAAAAGAGTCATGCATATATGTACACACATATACAAATATAATATACATACATATACATATATACACATATGTGTTTATAAATATATATGTATGTACAAATATATATGTACACATACTGTAGATACAGCTTGTATTTTAAACTGTATTCTAAATTTGTCATTGAACTGCATACTATATCACAATATATTGCTATATCACAATAATGTATCGTATCGTGACTCAAGTATCGCGATATGTATCGTATCGTGAAGTCCTTGCCAATGCCCACCCCTCATCAGAAGTAATGTAGCATCATTTGATGATCGTTGATCTTCATCTAGATAGTGACGGTGAGATAAAGTCTGTTAAAAAAAATAAAAGGTCACATCTTGGTTCTTCGTCATGCTGCCTCCAGTGTGACAGCAGCAGATGTTCAACATGTGTGTCAGTTCAGTTAGTTATCTCTTCCATTTCCAGAAGTGATCGTCATCTCGCTGACTTTATGGTCACTGCTTCTTAATCTTCATATCTTAATGAAGTGCATCGTGATAAGGGCAGCCTCTTTGTTGAGTCATATTGCCACTGTGCATTAAACTGCAGTGTTCCAGTAGAAACAGCTGCTTGTGTGCAGGAGTGGAAGGTTTATATTATGACTTGACTTCACATTAGCTCACTCTGCTCAAATAATAACATGTTAATACAGTTTCAAATGTCACTGCAGCCAAAGAGGAGCTGATAGGATATTATGCTTCTTCTCTGAAGAAATGGTATTGTGACATTAAACTCCTAGATGATGCAAAGTGACAATTGTCTCAAGTGTATTTCAACAAAAGGCAAACAAACTAAATTAATGTGTGAAACTCCCAGAATTCACACTCATTCTCCTCCATATTTTGTAACAGTTTTTTTTTTAAATCACCCCAACAGAGGATAAATAGTCCTGTTTTCCTAACATGTTTCCACTTTAAAACCAGATCTTTGTCCCCAAACATTAGACAAAGGATGAAAACCAAGGACAGCCAGCGGTATGAAATTAAAACAAACTGAAACCACTCATTTCACTTTTTGTTGGGCGGTGGTGGTGCTCAAGCTTTAGTGTGGAATATGTCTGCTTCTCCCCACAAAAACGTCAAAGTCCATGCACGATCCCCAGGCATCTGTAACAATTAGAAGACACATGAGATGTGTTCAGTGAAGGTCACAAGCAATTACCCAGCCTGCTAAAAGCTGGCATGTCGCACATGGCACCGCTGCACGCCCTCATTAGACGTGTTCTGCAGCTCAGAGTGGGTCCTGTTGGCTATAAAAGAAGTGAGCTCGCTGCTTTCCAAGCCTCCTTTTAGCAGAAAGTCACCAGCAGGAGCACAAAGAAACCACACATCACCACCTCTGCATCAGATAGGAGCGGACAAACCTTTTCTCTCTTTTTTAGAGGAGTGTTTCTTTACAGGTTGGGCTTGGTTGGATTGATTACCCCTCCTTCCTAATAATGGGCAACAAGGAATGATTACCTTTAAGACTAAATGTGAAACTTAAGGTTTAATGTATTAGTTTTAGCAGTGCAAAAATATTACAAATAGGTGGTTGCTGCAAAGGTTTTTCTTTTTTGCACCAGAACAAGCACAGAGCAGCCTTGGTGGATTTTACCTCCACGGTAGAAACAAACAGTCCATAGCCTCATGTTGGTTCTGCCATATGCACTGTTTTTCCCACATAATCAGAGTTTTTGCATATTTATTCTTAGTCACTTTGTCATCTTCAGTTCTTATCTCTCTCTTTGTTTTTATAGGTTTATTTTAATATGTCTATATGTCATGCACTAGGTCATCAAGTTAAATTCCTCAGTTGTGCAAACTTACTTGCCAATAAACTTCTGATTCAGTTGTGCCACATGTTATCTAATTATTGTCTAATTATCCCTAAACTAAAGTCACAAATGAAAAACACAGACACAAACACGGATCGTCATTAAAGCAGCATATGGTTCATCCAGCATATGCATGAAGATGTTTACCTGAAGAGAAGCTGCTGTCCAACATGCTGCACATATTAGTGATGATTGAAACTTGATGTGTAAGAAGCCAGAGGCACACACAGACACACACACACACACACACTACGCAACTTTAAATTCGTCTTAAAACGGTTAAGACAAAGCCCACTTGAGGAGGTGGATCCTTTGATGACACTTAAAACCAACATCAATATTTACCGACGGGGGTCGTCGCACCTTGAGGCGTCAGGTGTCTGATCTGAGAGCAGTTTGGGAGGAAAGTTCACACTTTGAAGTGTGTTTGAGGCTATCCATAATTCCACTGAGAAGAACAAACTATTAAAACAGCAGTAAATTATTGGAACAAAAATAATCTACCAGAATAAATAGGATGACAAGCCCAAAACCATAACCAAGTTCTGAACGAAATATTCATATATACTTATATGATAATAGATAAAAACGCCTCGTTTTATTATTATAGGATGCAAACATCTCTGTCTCTCTATAGCAACAGTAATGTACTTAAAATGTGTGGTCCTGACCTTTAGTCGGTAGTTATCAACTTTAAAACTCATAAAAGTCATATATATGTTGTGTGAGCTGAAAGCCTGAAAATATGTTCTCATTATTACCAAATTAGGCACGACAATTTTAGTTCATAGTTTTCAAGAGATGCTGGGTAAAGATAATAAAAATAAAACTGCGGTGGATAAAATGAGGAATACTGGGGTGATACTAATGATGACAGTCAGTGTGTGGATATTAAATAAATATGCATGGTAAACTTTTCAAATTGAATATGAAGGACAGTGTTTGGTGTTTGTGTGCTGCAGTATTTATGTGGGCACATATTGTATGAATACACTGTGGAAATGAGGGGAGCCTCGTGCTTTGTGTCTGTTTGGTCAAACAGACGGTTGCAAAGCTGCTCACCTGATGACTTAATCACTGTTTATTCCATATTTCTGACATAAATGCATCCACCTTAAAAAGCCCAGAGATATTAAAAGTAATTTAGAGTAAATCACTTTGCTGAACACAGCATATTACAGTAACAAAAGCAGACCACCGACCTCTCTGCTGTTTGTTTAAACCTACATATCTGAATTAACACTGTGGGAAATAAAATCTGCTGCCGCGCATATTCAGGGTCTTTTACGGTTTTAATCCACCTGAACTTCAGAAAAACATTCATATGTATATGTATCAAAAGACAAAATGTCCAGGTCTGTGCGCATGTTGCGCATTTTAATATCGCCAGTATAAACAGAGTTGATAAACAAATGGAAATTAAAGAAAATGCACTTTAATTAATTATGAATGCATTCGCTTTTGCATGTTTTTCTCGTATTCCAACGACTGTTTTAGGTCTAAAAACAGACACATCATTCGATAAATATAGCCTGTTTCTATACATAAAAAAAACAATTGCAGAATAGTTATGCAATACAACAAAATAATACTAAAGAAAACATTACATTACAACTTTAAAAGGGTTCATAATCCAGGCAAAATCTAGGCCTATTTTGTGAATTAAATCGGACTCTATATACAATATAAATATGAAACAATTGTCATATTTATCTCATATTGATATCCATATTAAATCAATGAAAACCTGTATTTTATTTATGGTTAAAACATGCAGAAAAAGGTTCACTTACCCCCGAAAACAGTCAAAGTGAGACTGTGCAGATAAAACCATGCAGTTCCTGTGTTGTCCAGATGAGGGGAGTCCTGCCGGCAGAGCAGTGGAGGACAGACAGACAGACATGGAGACAGAGACAGAGACTTATTAAATGACACTTATTGAAACAATCATCCATACTCAGCTGCAGATGCAGATCCGTGCAGTGCATCACCCTGCAACATGCATGCAGATATGACAAAGTCTTCATATCCATGATAATAAACTTGACCATCAGCAGCATGTTAAGGCTCCTCTGACCCACACTGATACTTTCCATGTGTCCTCGTCCCAGATCTGGATGGTGGAGTGGCCCAGGAGACAGAGAGGAGAAGGAGGAGGCGGTGGATCAGCGGGCGTGAGGACACTGCACCTTGTTACCGTTGGGTCGACTGTTAACTTTTACAAGTAACGTTTTGCGAGCTTATAAACGATACCTTCTAAACTTGCACAGGAAACTCTGAAATCATGCTGTGATAATGCATGTCTCTGGCATCCAGTCGATATCCCATAGTCTGGGAGCGCTGACATCTACAGAGGTATCGATTACATGAGCCCTTTCCCATGTCTGATGCTCCAACACTGGCTTATAAAAAGACCCAGGCTGCTCTGATCATACCTTATCCAACACTCATGTGGTCAATGCACGAAACAAAAGGCAGATAAATATATTTTCTATTATTAATCACTGAATTAAAATAGCAAATCAATACATCCACAGGTGGATCATTTCAGGTGTCATGCTTCTTATCAAAGGCTTTGAGGGACACTAAAACATGTCACCAGTATAAAACCCGGTGACCAGGAGGGTGTCATACAGTATCTATTAGAAAGTCCTCACCAGAAGGCTGCACGTTGGATGAAACGCTTCCCTTTCTGCCACTTCCCTTATGCAAAATATTCAAGGAGGCTGCACGGCTCCAACCGGATGGGGTTTGTATTGGCTGACAGTGTTCCCAGCCCAGGACGACCAATGAGACCAAAGCACAGGCTCTGCGTATAACAGCGAAGATTGACGTGGAGGACGCGTCAAATTAATTCCAGTGACCGCCGGACTCCCCGGGATCACTCCAATTTGCTTTTACCGGGTGAAGATCACTTTGGTGCCTCACGGTCACCGGTTTGTCCAAAAGAAGGGGGCGCGCTGCACTTCGGAGGAGCTTTAAGAGATCTGTTCCTCCTTTTCTGGGACTCATTCCTCCCGTTCCCCTTCCTACTCTGCTCTCGCTCGGACGCATTCAGCCATTTGAAGGGGCACCTATATTTCCCGGCATCTCGAAACATATAGGCAAATGGGTAAGAATGCGTTTCCATCTGCATGCTTCACTGGCAGGGAGCATGGAGCTCACCACGCCTGCGTAAAGACAAAAATAAATGTGTTTTTTTTCCCCCAAAGTTCAGTTAAATCTGTCTTCTGACGACAGTCTGTCAACTTTTTGGCATTTGGGATTTTTTCCCCAGCAGGCTTTGTTTAAAGCTGGAGCCACACCACTAATTATCTCATGAAAAGTGCGCATTTCTTTGTAGAGCTCTCGAGTGTCAAGTCCTCAAGCTCGCCATTTTTATGTTGTTTTTGTTGTGTGCGCAGGGATGGCGGAGAGGACAAATATTTCACACACAAAAAGTTGCAAAATTGCGGTGAGCAGTGTGTGGAGGCTGACACGTTATACGAGTGTGTGACCTCAGTTTATGGTGTAAATTACAGGATGAAGTGATGCAGGATGTTCAAGTTGTCTCCTAATAAAACATACATGTTTTAGGAAATTACGTTTTGCACAATAGAATAGGTGCATTACACTTTATGTTCATATCAGAAATGCATGTGTGCACACTTCACATGGTGCAAATATGTGACTTTTCTTCTTCTCCTACAGAGCAAAACTATGGAGAGGTGAACCAGCTGGGTGGAGTGTTCGTCAATGGGCGACCCCTGCCCAACGCCATACGGTTAAGAATAGTGGAGCTGGCTCAGCTCGGGATCAGGCCCTGCGATATAAGCCGGCAACTACGAGTCTCGCACGGCTGCGTGAGCAAGATTCTGGCGAGGTACAACGAAACGGGCTCTATTTTACCCGGTGCCATCGGTGGAAGCAAACCGCGCGTCACGACGCCTAACGTGGTGAAAAATATCAGGGAATACAAACAAGGCGACCCCGGGATCTTCGCCTGGGAGATCCGTGACAGGCTTTTGGCAGATGCAGTGTGTGATAAGTACAATGTCCCGTCGGTTAGCTCAATCAGCAGGATTTTACGCAACAAGATTGGAAATCTGTCCCAGCCCAACCAGTACGAGAGCAGCAAGCAGAGCTCCGCGCAGGCCGGGATCTCCTACAACCACATATACCCTTATTCCTACCCCAACACCATGTCGCCCACTAGCACTAAAATGGGAAGCCCCCCAGGAGTACCGATGACGGCTGGACATATGAGCATATCCAGGGCCTGGCCTTCTGCGCACACCGTCAGCAACATCCTGGGTATACGAGCCTTCATGGATCCTGCAGGTGAGAAAAACACACTTGAAATCTTCGGCCTTTAGCTCTCACTCCTCTCACACCAGAGCAGCTGGGTGTTATTTTTTATACTATGATGAATTTCCATATCACGCTGTACAACCTGTTCTGGCAGCTCGTGTCATTATTAGCTGTGCAGGCCTCTGTTTCGCCGTTCATCCAGAAAGCAGTAAGGCCACTTTCAATAGGCCTTTTCATGGGATGATGCATTTGCAAACACCTTGCTCACCTGCTGGATCCCCCTTTAATCCCTCAAGTCATTACAGACACTTTGTCTTTGCGTCTCTGCTCCTGAAGTCAGAGTTTCCATCCAGTGTTCAAATGGCCTGGTCCAGTAGTTTTATTTGTGTTTTTGTTGTTTTTAAGTAATGAAGTACAACAAAGGGTATGTAATAAAAAGTGTGTGCCAAATTATATATTTAAACAAGTTTTTTTTTTCTGATTGAAATAGCTCAACGCAGTAAACACGCTGTTTGTTTCATAGTCTTCTTCTTTTACGCAAACTGACATAGAAAGAAGAGCTTTGTTGGGTACTCTAAGATTAATATTATTATAAATTATGGAATAACAGAAAATATTTTTAGTAATATTTAATGTGTTGCTTCCATTAAAGTCGATATGTTTTGTTTTTATTCATTATTAAAATTAAATAAAAACTCATAATAATAAGAATAATAAGAGTAGATAAGAGAAATAATAAGAGTCTTATAACGAATAAGAACGTATTTTACTAATGTTTGAATCTTTTTATTTTTAATTAGATATTCCTTTGACTGCCCCAAACATAAAAAATAGATATGCCCGGCGTTTTGAAAATTAAATTGTACAGCTCATAAGCTGTTGCGTAAAGTCTTGTAAAATGTCTATAATTTACACCATTAATTATAAAGCTAATTAGGGGTGCATTGTTGTTGTTGTTGCTGCAGCTGTTTCTAGCATTTTTACCTTTTATAAATCTAGAGTTACTGTCTCTAAATCAGCCATGGCAGGGACGGAGGGGTACCCACCAAAAATGGAGGAGTGGAGTAGCGTCAACAGAGCAGCCTTCCCCGCGGCTCACACGGTCAACGGGATTGACAAATCAGCCATTGACGCCGACATAAAATACGCTCAGGTAAATAAATACGTGGACAGCGTGTAACTTTTCTGCATAAAGTGTAGCGTGTACTCTCTGTGCGCCATTTTCTATAGGAAACAAATGCTTCGTGCGAAAATGGGCAGAGGCCTTTAGTGAGTTAGTGCTCTCGCTGCAAAGGCCTGTGGCAGAGTTGTGAAAAGTTTCCATATCAGACAGTCATATAAGGCCAAAGACCTCTAGATAAGATTTCACCCCTGAGACGTCTAAGGGGTTTTGTTACTGTTGAGTAAATGTTCTGTTTCAGGACTGAGACAGCCGGAGTCCATCTGTGTACACATAGGCAACTCTAATTAGTCTTATTTATGGTGAATTAAATTAGAGTGAATGTAATGTATTCCTCAATTTGCTCCCTTCTTCCTCTAAACCACCCAGCTTTGAGACTCACTGCTGGAGGCCACATGCTTTACTGTCACATATTATTATGAGCGCAGTGCGTTTTGGAGGTTTTGTTGCGCTTATTTTATCCCGTGTCTCATGTTTTGCCTGCAGCCCTCCTCCACTCTGTCCAGTTATGTATCGGCGTGTGCATACTCTCCCACCAACCAGTACGGAGTGTACAGCGGGGCAGCAGGAGGATACGTGGCCCCAGGTCACCACCACTGGCAGCCGCAGAGCCCGGTCCTGTCCCACCCAGGCGGCGGGATGAGCATGCACGCTGGAGAGATCCACTCACCGATGACCTTCAAGCACCAGGCTCGAGAAGGTACGGAGCAGTTTTCCCTCTGGGATGCAGTTCTTTTATGGTTTTTTTTGTGTAATTATTATGATTATTATGGAGTGATGGAGTCCTGTAGGCCTGTCCAGAGAGGAGCGCACAGCTTCCCTCTCTTTCTCACGCTCACTCTTAATAAGCAACGACCACAATGAGTGTAAACATTTACCCAAATACCAAATGAAGCCTAATTACATGTCAGTCATTAAATATTGACCTTCCACACTCGACCTGCCAGGTGGTCCGAGGACATCTTTACGCGCGTAAAGTAGAAATGCTTAATTTTTAAAAGCGAAAAATGCTCGCCAATAGCATCACTGTTTGTGCTTCTAAACACTATTTATTCTCAGGCTTAAAGCATTTATCTAGTGGAGTAAATTCAGTACATTTATACCATTTATTTTAGGGGAGTTTTTCCTCAGTCGATGTGAGGGTAGTTTGTAAAGCATAGAGGGAGTCTTATCCTGTACAGATTATAAAACCCTCTGAGGATAATTTGATTATAAAACTGAGGATAATTTGTAATTTGTGGTGTTGGTTTGTATGACTAAAACTGACTTGACTTGACATTGACTTTCTTATTTGTGTCGTGCAGCAGACAGAAAGCCGCCCACTCCCCTGAGCAAGCAGCAGCAGCAGCATGAAGACTTGAACAGTGTGCACGGACTCAGTCTGGCTACCTCATCATCATAACCGGGACATTTAACTCAACTCATGTCATCAACTCCAACAGTAAGTCTGAACACTAGCGGCTTGTTTCACACAGGCCTCTTCAGTGTAACTCTATGAATGTAAGCTTGCATGGATGTATCGGCGTTCCCCTCTCATTTGTTCCCTATTCAAACACTTCATGTTGCTGGACTGTATAGATACAAAAAAATGCATTTTTTATCAGTTAAATCTGTCATTGATGTTTTATAATAATAAACAAACCAAGGGCTATTCTGTAATCCGCCATTTATTATATTATTACATTAATTGTGGCCACGATCTCGATTCTAAGGTGACTCAACGATGTGAACAAAGAGATAAATTGTTTAAATGTAAAAAAAAAAAACATATTTGCCAAAGCTTTAATTATATATTTTTATAATGTCATTGTAAATATTCGAAATAAAGGCTTTCTCAAATGCCACGTGTTGTCGATTAGTTTCTACTGTTGTTTGGTTCAGGTGGTGATTATATTAGTTTAAAGACGTGAGGAAATTAAGAAAAAGTGACTTTTTGTCATGTTGCTATGTCTGCTTATTGATTAGCTTACATGTGATTTCTCTTGGTTGTTTGAAAGTGAAATTCTGCTTTCTCTAAGGCTGTAAATGCTTTTTTAATATTGGACTCCATTGAAATATTGGGTGATTTGTTACTGAGAGAAAATGTGACTGAGGCAGACAGACTGGGCGTCTCTTGCTGATGATATCTTACCTTTAAATGATACCTGCCATGGTGGAAACCAGAGGCCTGATCAGGAGCGCACATGCCTCAGGGATGCTGTTTCCACTGTATAGCATGCAGGCCTCTCTATAATCTCTTTATTTCTGTCGGCTGTTTGCACCAGAGAAAAGCCTCCATGCACTTTTCATTAAGAGGCTGAATGTTTTCTGATATATATTATATTTACATAGATATTTGGTACATTTCTATAAGACTGTTCGTTTTTGTTGTGTGGTGGTCCTAAAGTCTATGTAACAATGTTTTATTGCAATAATAATACCAGTTCTGTATGATGCAGATGTGTTTCGGTATTATTATTATTATTATTATTATTATTATTATTATTATTAGCATAAGTAATATTTTTTCGTAATATTTTTAAAGATCAGCATCCCCTCAGTAAAAAATTGCATAAGTAAATTATTTTATTGGCTAAAATCATTTCCACTGAATTTGTCAAAGTTGTTTTTTTTTTTGGGATGTGTTTATTATATTATATTTATTTTCCCCTTTTTGTCAACCAAAACTATCATTCAGTTACAGCGAAAAACAAATACATATTTTTTTTAAAAAAAGAAAACAAAATCTTGTAGTTGTTTTAGAGAGTTTCCAACTCTTATAATGTTGGTTTGTGATTAAACTGGACTCTGGTGCTGGACCATATCAGGATGCAGCCACTACACTTGAACATTTCTGCACTTTCACAGCAAATTAAACCAAGAGGTAAAACCTTTAAAGATTTAACGATAATATTTTCATGCTTTTTGAAGACACATGGATTCACTGAACAGTTATACTCTTCCTTTTTGTGTCAGTAGATGAAGATAAATCAAATCTGTAATCCTAAAAACATCAGTTTTATATTTCTAAATGAGCCTGCCAACCTTTCATGTAGACCAAGAAATACTTTGACTGTTTTTCCACTGAGCTGAGGAGCATTATTGATTATATCTGTCTATTGTCAACGCTGATGAACCTGATCAGTCAAATCAGATTCAAGCTTTTTAACAGTCTGAAAACAAACGGTGCCGGTTAACTGATGTTAAAACAATGAGCATCACTACTGAACTACTGTTTAGTAATTAAACAATTTAGAGTAATTAAGTCCTGCATTTATCATAAAGATGGATACTATATTCGTCTTGTATTTTTATATTTGTTGATGGTGGTTATACCTCACAGTTTATGCAAAACAAAATGAGCAGATGTACACTTTGTGGATTTCTATATACATAGACAGCAAAGAATAAGAAGTATTTCACATTTAAAAAAAGACAGTATTATTATTATTATTATAAATGATCTATTTCCAAGACAAGGTGCTTTTGGAACAGCTTTAAAACTTGTGGTGCTCCTGAAATGTAAGCATAAATGTAATGAGTTTAACTTCATCTTTACATCAACAAGTAACTTTTGAGTTTTGATGAAAAAGTTGTTAAAAAGGATCCAGAAAAGAGGAAGTTCACGGGATCCTGTAAGAGCTCAAACAGCATAGAAAGCACTGCTGTGTCGTCCCATCAACACACTGATCAGTTTGAATAGCAGCTTTTAGGACACACTCTGGAATTCGGTGCTCTATTTTGTCATCTTTTCCCCCTTTTTGCAGTAAAATCCCAAGTGAGTGGATATATCCAAACATTAGGATGGCCTATGAGTGCACACGCTCCCTGACTGGAGTCCCTCTGTTTTGCCGGATACCACTTGGGGTTCAGAAAACACTCCTTCATGGTGGCGGGGTTACTTCCTGCGGGACCTATGGTCATCAATCAGGGCAGCAAGTGATACCCCCCACCTCGTCTTCTGCACAGCCCGTGTTGAGCGGCGGCAGGTGGGCTGGTTGTAGATGCCTTTTCCTCTTGATGCCGAGCTCAAAAACATCATATTTGTTTTATTTGTAGTGTGGAGATGGAGTCAAGTGAGGCCACATTTTCATCCCAGAATCACTTTTAAGATTTAGTTATTGTGTGTGTTGAACAAATTTGTACAAATTGTTCACACTGAGCCATTGTTTCATTAGTTTTTTTTATACATATTGAGCTGTTTCAAGAAAAATATTCAATAGCCACTATAAAATAATTTACTGTTGTTTAACAGGGGTGGGTTTAGACAAGGACTTCACAATACAATACATCACAATCACGATCACAATCCTTGAGTCACGATATGATACATTATTGCGATATTGTGATTTTGCGATAAATTGCGATATTCTACATAAATCACTGAAAAATTTAAAATGCAGCTTAAAATGCAAGTTGTATATACATTATGTACGTGTGTATATATATATATATATATATATACACACACACACATATATATATATATATATATATATATATATATATATATATATATGTACAGTACATATGTCAAAGTTGGCACAATGATGTGGCGTGTTTTCTTTATTTTCTTTTTTTTTTTTTAATTTCAAAATATTTAAATTGGCCCAAAACATGACTTTTTTGGGGCAGAAAAAATGATATTAAGAAATAATAATAATAAAAAATAAAAAAAAATAATTAAAAAAAAATCAACAGTATATCATGATATATTGCCATATCCTTATTTTTTCCCCACCCCTAGTTGTTTATGTATTTTGGTGTTTAGGATATTTACAGTCAGGTTTGGACCCAGAATATTTGTCTTACCTTGAAGGTATAATCATGCAAAAATGTTTAGATCTGTATTATTTCTTTTGCAAAATAAAACATGTTAAGTATATTTTTCTCTCTTTCAAGTACCATCACCTGTTTGTGGGTAAGGAAGACAGAATTAGACTTAAACACTGTTCAGCGCTTCCTTTCATCTCCAGCTTCTTCAGAGTTAAATCTGCAACTTCAACTTGAAAGGATCCTCAAATGCCACAAGCTCAAACAGACACTTGGAAAGATGGAAAGTGGACTTGGTCTCCTTGATCCTAATGGACATGATATTAAGCTGTATTAATAATCCACGCAGCGGCCAAATGGTGACAGAGCAAGAACAGGCACTCCTATCTTCAACTGTAATAATTCATCAATGTCTGCCATGTCTATTAGAGGGACTGAGAGTCCAAAGTTCAGTTTATGTGTTGGACACTTTGCTGGGTATGATTTAAGTCATTTTACATTATCTGTACTTTTTTATGTTGAGGGAGGGTGGAAACTACCCCAGACTGTCCAGGAGTCATTGCTCTACCTTTGCATGACTCAAGAGCACCTCAGGACATGCATGGCAGGCCAGACAGGTCCTGGAAGAAAAAAACAAAATAAAGAAAGATACACAAGGAACCTTTTAAAAAATTAGAGTGGCACGCTGGCAAACTGTCAAAGTGTGAAAAAGAAAAGCCGGTGTCAGCAGTTCTCACAAATTTCAGATGCATCGACTCGCCGTGCAAACATGTACGATGCTGAAACAAGCACTCGTCACGGCTTTTGATAAGCAGGATGTAATCTGCATATGTGAGAAATGAAGTCAAGAAACGAGTAATGAATCATAGCTGCCAGCCTTGTTTGTACTGCATGACAGAATTTGATGAAGAGGATAAATGAACACATGTAGGCCTGCAGGTTAATTGAATTTTGACTTGAACAGGATAATGAGATCAATATTTTTTTTAATTTCTTACAGAAGCATTTATGTTTTTACCACCCTATATTAAAGCATCAAGGCAGTGTCATCTGTGTAATTCAATCACCGTTGACTTTTTTTTGTTCTGCTGACTGTCCACAGGATTTCTAAGCAGGCAGGCAGAGTTTCATCTCTGTAGTCTAGGGGATGATAAATGCCTCCCTTCCATGTTCTTACTCGCTCTGCCAGCTCACCACATCAACCAGATGCTTTGAAAGCAAAAGGGACAGAGACATGATGATGACATTTGGCTTTCCAAATGAAAACGTATCATTTCACGTTTACTCCCAGGAGTTTACGCTGGTGCTGTCGGTGCTCGGAGGACAAAACGATACAGCAAATAAAAGAGAATAACCACAGGATCACGTTGAACTGCAGAGCCCAGCTTTGGTTATTACATACAGATGACTAAAAGTGCATGGAATTATGTTTACAAACACAGTTAAAATGCACTTTTAAAAAAAAAAACAAAAAAAAAAAAAACGCAGCCCTGTTTTTGTAAAGATATCAACGTGTCTGTGTTGGCAGGATGTAAATATTAACATCCAGAGGAGCTACTAGGATGTCAAAACCTTTATTGTGGAAATATTTTAGTAGTGGAAGTCCATTTTGGAGGCGATCTGAGAGAGCAGGAGGATCCTCTCTAATTTGTGGAGACAAAAGAATTAATGGTCTGTCCTTCTGCCCATCTGTGATTTATTTAAGCGTGCTGAAACATATACTGTGATAAATGCTGCCACACTCATGCCAAAGGCTACCGGCTAACAAAAAAAAAATAATAATAAAGCTTTGGAGAGTTGGATTCAACAGTTCAGCCTTCAACTTAATTTTTGGCTCAAATTCTTATTAGGTGATAATGAGACGATGGCTCTTCTCCCAAAAATGTGAGTGGTAAACCACTGTAGATTTGGAAGGGAAAATATTGCAAAAGAAACCCACTGGGATCCCTGAAATGAGTGAATACATGTTTCTGCGTTTCAATGTGCTGGAAAATACTTGCTGATTATAAATCAGTGTAATTTTACAGCTGGTGTTATTCTATATTTTTTTGTTATTGACAAGATCAGATGCAGCAAAGTGCTCTCCTTGTCTGTAGCCCATTTGTTACTCCTGAAATCATTAAACATGAGTCACAAATGTAGATTTTCTTTATTTTTAAGGTGATATAATCTCCTTAAATCTGGGCATTGTATCTTATAGCAACTGTGTGCTGCTGATTTATAGGTTTTACAAAATGTGGACTTAACTAAAAATAAACTACAGTCTGGGTGTAAATTGTAATAAAAGAAAATGACACTAAATGCAAAAGTGTGGTTGATGTGTTTTTAATAGTTTTAACAGACATATAGGCAGCTATTAAGGGTGTGGACTGTATATGCAAACTTCAACAACATTCAGAGATTCCTATTTTCTATTTTTTTTAAAGATGGTTCCAATTATTTATTATAGCATTGCAATAATAATAATTATTATAATAATAGTGCACCTTCCAGGATAAGGGTTACAGTTAAAGTTCAGCGCTTTACATCACACAACAGGAAGTCTTATCCTTGCTTGTTTGAATAAACTGTATAACAGGAAACAGACATTGTTGCTAGAAATTGGCTGATATCTAACCCTAACACTAACCATAACTTAAAGGTGACACATATCAGAGACCTAGATTTGATCTTTCACAATGAAGATCTTGACATTAACTCTTTGAGTGTCAGCTGTTTTATAAAACAGGAAGTGTCTTGTTCCAGCGTTTTTTGCCCATTTTGAGTCATAGTTCCCACAGAATATTTTGTGCTATGTCTCTGAAAACGCTGAGTAGCTCAAATGAAAGAAGAGACTCTCTATTTCATCATGAAACAAATGTTTGTTTTTATCTTGTTCCATTCTTGTTTTATCAGAGGTAGAGTCAAGGACGCTTTCACCAAAATCACCACTTTTTGTCCAGATTATGTTTGTTTTGCTCTCTAATCTCGATCGTCTCCTCTTCCTGTTTTGATCTCTGTGGTGTATACCGTCTCTTTATGCTCTGACTAGAAATCCTAGATGCCCCAAAATTAGTCACAGGATGCAGGAGGCTGTGATCGGCAACCTGCTGCTGAAAAAACACTTTACATCAATGGTACTCAAAGAATTAATGGGACTTACTGAATGAATAGAGCTTAACTAATTAACTACACAAAGTACACAGCTGGATTTAAAGATTTTGATTCGATTGAGGCAACAAAATAATGATGCTCATGAAGTTTATTGCGACCAGGGTCTAAAAGAGGCACCAGATGAGATAACAGGAAGTAAAGCACATGAGTCTCCAGTGCAGGTCTGAATCATGTCGAACCTGTTGCTGAACGCTGCATGTGTGGAGAACGCTGTTGAAGAGATAATGCAACAAAAGATGAACGGTAAACAACGGCGACTGTCATTAATCAACCTTTTGAGCAAACTGTCCTGCTGCCACTCCCTGGTGTTTGTGACGACAGAACCAGACAGAGCCGGCAGATTTTAAGGAACAAGACGGGCTCATGTCTAAACCAACACAAACTTTCCTGACCTATTAACTTTAGCAACATCCTGGATGAAATAAAACATAACAGTGCCGTGTCCAGACTTTTTTCGCAGGGGTGTCTCCATCAACATGAGTTCATAATTTTTTTTGTCTTTCAAAACTAATTTGACTACTAAAATGGCTTAAATGTTAGTATAAATTGAAATATAAATAGAACTTGTAATTACGACACAACAGAATGGGACAACACAAGTGTAATACAAAGCCTTAATCTTTTATTTTTATGAAAGATGCAAAAATAAAGGCAAAGCAAAAACATGAATCATAATATAAAGTGACGACCAAATTAAACTAACTAAATCAATGCAGGGTGGCCAATCAGATTTAAAGGGTGGCATGTGCCAACCCAGGCCACCTCCTGGATACGCCCCTGATACATAACTGTGTGACCTTTTCTGTATTGACAGTGTCATCAGCTTTAAACAACCAATATTTCTGTTTGGCCCCGTCGTCTTGCAGTAAAACAGAGAGGCAGAAAGAGGGAGGAAGAGGTCGCTTTGAAGATCACCAAGTGGAGCCAGTTGTGGAGAACCATGCATGTTGCTGTTATTGGTGCTTTTCACCCAGACACGCCTCTCCCACCTCAACACTCGCAGCACTGACCCAAAGGGTGGCTGTTAATTTGGCATGGCAAAAACATGGGTTTAAAGTGAATGAAGGGTCTGATAGAGCCACTCTGCTGGGAAGCCAGACCAAAAGAAATCACACCAATATGGAAATTTCACCCTAACCCTAACCCTGGTGTGCATTCAGGAAGAGAAATTTAAGTAGAAGCTGAAATGTGTTCGGTATAAGCTTGATGTTTTAGTTATTAAACATAATCATAACCACAGTGCAGCAGTGTAGGGTTGTGCCATTTAAACCAAGGTTTGTGTTTCCATATGAGGAATGTACTAAAACACAAACTGTGGGCTTTGTGTTTGAATACTGACAGATGGAAAAATTTCCTCTCACACACAAACACATAATATTTCTCTGCATATTAAAAAATCTAAATATTTACTCAAGTAAAACAGAATGTACTCCATCAAAGTGGAGAAATTTGAAATATTGCAAATTGCTCTACTTTATATTTTTTTACTGTATATATTGTCTTTTTATCATATTGCTTCATATAAACTGCCTTTAATTATTCATCTATTTTTATGCTTCATTGCTTGGCATTCATTGTGGACACCAAATTAAGTATTTCATTGTGCAGGGAAACATGTTTCCTTAATGTTCATGTGATAATAAACGCTTTGAATCTTTAAACAGTCTATAATATTTTAGAAGCAGACTTTTTTCTATTATGTGTGAACAAAAAAGTCACTAAATTTGTCAGATTTAAATATGAATGTGGGTTTTAAGTATAACAGCAAAAACACAAAATAATAACACTTAAATAAAATTGTTCTTATGGTATTTAAGTAAAAGTTCCTTTCTGCCTGTTGTGTATAAATATTTATAATCTAATAGATATATTGCATTTATTATCTTGTAAATATAATTAAATTGTTCTACATATTAAAACAATAAAATCATGGCAAAGTGCTACACAATATAATTTATTTAGTGTTAATGTAATATAATATTACTATTTTATTTGCAAAGTTAGCCTTGTTCAGATTTTTGAATATATCAGATATTTTATATAAAAATGAAAAATGCATTTGCTTCAATGGAGTATATTGCTGAAATTCATGACTCCTTTGCAGACGATAGAAAGCGATGTGGGTGGTGACTCTGCTGCAGATCAACCACCAGTCACACTTCCAAGCCACAATAACAAGGTGGGCCTCTGCAGAAACGCTTCAAGTGCATTCAACTGTCCAGTGGGCCGTCCGTCTTTCAGCTGCAATACCCTAATTTTTGTTCTCTCACTGAGGGTTATTTTAGTAGCTTAGTAAATATTTGGCATGACAAGCAAGTTTTTACTGTCCAGGTGAACATTTAACAATTTAATATCACTTTCACATGTAAGATTTGAACAGAAAGAATATAAATATATACACTGACAGTGTTATTTTATTTTTTAGTGTACATACAATATCAATACATTGATTTCTTAACTGTTGTGAAATGCTGGAAAGAAGAATAGACCTTTTTGTCATTGTGGCTTAACAGTGAACGGCAGCTTAGCTTAGTCTTTGCATTAGCTGCAATGAAAACACATGAAAGAGCATATAAAATATAATGAAATTAAAATAAAACAGGATGGAATCATGTATGAACGAGGCTTCGAACTGACAAGTCGGTCGATTCTTCACTTTTTTTGTATGTATAGCTCTGTACATATTGCAAAAGAGCTAAAGAGAACAGCATGTCTCTTGAAATATTTTGCATACAAGAGAGATGGCACTACGTCATGCTGAAACACTGCTTATCTCCATAGCAACCTGTAGCTAGCAAAAGCTAAACTGCTAACGTTAAGTCAAGTATCATCAACGCTAGTCATTTACTATTTATTTATCTATTTACTATTTATCTCATGCATTTTCTGCACTTTTTATCTCACACTGTATAGGTCATGCTATGTTCAGTTGAGCTGCTGCTAGTTTCTTATTTATCTTTTGCATATTTTATTATTTCTTTACCTTTGTGTATTGCTGTTTGTCACTGTATATGTTTTATATGTTGGTAAAAAGAGAGCCTGTACCGGGCCAATAAAGCTGATTCTGATTCTGATGTCACATGTAGAATTTTACTGTATGTTGTGCTTGACAACAGTGTCTCACGACAGAACAAAATGTGTCACTTCATGCGAAATGGCAAAGAAAAGCCATTAACACAACAAAAGCTCTGGGTGCCTGCGCTAGCTGCGACAGACAAAAGGTGAGTGTCAGAGTGATGGAGGAAGTGCTCGTCTTCTCTTCCTGCTTAGAATAAAGAGGATGTCTCTGTGAACACCGAGCAGGGCTATCCATTACTGAGTTAACAAGGTTTCTGCTGCTCTGGAAGTGAAATCCAAGGCCGCCTGTCACATGGAAGAAAAAACAAATAAACACACACATGAATTTGCTGAGGGTTTTACGTGAGGGTGATATATGCCAAAGAACGCTGAGCTTTTTGTCCATTATAAATAACACACTGTATGGAGACAGTTGAGTTGAGTATTTCGCTCTCAGTGTTTTTTTTGGCAGCAGGATGCCAATCGCCATCTCACACAGCCTGTGAGTAATGTTGGGGCTTCTGGGAGATGTAGTCAGAGCATAAAGAGATGGTATACACCATAGAGATCAAAACAGGAAGTGGAGATGATCGAGATTAGAGAGCAAACAGAATCTGGACAAAAAGTGGTGATTTTGGTGAAAGTGTCCTCTACTCTACCTCTGATAAAACAAGAATGGAGCAAGGTAAAAACAAACAACAAACAAAAACAAACAAAAAAGAGTTGTGTTTACTGAGTCATAGTACAAAATATTCTGTGGGTCTAGGAAAAAAAAAAAAACACCGGCACAAGGCACTTTCTGTTTTAAAAAAAATGTCTGGCACTCAAAGAACTTCCAGAAGGGTGCTCAAATATATTTCTATAGGAGGGAAATAAACGTGGGTCCTCTCATGTGCTACATCCTTCCACCAAGTTTCATGAAAATCCAGGCAACAGCTTTTCCGTAGTCCTGCTGACAAACAGACAGACGGACAAACAAACTAAAACCAAAAACATAACCTCCCTGGCAGAGGTAATAATTAGGGTTTCTGCATCATTCATGTATTTTACATGACTGTGCTATTTTGTGTTTTAGGTTCTCCCCACATCCATCCGTCCACTTGGCTCGAGCAGCACAGTGGTTGTCTCAGCTTTCATAGCATGAAGCTAACGGGTAGTTCAGGAGAGGCTAGTTTTTTCTGCATGGTGTTGATTGGTGGATAAAGGAAGATTAATTCCCTCAGCCTCATCATTGCAGGTGTTTGCCTTTACAAGCAGTGTCCTCTACAAGCAGTTTCTCATTACACTCTGGTGAGGAAGGAGGACCTTCTAGTCCCGTGCGTTCCTACAATGCTCTGAAGAGTGTGTAATTTTGGAGGCTAAATTTAGGGGGGGCAGGCAAATCAGTTTTTATTCAAAGCAGACCTGGCTCAAACGGAGATGCACCGCACTGTGGTCAGACTTCAAACCGACTCGTTATTTGCCTTTTTCATGTTCAGACTGCTGCAAATCTCCAAACCCTCTGAACACAGCTGAAAAAAAGAAACAGACTGTTGTTGATTTGGTTTCCATCTTTGTGGGAGGCTGTCTTCCTAATAATATGCACATTGACGGCAAAGCAGCTGATGAGCAATTTGTGAGCAAATATTTTGTTTTTTTCTGCAGCTAGTTCACATATTTTGACTTTTATTTGACATCAACTTTAACCAAAAATCGTTTCTAGTTATTTCACTTGTCAGAGATCAGATCAAACTGAGAAGATGGGTTGGATTTCATCATTAGAGTTAATCCATCAGCAGTGCCAGGGCACTAAATAAAGCCAGAGTAAATGGTTGTGTTTGCTCTGTCTTCAGAGTAAATATTAGTTTGTCCAGATAATGAGACGGGGCTGCTGAGGCTTCCACAATGCTTAAGTTACACCGGCGTCTGCCGAAGAATTGTTTCCCCTCTCTTTCTTCTTCTTGAAAACCAAACATCAGTAGCAGTCTCAAGTGGCTGAAAGTTTTAGTTGATAATCCGGTCTGTCACTCAGACCCACAGTAAGATTAATGGCAGGGGAATTCCTATCTGGCAAACATCCCTCTCAATCAAAACACATAGCTGGGTTCAAGAAATACCTCTCAGATACAGAGCTGAAGTAGGACATGTTGCTTTACTTTGTATGAGAGCATGAGAGGGGTTATGTTGTTTAAAAAAGTAATAATTACTATTTATCAAATGCCTTAAAAAGCTGCAGAATCCCTGGATAGTGGTCCTGTGTGGAGTAGCAGTAAAGTTGTGAACACCATCAGCCAATCCAAGAGGTGACCATTTATCCAGCAGCTTGGAAAATAAAGTGAATGTTTGGTTATTTGTGTGACCTCTTCTGTGGAAGTGACTGATGTGGGATCAGCTCAGAAGGAAAAGGGAGCCCTCTACTGCTGAGTGAAGCCACCATGCACCTCCTCCGGCTGCAGTAATGAACCCGGAAGTGTTCGGCTCTTTTTCATGAGATGACAGATCTCACCATTTTCTATCAATCTCCAAAAAGACAGAGAGGGCATGACACTAATAATGCATTCAGACTTTAAGTTACTGACTATATCCTTGAAAAATAATCAACCTCTCTTTCTGACTTAAACATGCAATCACTCAACCATGAAAGGAACCAACAAAGATGAGATCCAGCTTAACCACACGGATGCATGAGCTGCCGTACAGACAAATCTTGCAGATTTGCAGCTGCCGGATCGGCGCTACTCAGTCATGGAAAATATAGGGTCTAAATATGAAGTTCAGAGAGATAATAGCAGCTTCACACTACACTGGGCCCAAAGGGAGGGAGCGGAGCATGGCTAATTCGTCACAGTGCTGCTTTGATCTTTTGTTGCATCTTTAAGGTATTTCATGTTTATTTGTTATGGACGTCAGAAGATTTTGAATAAGTGCAAGCTCATTAGTCGGCTTTTTTCTCTCAGGAGCTAAAAGGATACCTGTGAGACCGTTTGAAGTTCTCTTAATTGTGAACAAACACCGAGCCGAGCCAATCTCAGATGCTACCCTACGATCTGGCCTCGTCGAGTGCCCCTGAAAACCCTGCTCTTGTCTGAGACCTGCTGATAACCATCTTTAATGAATAGCTGTGCGCTTCAAGGAGTGCTAGCTGATACAGATCATTTCAGGAACGGTGGGGTTCAGGTCTCAATAACAATCAGGGAATTCCATCTTAACCGTTTGGATGTCCTCCATAATGCCACACACTCGGAGATTGCTCTCGCAACACCAAAATAAAACTTGGCACCGGCGAGGCATTCTTGCCCAACTCGACAACTAAAAGTCAGAACGCCCAGGCCTCCTCCCAGCTCAAGGACCTATCTGTCGACATGAATGCTGACTCTTTGTTGGCGCTTTCTGATCTCAGATGGAGATACGGCACGGCTAACCGCCTTATAAATGGTGGGATGGCGAGGCTGGCAACTGAAGGCACAAGCACAGCTCCCTGTGAGTGCGTCTGAAAGGCCCAAATTGAGCCATTTCCCAAACTCTCCAGGGAGTGTCCTTATCGCCTGCAAGATCCAGAGCAGACTGTGTATAATTTGCAAAATACTATGCTGATACTGCAAATGAGGTTTAATAGCTGTTGAGGCCCAGTTAAGCTTCATAATGTAAGTCTGTGGTCTTTGATAACCGGTAGCAGGAGAAAAAGAAATACAAAAGAAAAGTCAGTGGGTATCAGCTGTCATACAAGACTGATATGTGCAGGATTGTTCATCCTGTCCTGACAAAGCGATTAAAGCATGAACAACACCAGCAAACTGCTCTGTACAGTCGTCTTCCCTCAGGATAGATGACAGCTGTAATTAGTCAAGTCCCACTCTGACAAGCTGTCAACCGTAATGCTGTGTTTGTAACACCCGGGGCTCTGTGTGCTAATTTGTAAACTAGCCTAGGAGTGTAATGAATTGAGACTAAATACTATAATCATTGCTGATGCTGTCATCAAAGCAATCAATCATGCCAAGCAAGTCTACCTTACATAGCTATGATTTGAACAGCTCATATCTGCCCAATGCCTGATGCTGAAGCAAATTTTGCAGATATATTCAGTGTTTTCAAAATGTGACAGATGTTTCACTCCAGGCATATAGTCATTAATGTATGTGGTTTGTTTTTCCCCAGTTACTAGGTTTAATGATGAGGAGAGTATCCTGCCATATCCTGACTGAACACGGAATAAAACAAAGCAATATATGCTGATGTAGCAGGTATAATGTTTACCAAGTTCACCATCTTAGTATAGCTGGAACATTGACAACAGTTCTGCTATTTGGTCATAAATCACAATACTTTACAACAACAGCCAGGTGGCAGAATGAAATGAAAGTTATGTTAATTCATAATGAGGCATACATAATGTCTATAACAAGTTTGATGGCAATAGTCAACAATTCTGTGTAAAACAAAAATGACCAGTCTGTTTCTGTTCGCACTGCTGATACAGTATAAAAACAGTCACAGAATAGTATAAAATATACATTAACAGTATATTCTGCCAAATTAGCCATAAATTGTTAACAAGTCAAAATTTATAAAAAATAAACATAGTATAGTAAGTCAAAAGTATTGTAAAAGTATGTAGTTTCAAAAGTGGAAAAAAGTCCTAAAAACAGTCAAAAACAAGCCAAGTCAAAATTTCATCCAAGTCAAAAGTTTTGTGGGAAAAAAATTCAAATAATTCAAACCTTCATACAGCTCAGCATTCCTCTGTAGATCACAGAATCTAAACTATATTGCAAGAGAAAGCAAAAAATCCTGCATAATTCATCTAATAGAGATGAACTGACATTACCATGAAGCCAAAGCACTAGCATAATAACGACTAATCAGTTTTGGAGAAGAGGAATAACAACATTGCCCACATAAAACATAGAATATTATCTCTTATACACTTTGGCATATTCTCTCATTTAACCTCATAAGCTGGCAACATTAAGTTCCTCCTGTATCCATTTCAGATTGGCTTATCTGCGTGAAGAGCAGGAGATGAGACGCCGCTGAAAGAAAAGCTTTACCAGGTGCGACAGGTGCTGACCTGCCCTGAACAGGTAAGTCATAATCTCATCATCTCTAACTACAGCTAAAGAAGCAAAGCTCTGATCTGCTCATCATTGGTTTCTTAACACTCGATTAGAACTCGTTTAAAATCACACAAGTTCTTTTTCTGATAATCAAGGTGAAAAAGTGATGGAAGATACGATCAGCGACAGATTATCCATTCAGGATGAAACGGGCTTCCATGAGACCGGAGATAGGCCTGAGCAAACACATTCCCATCCACTAGTGAAAATGGATATGTTGTTGACCTGTCCGGTCACACAAAAGCCTTTCCCAGAGCTCAGGTGAGTCACCCTCCTCCTGCCTGAATCTCTTGACTAAATATTGTGAGTGTCCCTCTTTATATCCGAGAGTCTGTCTGTTTACCTCCAGATCCATGGGATTAGAGGATCAACACTGCATACAGGTGAGGGACATTCCCAGAGCTCAGGTAGACGGACACAAATCCAATATTATTATGTATTTATCTACTGATTTACTTGATTTGTGCAAAAATGTAATAAAAAATGTAATTATAAGTAACCTGTATTCATATAATGATAAAAATGTGATTGCAACAGAGTTATATCTAATATCAAGGTTCTTGCACCTTTTAAAAGTTAAATTTAATGCTTTTTAAAATGTAATTTAAGACCCAAAAATGTCATAATAATTTCTTTGGTAGATAATAGTCAATTTATTGTAGAACTTGACCAATCCAATATCAATATTTAGCAGGAAAAAAATCCGATAACCAATTAATCTCCTTTAATATTTTTTAAATTATTTTTTTCCAGCTCTTTAACAATATAAATTGAAGACAGCACTTTTTTCTACAACTTAAATTTCTTTACTTTACTTTCAAGAACAAAGAAATGAACTTTGTGAACAGAATAACGTGCAAAATTGCAGTATATCTCTTAATAGTGTGTTTTCCTATTAGCATTAAATGCACCATCTGAAATTTTAAATTTAAGACAATTTAAGATCTTAATTACCCAGATTTTAAAGATATTTAAGACTTTTTAAGGAACCGCAGGAACCCTGAATGTTGAAACCATAAAATGTAAGTGTATAAGGAAGTTGTTAAAAGTCTAAATTTCATAAAAATCGTCATAGTATAGTATGAAAAAAAATTGTGAAAAAATATAGTTTGAAAAGTGGAAAAAAGTCATAGAAACAGTTTTTCAGGAACCACTGTATCCATGAATGTTGAATCCATAATATGTTGTAATATACGACAAATATAGAAATGCAGACTACAAGTGTCTCATCTACCCATCTGTAGAAATAGTTGTTGTAAAAAACATGTCAGTGCATCGTGACTGAGTCAGCCTCCTGAATCCATTTAAAGGCTTTACTCCAATATTACCCATTCAGCAGTTGCTGTTGTGAGTTGGATTTAGATGTGTAATGACCGAAGTGAGCTGGCCTGAAGTGCAGCACTGCACAGTGAGCCAGATGGGAGCAAAGATCCTCTTCTGTGGCTAGAGCAGCGAAGCGTGAGCCAAAATGAGAATTAGAGTAAACTTCAACATGTCAGCACGTCCTCATATCATTTATTTTCCACTGGTTTGGATGGATGTGGCGAAGATGATTGCTGATGATTTTCAAAAAAAAAGTCCTTTGCACATCCCCACAAACTTGTATAACATGATCTCTCGTGCCTGGCTGGTTCTTGAATTTTCATCTCATATATTTAAACATTCCTTCCTCATCTATGTGATACGAACCATAAAACCTCCTCAGTGGTATTCTCACTACACCTATCATCCCTCTTTCTTATCTTTTCAAGGGCCATCGGCAATTTCTGTGAAGCAACTCAAAGGAATCTTACGTTTATGCGTGTGAATTAAAAAAAAGAAAAATGCCACCCATGCAACATGCATGGTATCCTCATCACCGTCATTCTTCTACTCAAAACTGCAAAACTGCCAAAATGTGCTTTCTCCAATCTCGGCAAATCTGAATAAGCTGTGGTCCAACTGATTGTGCAGGGTTTGTCCTCGATGAGGGCACATTGAGCGTGTGCAGCGGAGGGAGGTATCTTAATCTAGGAGACATCCACCTGGGTGGTAAAGGAGGAAAAAGGAAACCCGCGCTCGCTTTTCTGCACGCAGGAAAGGCAAACAAACTGACGCTTACATGTCAACACAAAAACTGACTTCTGCTCTGCATATGACACAGATATTTCCTGGAACAGAATCTTTCCATCCATCCAATGTCCAGATCTTTTATTTTGTCTCCGTGCTGTTACTGGCACATTATTCCCTCCAGCTGCTGACAACACAGCTGTACATTAACACTGACCTTGACATCTGCCTCCATAGGGAGGCACAGCACACTGCCTGTGTGTGCATCAACACCTAGGTATGTTTCAAGTCCATGGCGTCGGTCCAGTTGTGTGCTCCTGTGTGCAGAAACTATAATAGTGACAAAAGGTTGATGTATAATAGCAACCACTCTTGGTAATAATCCCCGTAAAGGAGAATTTCTGTGCATTTCTGCGTGCAAGACAAGATCTCCAAACTTGGTGCTTGTATCTGTTGGAAGACACCAAGCGGTCAGTGTTGTGCTGTAAATTTTTTCCTTTACTCTTGCGGTGAGCCCTTTTTTCCAAGGACATTTAGCCTAATCCACTTCAGCTGCCTTCGTTCAGAGTTGGTAAAAGACGCCCCGTCACTGACTCCATTGGTGAAAATTGCGCGACTGTTTTTCATAAAACATAAATATCTCTTAAGAGTCTGGGTATGATCCACTTTTATGAAATGATGAGTAACATTTCCTTATTGTCGCTTGCACTCATGCTGCACTGTGAGAAATTGTTGCCGCAGATATGACTCTGATTACATTCTGCAACCGAAGGATAGTTAAAGTGCAGCGTAGTCCTTGTGAGAAAAGTTTGCCGTCTCCGCTTTCACGATCGAGAAATTTCCACATTTAGCGCAATTTAGTGTCACCCTCTTACTACAACACCAATTTCATTGTTTGTAACAAATGGATAGAAAAGTTTGTGTGATTTAGAAAGCCAAAGAAAAACAGATGAGCAGATTTAAAATGTTCACTCAGAAAATGAAAATGAAAAAAGTGTTTTGTTCCAGCGTTTTTGCCCATTTTGAGTTATATTTCAAGACCCACAGAATATTTTGTACTATGTCTCTGAAAACACTGAACAGCTCAAATGAAAGAAGAGACTCTCTATTTCATCATGAAAAAAATGTTTGTTTTTACCTTGTTCCATTCTTGTTTTATCAGAGGTAGAGTAGAGGACACTTTCACCAAAATCACCACTTTTTGATCTCGATTGTCTCCACTTCCTGTTTTGATCTCTGTGGTGTATACGTCTCTTCATGCTCTGACTACATCTCCCAGAAGCCCCAACATTACTCACAGGATGCAGGAGACCGTGATTGGCGACCTGCTGCCCAAAAAACACTGACGTATTATTACGTCGATGGCACTCAAGAGTTGGATTTTAAATGATGTCGAAATATGTCAACAGCACTCAAAGAGTTAAAAGTTTGACTGCTCATGCATGACAACTAGATGGACATGAGCTTGGGGTTGTCTGCTGAACTGAAGAAATATGTTTCCAATATTAACATGAAAAACATTTATGGCAAAACAGAGATCCTCGTGTTTTTGGTGGAAAAGTTCCAGTCTTTCGGCATTGGCTGTTTTGCGGTCATTTTTCACTCTGAAAATGTTAGATATACACAACACTTCAAAATAAGCAAATTATGTGGTATCTTCATCATTAAAGATTTGGACATTTGGACAGCTTTATTCCTTTGTGCTTCCTTCTGTCAGCGTGCTTTCTCCTGTGGATGGGAACTGCTGGGTACAACACTGCTGGGTATTCTACCAGATGGATACTTGGTATGAATCAGGGCTAAGTTTCAGCCAAGGCCTGAATGTGTGTGTTGGACTGCACATTGCATATCTGGAGACCACACAGGTTCCATAAGCACGTCTAAATCTCTCTGCTGCCCTCTATCTTTGTCTGAACATGTCCCACTGGGATCCGGGTCGTAAGTTCAACACCAGTGGGGAACCTGCGCCGAGGCGAACACATGTCGCTGAGCTGCTAATTATCCTTCAACATCTCTTTAGCCCTACCTATACATCTATGATCGGTCACACTTCTTCACTTTAAAAAACACATATTTGTGAAAAAGGATCTTTCTATCTACCCTTGGATGTAAATGTATCACAAAAACACCTCAAATCCCAACCAACTCTTCTTTTTCAGCCTTCATTCACATGCAGGGATAATATTGCTGTGCACTAATTAATTTATTTTTTGTTTTGTTTTGTTTTTTTGGGAACATTTTTTCGGTTTGTCTGAGTAATTTGTTTTTGGGTTGGTTTTTCGGGTAAATTATTGACGTTTTTCTGAGAAATTTATTTTTTTTCTAGATATTTTCATGGTAATTATTTCTGTTTTTCTTTGCAATTTACTTTTTTGATTTGTTTTTCGGGGTAATTTTTTCTGATTTTCTGAGTAACCATATTTCATTGGTTGATTTTTGGGTGTATTTTTTTATGATTTTCTGAGTAATTATTTTTCCTTTGTTTTTTTCTACAGAATAATTTCCTGTTTTGTTTTTGGACTATTTTTTTCTGAGAGCATTTAAAACAACTGTCATATATATATATATATATATATATATATATATATATATATATATATATATATGGTATAATTATTAGTTTGTCAACTTGAGGCAGGCACCTGAGTCACTTGCAGGTTGGGTGTGCTTACAGGACTTCAAAGAAGCTTGATAATAAAAAAATACTTCAAAAATCAGAAAAAATACCTAAAAAAAAAAAAAACAGAAAAAACTGTTTCCAATAAACACATAAAATCTCAGTCAGAAAAAAAATTCAAAAAAAGAAACAAAAATTTAAATTACTGATTTTTTTTAAGAGAGTGCAAAGCGCTATGGTGAAAGACAAAACTGAGTGACAATCCTCACCTGAGATCTATAATCATGTAGAGGCTAAAGAAACAGTGCTCCACCTCTATATCGGCAGCATATGGTCCCAACCTGCCTCCTCTCACGTATTATCTCAATAGTATTAAGCAGCTGTGGGAGAAGAAACTCAACAGTGTGTGAAATGGAGCCCCAGCCGGTGATTTTGCACCAACAACAGTGATCTCTGGTCCATCGTTTTCCTGGGCAAATATACAGACAAACAGATGATTTCATTACCTGTGGAGGGAGGAAGGCACAAGTGATCTCACCCAACATGCTGAAGCCTCACCGTTATAAATGAGTTTGTCATACCACCATGGTTGGCCATAAATGACCTCACCAGACATGCTGCTGTAATAAACTAAACTAATAAGAATGTGCAGGAAGAAAAACACCACCCGCGGTGAGCGCGGCTACTACGAAGCGAGAGCTGGCTGCTAAAAAGCATAAATCTCCCCCTGATAAATCTCAATGGACGGCTGTCACTTGGCATGTGTACGGCAGGAGCAGGTATGTGGTTAAAAATGGGACGCAGCCTGGACATCCGCAGTCATGGAGGAAAAGCCTCCTCTGCTGTGAAAAGAGACTTCCATATGTACTTGTACCTTCTGTGGCCCTTTAACCCAGAACAGATGTCATCAATAAATGCCCCTGACCCGTGGAGGCATTCCAGCGTGTGATCGAGGCCTTTTCTTTTCTTTTTTTTTTTCTTTTTGCAGCATGCTAGACTGGCTTGTCTAGCTGGTCAACACCTGACTAAACTGCAAGGTTTACAATATAGATGTGTAAAGCCTCTTTCTGCGTAATGGTGGGTATAGGTTTATGTTTTAAAAAGTCATTGAGTAGAGTAACAGCTTAGCTAACACACACTGCCAGCTCCCATGGGAGCAGTGTGAGGGCGGCTACAATCTGCCTCCCATTACAAGGTCTGCTACTACGTTATGACCTATCACCTCACCATTCTGATCTTTCCACGAACATCTGTAAGGAGAGATTTACATGTCCTCTTGCACTTTATTGCAACATGTCAGTTTTCCACTGGCTTTGAGGAGAAATGTTTGAAATGCTGGGAAATGTTTGCAAGTTTGTGTCGACGGTGTTCCTCTGTGGAGGCACGCAAGGCCCAATATGTCGTAATATTCTGATTCATTTTCCACTGTTGTCTGCTATCGACCTGTCAAATGTTTGTTTTAATGCTGAATAGTGTGGATCATGGTGCTCTGAGGTTTATCACAAACTGTGGAGCTTATCACTGTGTCTTACACACCAAAGGAAATTGACCATCTTCATCCACTGTATGCCTTGTTTTACATTGATTTTCCATGATTTATCATCTCGAATAAGAGGGCCTACAGCAGGGGTGTCAAACTAATTTTAGGTCATGGGCCACATTCAGCCTTATTTGATCTCAAGTGGGCCGGACCAGTTCCAGAAAGCATAATAACCTATCAATAATAAGACACTCAAACGTTTTCCTGTCTCTTACTGTGAAGTTTATTCTGAAAATTTAAGAATTAACAAGAAGAAATTGGTCTAATTTTCTTGGAAAACCTTCTCTTGTCAGCGTTGTGTCACATAGCCTGTTTGTAATTTTATTGAAAAATTGGAAGTTAAGACATCCAGTCATCCAGTGGGCTGGTTCTGGCCCTCGGGCCGTATGTTTGACACCCCTGGCCTACAGTCTCCATTCTCTGGACTTCTCATATTTTATTGTTCCTAAGGTCAGAACAGAAATTGGGACAAAGCTTTTAGGTTTTCTGCTCCAACTTCCTGTCCTACCATCAGCAAGAGGCGCCGAGACAGGGCGCCATCGCAAGAGCTCTGCTGCGTACTGTGTGTGTTTTGTTGTTTGTTCACATCTTTAAAACAACTGCCACAGCTAACTGCAAATGGCAAATAAACTGAACTGAGCAATAAGACTTTACAGCATCAGCATCACTAGCTGATGTAAACACAAATTGTATTCATCTGATAAGTGTGTTTAATTTGCAGTTAAAAAAAAATCCTTCCTTTTTATTTAGTATATAATGTAAATATTCATTCAATTATTTTTAATTATTCCATCATGGCATGGCTGTTGTCTATTGTTTCTTTATTACTGTAATTTGTCTATGCTGCTGTGGTGGGTGAATTTCCCCCAATAATAAAGGAGGATAAATTTTTTAAAAATTATATCTGATATCTCAGAATGTATTTAAGTCTATGATAAACCCCCTTATATCTAGGCTTAAGGAGTGCAAATGTTTGTAAATTCAATAGTTGTTTGTATCTTTTGTTGTTTGTGTCAGTCTTGCAGAAGAGATGGTTGATCTCAATGGGACAAACCTGGTTAAATAAAGGTTGTAATAATGGTCTAATGTGTCGTACAAGTGAAACTAGCAGCTAACTGCATACATGGCAGTCCTTAGTGATGCTCACTGAGCTGCGTCTGATAACCATCATTATCAAAAAGGGATGCAAACTTCCACCCGTCTCTTTCTAAGGGTGGTCTCTCTCCATGTCGGCCATGCGTGGAGGTTAAAGGCACGTTCTCATGCTATCGCACAGCATCCAGGTCAGACGAGTATGATAATCTATTCAATATGTAAAATGTTTATTTTGTAGAGGGACCTCAAACAAACTGAACCAATATTTACAGAGAATGGCGGCCAAATATTCAGCCTTTTTCCCAGCCATTACTGCCCCCTCATTTATCTTCTATTCTCCTGAGCAACATGTAGACAAGGAAACTAATGCGTCTGAAGCCTTCAGGACACTGACGTTTTTTTCCTGTATTATTTTTAAAGAATTTCACAGACACGTTAAAAAATATTCCCCTCAAGTATTAGCTTTTCTAAGAATACAGTACGACACAATATGTAGGTTCTGCAGTCACAGATAGATATATTTACTTTATTCATCCCCGAGGAGATATTGCGGTGTTAAAGCAGCAATAATCTACATGCATACATGTGCATCACTCATGTAGTAGCAGAACAACAGCGACAGTATATGTATATATACTGTCGCTGTTGTTCTGCTACTCTTCAGCGACAGAGAATAGAATAGAATAGAATGTCCTTTATTGTCATTATACACTTGCTTCTCACTTTTCAGTGCAAATGTCTTTTAAGAACAGGGAAGAAAAGAAGAGGAAGAGGAGGAAGGAATATTTATCATTACAAACCTGTCGTATACTCAGGTAAGACACAATCTTGCATAAAACATAATCAAATCACATTTTGGCCCATTTAATGAACTGATGAAACAATGTTTCAACAGTATTTTTTATACTACATGCTAAACTGATTTTCTGGAAAACATCACATTCTTAGGATGATTTTGGCAGATTTGGTTTGCATTCTAATCAGCGGGTAATGAATGCTTTTCTAAAGCTTGTACTTTAATAATGAGGCTCTAAATGTCTCATTGAACGTGTGTGGATCACTTGTGGTTTTGTAAATAGCAGTAAAGAGCTCCTAAGAGATCCCCGTGCTTCCTCCAGTCTGCCTCTTTAAAAACTAACACAGAAATAACTTCATCAGCGATGAGAGAAAAGAAATCCTGCGAAGATGCATCGCCTGCTAGAGGAGGAAACCTTGGTGGTCCATGGTTGGTCACTATTAAAGCTGCATTATTTTTCTTCCTTTTGACCCTTGAAAATGTCTACAACACCAAGATGCCCTCTCTTAGAAATAGCAGCTGTGTGTAGTTACATAACAGGAAACAGCTGTCAGAGGCAATCCCAGTGTCTGGCTCTGGACTCCTGTACAGGTTGTGATGTTTGTTTTCAGAACATGTTAGTTTCTAGAAGCGTCTCATAGTCAATGGACTGGAGGAAGTCTTGGGTTCACAGAGAGATGCTGCGTGTCAGACAGTGATATGGCTCGCTTGATGATACATTCATACCTTTCGTTTATTCCTTGGATTTGTTTATTCACCTATAATCAACGAGGCAATATCTGACTCATAGTCACTTAGTACAGTAGAAGTCAAAGTCAGTATTTTACTAAAAAATAAAAAAAAAAATGGACTTAATGACTACTTGTATCAGGGTGATGACAACCTCACAGAGTAAAAACAGAGCCCAACTTCAAAGTTTTAACTCGCAAATCTCAAATCAAACTTTATTTATATCACACTTTTCATACATTTAGTGGTTCATAGTGCCGCACAGAGGCTAAAATATCAACAGAAAATAAAACCCAAACCCCCCCCCCGATCGAAGGAAAAATAAAATGTAAAAGAAATAAGTCAAAATCCTGGTGAGTCTTTCACCTCCATGCTGGTCAGCGTTGTTTCCAGAAGCAGCAGACGGCTGTTTTCAGCAAAAATCTTCAGTGTACACTACCTGCGACGCACCAAACGGTGGACAGACACTTAAATCTGGTGGAGACCAAAACAGAGCTAATAATGTGTGATAGCAGGCTTGCAATTGCCGGTCAACACGCCACTCAAAATGAATGCTATTGTTGCTTCACGTTTGCTGGATGTGTAAATAAGCAGGTGTTTGCCAACACGTTAACTTTCATAAAAAGGTGAAAATACGTCAGTGTTTACAGTTTGTGCCACCCCCAAGTGGCCAAAGCTCATAGCTGGTGAATCTCCAGGGGAGCAGTCTCATTTCAACTTAATCAGGTATCTATCAATACATTTTGCATATAACAAATGATGACAACTCCTGAGATCACAGTTTGTGTGCCTTACCAATCGCTTCATAAAGGTGGACACTCAGAGAGGTAAACTGATGTTTCTCTTTCATGTTCCGATGCAGCAATGAGCTGGAGATAATTTTTGTGGGTGGAAACTAAGGGGACAAAAAAAAAAAAAAAAAAAAAAAAAAAAAAAGACTTTTACCCTGCAGCCTGCTTTTTAAATAAAACTCCCTCTTCACAGTTAAATGCAACACGTGCCTTTGACCCCATTAATCCACATCCACAGCCTCAACATACTAGGGTAGGGTATTGGCAAAGACTTCAAGATGTGATACGTATCGCAATATTTGAGTCACGATACAATATATTATTGCGAGACTGCGATATATTGCTATATTCTATGTGGTTCACTTCTTTAAATTATAGCTTAAAATACAAGCTGTATATACAGTAGGTACATATTTTTATATATGTACATATATCTATATACACACACATATATATTAGGGCTATATAAAATCATCCCAAAACATGACTTTTTTGGGGGGATAAAAATCTATATAAAAAAATTAAAAGTCAATATAATATCAGAAGTTGTGATATTGTGATATATTGCAATATCAATATTTTTTCCCACCCCTACAACATCCCAGTGGAGCAAAAGTGAATGGGAAATATGTGATGTCATGAAAATTTCCATCAAACCCATAAAAACAGAAAATAAGTACCTGTTTGTCTCTATAAATATATTACTTTAAATATATAATTTATGATCGTATATGGCATTACACATTCCTCTTTTTTGTGTCACAAAATGCAAAACAAAGTCTAGTAAAGCAATAAAAAGACAGCAGTCACAGCCAGTAGTTTCCTGTTTTCAGGATTTTTACGTAGAAATAATATGCAACCAGATTACCTCTTCATATAGGTGGACCTCAAAGAAAGCAGCCCACTAAACCCAAAAGGCATCTAGTACATGTGATGGAGGATCCTAATGAGAGCTGAAAATCAAACCGTTGTGTAATCGGACCCTGTACTGTACACAGTAAAGAGCCTCCACCTCTTTCCCTCCGAACAGCTTCAGCACCTGATCAAAAGTTTGCTGAAGGTCATAAAAATTCCTCACCTTCAGTTAAATTTATGGCAGTACTCATTAGTTGAAATAAAACAGATTAATGCAAGTGCAATTAAATGTGACCTATAGGTTTAATAATGAAGTGGAGTCTACTTAAGCATGTCTTTTTCCATTCTCGCCAGCCATCCTGCAGGCCACATAAAACTGTTTTTTAGTGAAGGTGTACACTGGAAACAAGGAGACTGCTGAGGATGGTTTAACTGCTCTGGGTTCAGTTTGCAGATGTTTAATAGAAAAAAACTAAACCTGGGATTGTGCTAAACTGTTTATACTTGTACATTTACAGTACCACAGAGCGCTTATCAATGTTATATTCTCTCTTTTCCATTTTAAAAGTTCTGCCCGGGGCCTTAAGCGTCACTGTGAGATTTTTCTGTTGATCTCCAGTGTTAGTCCACATCATGCCGTCCCACAGGAATGGGGTATTAGTTCAGAGAAAAGGAAGCCACTACCTCATTATGCTGCTAATTTTAGGCACCAGGAAAAGATGTTTGGAAACTTTTGGCCCAGATTCCAGCGCTGGAGTGGTACCCGCTCTGCTCGCCAGTCCCTCGGGTGAAGCAGGGGTGATTTTGGTGCTTGAGCGAGCTCAAAGAAACAATTTACAACATATACAGCAGGACTTCAAAAGTGTCTTATCAGAGTCAGGCATCAAACATGAATGATTCCATATGAAATAGCAACTTTCTGTTTACGGTAATTAGGAGAATATTTTTCCATTAGTGAAGTGAAAATAAATTAACATGGCTTTGGTTGAGAAGCTGATGTGTAACAGATTTCCCCAAAGAAATTTCAGGTCGTGGTGCAGGATAAACAGATTTATTGTGCTTTATTTGTCCATTTTTTAATTTTTTTTTTGACCACTTGAGAGCAGCACAACAAGCTGTGAACATAATATTTATAAGTTATCATATATAAAACATACATTTTTGACTGTTTGCATTCATATGTATTCTTAGTCATGTTATTATCTGTTGGTTCTTATCTCTGCACTGTATTTGCATGTTTATATCTGTATGTATATGTTCGATGTTTATGTCATGCACCAAGCTCAATTCCTTGTTTGTGCAAACTTGTTTCTGATTCTGACATGAAGTTGACGTGGTGAACAGTTGCAGACAGAGCATTCATCTACGAACTCAACTAGTGCAGGAAATATTTGACCACTGAGCTCCTAAATGCTCCATTATCTTCACTTGCTAATCTATTAAACTTTGTCAGGCTGTAGTTTGGTGCTACAGAGGTCTGCACACTAAATGGAGTATGAATGACACTGCAATTTGGAAGTCATTTTGCACACAAAATGCCATTCTTTTTTTTTTTTTTTATTTCACACAACGTAGGGTCGTTTTTAAAGAACAGAGTGCAGATTGTAAAGCCCTCTGAGGCTAATTTGTGATATTGGACTATACAAGTAAAATTGACTTGACTACAAATAAAACTACAACATAATGGTTTTGAATCACATGCAAACAGCCTAAAATGCTCCGTCGTGACACGTTTCAACGTCGTCCACTAACGCCTTCCCATGAGTTCAGGTCAGCCTGCTACAGCTAGAACCCACGCTGATCAGAGTGATGAGACTGAACCAAAACAGTAAAGTTATGGGCTGTAAAACTGAACCAGTGCGCTGAAAGATGCTAAATGCTCCCTGGAAGTGAGAGGAACTATGGAGTCCAGTCTTAATATAAAAATATTTAACAGTTAAACTGTTAAAAGAAATTGGCTTCTTATAGCATTCCAACTGCATACATCTATTATAACTATTTTCTGTAAAAATAAGAAATAAAAAAAAAATCCCATGCATCTATCCTCAGGCTTTACTCAGGCATCTATTTATAGAGTGTTACAATAAACTTGAAAAGGATGTCGAGTGGCAGAACTCTCTTAAATCCTGGCGTCGGCTCTGTTTTGACCATAAACCTGGAAGGAGCTGTGGGGAGGTAAACCTAACAAACTCATAGTAAACATGATGGCTGATTAATTACAGATGAAATGAATGACGGTTGGACACCGGGCTCTGAAGAGAATGAAGGTGCAGTAAAATTACAGGTTTCAAAAATATAATATAGGTGGGAAAAATGTTGACTAGCAGAGATATATAAATAATATAAAGACACAACATGACCTGATGTGGTTCTTTCCTAGGATGGCAGAAAGAAAAGTGTTTGTTGTTCTGCTGAACCATCATTTACAGCACTGTACATCAGTGTGCAGCCCCTGCCCAGTCGCATCGGACCACCCACCCACACGGCGCTGCAGCACAGCCAAAAAACGGCCATTAAACCGTTTCCCCAGGTCACTCAAATCAGACTCGTTAAAGCTGTGAACTGGAGGAAAGACCCTGCTGGTAGGCATCCGACGAGCTCCCGCCTCTGCACACTGACCCTGACTGATGAGTCGTTTCTGTGCTTCTTTGTCCATCTGCTTGTCCTGTTTAGATTATTGCTTGTTCATATGGCTAATGTAATTTATGAAAATGACTGTTATTCGTGCATTTGTGTCAGTTACCACAATAAGAGTTGTTAACTCTGTGAATGCCATTGACGTATATATGCATCAAAGTGTTTTTTCAGCAGCAGGCACAAGAGCGCTGTCACACATCCTGTGAGAAATATTGGGGCTTCTGGGAGATGTAGTCAGAGCATAAAGAGACGGTATACACCACAGAGATCAAAACAGGAAGTGGAGCCGATCGAGATTAGAGAGCAAAACAAACAGAATCTGGACGAAAAGTGGTGATTTTGGTGAAAGTGTCCTCTACTCTACCTCTGATAAAACAAGAATGGAACAAGGTAAAAACATTTTTTTTCATGATGAAATAGAGAGTCTCTTCTTTTATTTGAGCTATTCAGTGTTTTCAGAGACACAATACAAAATATTTTGTGGGTTGATAGACATTGGGGATTTTTTGGGGGGATTTTTTCTGTTTTTGGAGCACAAACATTAAACAGTGGGTTAAATTGTTGATGAAAGCTTTGTGTGCATTTTTTTAATCACCAATTTGTAAATTACATATTATTTTATGAAAAAATCCCTATCCCTATGAAATGGTCCTTCATTGACGATCACTCCACTTTGCATTTCTATAAACAGATAAATGGGAACTAGGCTTAATTTCAAAATAAACCCATAAATCCACCACATAACACAGCATAACACTGCTATGCTGCTAACGCTGCTAACACTGCTCAGCTTTCCATTGTCACACCACATCACTACGATCTCTGTTGTCTGTCGCTGCTTATCTCACAGAGACTTCATGACTACGTGTCACTGCTGGTTGCTTTGTCTTAAGCTGCCTCTGCAGTTGTGAGCAAACCGGCCACCTTTTACTGACGTAATATGAGAAATTCAGGGCAGAGGAAACAATGAAATGAGTCTTAAACGTGGCCACCAGTGCCGAACATTTTGTGTGAAGGTTGCTGTCTGCACACTGGGTAAAATAACAGGATATAAAGCATAAATGTAGGTAAAATCCTCGCTCTCAAGAAAGATATGTCTATATATATCCACAACAACAGCGAACAGGTCTGTTAAAACATCCTGAGCTTTTCTCGGCAGCCACAACAATGAACGATTCCCAGCAAAGTTAAGCAACACAGTCGTGATTAGCACTGTAAATATTCAGTTCGAGCAGTGGCTGGCTCAATGGACATCGCGTCGACGTTAAGCCTTACCCTGACACACGGTGGAATGCTTCTGTTTTGGTTTTGAGCACAGTGAATAGACGTCATTTTGACTGTTGGGCTGATTTTCACACAGATAGTGCAACAGTGTTTGCATACTTGAAGAAACCGGTGAGGAGATTAGTTAATTGGCATCAAAGCAGGTAGAGCAGAGGTCACCACCAGGTCTTTTCTTTGCACGAGCAGCAGCCTGCACAGGTGAAAGGTAGTTCATGACGTCAGTTCCTCGGCTTGTCACACCACACAAGGTCATAGATTATGTAGAATATGGTACTTCAATAATGCATATGTTCTATCTGGGTAGAGAATCAAAGCAAAGCGTTGTTACCAAATCATAGCCTTGCTGCTTCTGTTTTAAAGCCAACGGCTTTAAATGATGGATGAGCTACACATTCATATGCTTTTTTCACTGAAGGAGGAATTTCTCTCTGGCAGTAGCGGAGTCCATAAATAGGTGCCAGTTTGAGACTGGTTTCCCCCTACGTGGTGATGTGTGGGTGGCTTTTTGGAACTATAGATTAAGCACACAAAAAAAAGCAATGAGGAAAATCTTGTGTGGCCACATTTTTTGGTTTTCTTTCCTCTTGCCTTCGTTGTCTCTCCTCTTTGCAATTTCTGTGTGCTAATTTCTAAATTTGATGTATAACAAACATGTGTAGGACATCCCTTGTCCTTTCAGTGCTGTTTAACCAAAGCAGGCAGACTGACAAGACCATGGCTATTGAGCATTGGTGGGATGGTTTCTCTGGTTGCCTCTCTGTCTTTGATTTTTGTATATTATATGTTAACATGCATTCCTACAAGGATTCCTCTGGACTGAGCCTCATTACTCTGCGGTGAGTAGATCTGAAATGTAGCTGACATCTTGCAAATGTTAACATTTAAAAGTAATCTATGGAGAAATTGAAGAAAATCTGCCAAAGCCACAGTAACAAATAGCTGTTAATAGGTTTTTTTGTTTTGTTTTATAAAAAATCATGGCGCTTTAACACTTGTACTGTTTTAAACTAAAAACAGGAAATATTCCATATAAAGAGTGATAATTCAGCATAGCCCAAACTGCTTATCTTTGCAGACCACTGGCGCTGTAGTGTAATTGCATTACCTGTGTTCCTGTTAATGTTGAAGGAAGGGGTGGAGGAGCTTGTTTCAGATGCTGTGATGATAGCAATGCACTGTGAAAATATTTGCATTGCGCAAACGATGAAAAGAGGGCATGCTTACATCACGAACTGTCTTCATATCGTTGTCTGGATTCAGAGTTAAAGTTAATCCACAGTTGCACCGTCTTGCATGAACTGTGGGCAGTCTGCTCAGTGAAAACATTTAGTTTAATGTTAGTTAGAAAGACATTTCAGGAGAGGACTTGTTATGAAATGCAATATGGTGCCGTTTATCAGATTTACATACACTGGACTTTTGTGAGCGAATATGGAAGTTTGACTGTGCCATCTGATTTTGAATTTGAATTTCTAAAGTTGATTTTTTAGCATCATCTGACTTGGAATTTCAAAACCATCAATTTCTAGCACACTTTCACTGATTTTTCAATTAAAAATTCAGTGGAAAGAAAGATTAGATAGATAAATAGATACTTTATTTATTTCACAGAGAAATTCACAACAGATTCAACAACAAAAAAAATTCAGTTGCAAGAAATTCAGCATAAACAGAGATCAAAACAACATCCAGGGAGACGCAATCGATGTCTCTGTCTTCCAATGTCAATTTTTGCAGTTGACCTTTTTGAATTTGAATTTTTTTTTTTACTTTTTTTATGTTGAATTGTGTTACAGTGACTTTTTAGATGTTGAATTTACTTATATTGATTTTTTTTTTTAAATATGTATATATTTTGAGACAATTTTTTACCATTGACAAAAAAAATGTCAGAATTAAAAATGTGTGCTATAAATTAGATGGTTTTGATATTCAAAGTGTGTTGGCACAGTTCTACTTCCATAAGCATGTACCTCAGAGTCGTTTCTTCTGCACATACTCATCCCAAGTCATTATGTAGTCACTCTTTGTCAGTATATACAAGCATCAAAAGCACATAGTTAGGTTTAGGAAAAAAGAACATGGTTGGGTTTAAAATTATGATTGTACAGGGAAAATGACACTAATGTGACATACAGATCTCCTGTCAATTATCAGAATTAATTCTTGGCCCATCATAGCTCTGTGGGCACAGTTTATTTAAACATAAAGAGATGATTTATGAAGACTTCTGTATAAATTCCTTTTGCATCACCATGCAGGTGATTGTCCTGCCAAGACACTCATGGCTCAGGCTTCTGTGCAAGAGTCAGCCTGCAACATGGGCCAGAGATAACTGGATGTTTGAATGTTTTGTTTCTTCCCCCGTCCTCCTTCAGCAGAAGGTGAGAAATCGAGCTACCTGCATCGCTCTTGTGTTTGTAAGCACAGTGCTTTTCAGAGAGATATGGGGTCTGTAGAAGCTGGGGGTTGTTATAAATTACCTGGTGATGGAGGCGATAATCCTTGTCAAAACAGCTCCTATACTGGCATGGGCCCAGTCCAGATCAGTGCCCATCTTTCCCTGCAAAGCTCTGTCACATTTGATCAGATGGTGATCTGGATGTGGTTGTGGATGTGGTTGACTCAGGGGCAAAAGGCTGCACTCATATAGGATGAATATTAGTGAGCTCGTGCACAACGGTAGCTACAGAGTTGTGTCTTTACCAAATCCTGACTCATCATCCAGAAATGTACTCATGTTAACTTTCAACCCATCTTTCACAGAAAGAGATTACTAATCAGATTTTCAGACCCCACTAAGAATTTCCTGGGTCAAAGCACAGTCACTCCTTTAATGGAGACCTGCTTAGTAGAAGGATTAATTACGTTGTTTATCATACGTGCAGCCTGAAAGCATTTGTAGACCACCATACCTAAAAACACATTAAAGGCTAGGTTGTACTGCGCCTAACATTTCCCAAATTCATTTTTCCCCCCAAACAGCCAGACAGTTTAACCACGTAATGACTGTGATAAAGTCCCCGTTATCTGGCCCCAGAAAACGCTTTGAGGATAAGCTTCTGCAGATAATAATTAAGACGATACAGTCAGTCAGTTTGCAGTGGGTAACTTCATGTTTAATTGCTTAAATCAACACGATAAGATGCTCTTTAAATGTCTGTGTGGCTCTGACAAAGCACGCTGACATTGTGAACAGGCATTAGCTGCTTACTTATTCAAGATCTCCATTACAAAAGATCAAATCAGCTGCAGGCATCGAGACGGAGAACAACGCGAGTGCACGTAGGATTTGTTCGATATCTGCAAAAACAGAAATATGTGTTGGAAATCAGATTACCTCAACTTTATTTTGCTGCATAGGAGGCAAAAACACACACAAAAAGTAATATCACTCCACTCTGACTCATCAGACTGGACTGCTCAGCACAAACACAATCTCATAATCATTACCATTACAGATGAAAGGCAAGGTCCAATTAGAGTGGCTCCAATTGCTGCAATTAAATAAGTGTGGTTGAATGATAATATCTTTTCCCCCCAGAAATAAAAGAAAAAGACGGCAGCGTTGAATAATCATACAATCAAAAACAATCAAGTCGGACTTTGAAGTCGTCGCACTACCAAATCTTAGAAATACATCTGGTGTAGAAACGGTGTCTTGGGCTCGGCCGACAGGCGCCGTTGGACCACTGCGTCGCAGGCCACGGGGTCGGGCCTCCTTATTCCAATACCGTAGGGCTGCTTTTGGGTTGCCGAGGACAACTGGTGCGTTCCCACCCACAGTGCATTGCAGCAGACTGCCAGCCCTTTCACAGCCGTCCAAGAATTGTCCCATGATCCCTTTGCTGCATCAAAACCAGCTGAGTGTGAGTGCGGCGTGGTAAGCACTCGTGCTCACACATAATTTGTAGCCGACTGCTACTTTTGCAACCAATTGATCACTGCGTAAATAAACATGATATGAATGGAACAAAACTTAAGAGATTTAGTCTTTGCTTTCACGTTGAAGCGCTTTAAGCCTTTAAACGTCTTGTCGTTTCCTTGCTGTATCTGTCCATTTCACAGCTGATGAGCTGCTCACAGGACAGTTTTCCAGCTGGGCTGAGATCCAGTGTAGTTTCCCTTCACCCAGTGGACTTCAGGAGCGCTCGAGCGTGCCAAACAGAATACACCCTGATTGCTCCAGACTGGGACAGCAGATATTTCTTCAGTTGTTAGACATTACTGAAGCAAATAAACACGGCAACCGATTTACTATCTAGAAATCAGCACAGAACGCTGATGTGGATCCATCTCAATAGGACTAATTATCATTATGATGGCGTGCAGCGGCACAAAATGATATAGTGGACATTTCATGGGAATGTTTTTGATTTCAATTCCATCTCTCCAACCTCCTTGTAGTCTTAACACAAATGCAGACAAACTGACTTGTGGAAGAATATGAATGAGTGCTAAAACCAACTAAATATCCTCCGAATCGCCCACTGTGGACAGTTTGCCTCATCTTAGCATCTCACTGACTTCAGCACATGAAACACAGCTGCTCAACATGAACACTTAAAAGGGGCATTAAAGGACAGTTAGGAGCTTTTGAACCAACTCTGATCTTGGAAAAAAGTGAGATTAAATGTCCGATTAAGGACGACCAGAAGTTGAAGTTTATTATTTCAAAGGTTGAGTGCGTCTAATCATAGGCTCCAGTACTTGGGGATTTGCTGCTGCTACTGGGCTAAGCAGCCATTTTCACTGTGTTTACATAAACTGCCCAGTTACTTGCACAGTTTACTTTAGTACCAACATGTGGCTCACAGGTTTAATATCAGCATGATTTATTTAAAAGAGGTGTTTATTTTAGAGAATGTCACATCAAAAGCTGCAGAAATAGCAGAACTTCAGGTTTAAATGCACAGATTCAAAATTAAGAGGACATCTAAAACAGGGACCAGATAGTCCTTTTAAAAATGCATTAAAATACAAACAACTTCGTAGGTATTTTAACTCATTGAGTGTCAGCCATTTTTTAAAACAGAAAGTTCTATGCGCCAGCATTTTTGCCCATTTTGAGTCATATTTCTAGACCCACAGAATATTTTGCACTATGTCTCTGAAAACACTGAATAGCTCAAATGAAAGAAGAGACTCTCTATTTCATCATGAAAAAATGTTTGTTTTTACCTTGTTCCATTCTTGTTTTATCAGAGGTAGAGTAGAGGACACTTTCGCCAAAATCACCACTTTTTCTCCAGATTCTGTTTGTTTTGCTCTCTAATCTCGATCGTCTCCACTTCCTGTTTTGATCTCTGTGGTGTATACCGTCTCTTTATGCTCTGACTACATCTCCCAGAAGCCCCAAAATTACTCAAAGTAATGGTGGTGGGAGATTGTGATCAGTGACCTGCTGCTGAAAAAACACTTTGACCTATAATTACGTTGATGGCACTCAAGCGTCAGATTTTAAATGACGTTGAACTACATCAATGACACTCGAAGAGTTAAGAGCAAAATTTATTAGACATTTTACATAATAAACAGAATATGTAGTGATTTAATTGTAACTTTCTGATATCCTGATTCATTTTACAAACAGACCAGCACAAGGGCAGAGCTTAGTGCTAGTGATAGCAGTGTTACGCTACATTTGGTGAGGGTGTACTTTTCTTCTTTGGGGGTATAGTCTGTCACATATTACGAGCTTTGACAGAAGTGTGAAGGAAAGACATGAAACTGCCTCAGGGGCACCCATGGCCGACTTAACCACAAACAGACCATGCCAGACTTCTCACAACAGGTATTTTTTGTAGCACAAGTGAGAGGTGAAAGTTTAGCTTAAGTTACTTCAAATAAGAAAATGCTGTCACAGGCCTTTCATGTCCTCGATTTGGCCGCTTCGCGTCGCCCGGCGTGGTGATAGCCATGAAAACCGGTTTTGATAATGATGTCACTCAGTCCTAATCTGATCTTTTTGGGTCCACTTGCTTTAGGGTACTCCTCCTACATCCTGTAAGGAACGCAACTCAATATCCAAACTCACTCCTACAAAGCAGTGCAGTCATAGATGATGCAAATTATCCAGCAATGGGTAAATAGTGAGTAAAAGAAATATTTGCAGATGCTGTTATCCATGCCAAAAACGTTAACATTTCTCACACTATTCCTGATAATAACATTGATTAAACTTGCTGATAAACTGTTGAATGGTTTTTACAGAGGAATACACGTCCAGATGAGTTTTAAATAGTCCAATGATTGAATTTTGTGTCATTAAGGTAATATTATTGTACATTATTATTATTATACATATTATACATTATAGTTTTTTGGTTGGTCACTGACATTGTCACCTTATGAAGTTGATATGACAAATATATTTTTCTTCTAACATGGTGAGTATTCAGTGGGATGCATCAATAAGATTCCACTACATAGATATTTGCTATATGATAATTAAGTGCCTGTTGCGTTTTCATCATATCTGTTAAAAATAAATATCACCTGTCTAAATCTTTAAAGCGTTCAATTTTAGAAAGTAAATCTATTATTTATTGACTAATTATTTCATTGTTGACAGTACTGTTATATTATTGCAGCATTTAATAAACCTCCATGAAACTTTTTTAGCGTTTAATGTATATTCAAATTTAAATAATACACAAAATATACAAGAAAATAGTAAGTAAAAAAAAATGTAAAAAATAATCCCCGCCTCACACAAAAACTGTCACAAAAAAAAGAGAAATAGTTTTGCAAACTATTTCTCTCTTCAGATATTATTCTGAAGATTTATTTCTGTACCATTGTTTAAACTTTTGTTGCTAACAAAACCCAAGTTGTAAATGATAATTCAACATGCTACATAGCATAGCTACATAGCTAGCATGTGCAGCAGAATGTTTATCATCTATGCTTTGCACACAGCACTTAAGGTGACCAAGAGCATAAAGAGACGGTATATACCACAAAGATCAAAACATTAAGTGGAGACGATCGAGATTAGAGAATAAAACAAACAGAATCTGGACAAAAAGTGGTGATTTTGGTGAAAGTGTCCTCTACTCTACCTCTGATAAAACAAGAATGGAACAAGGTAAAAACAAACAATTTTTTTCATGATGAAATAGAGAGTCTCTTCTTTCATTTGAGCTATTCTGTGTTTTCAGAGACATAGTACAAAATATTCCGTGGGTCTAGAAATATGACTCAAAATGGACAAAAATGCTGGCACAAGGCACTTCCTGTTTTAAAAAATGGCTGGCACTCAATGAGTTAACAGCTGTCACCACCGTCACCATCACAGACACAACTGAGCCTCAAACCTGTGGTATTTTGCTTATTAAATATCAGTTATTTTATGTACGCCTTTTTTAACAGAAATAACCCTCAGCAGTCCTGCAGTGTACTAACATCTAACAGTTTCCTGCCACACATAAACCTTATAGATTTCCTTTGATTGTTTTTCTATTTTCCATTATTGCTAACTCACTTTTCGGTGGCTGGGAACTTCCTTCCTGACCTCGAGCAAAGTGTTTCTGAGTGTACTTTTTCTGCCATGTCTTCAGGCTTATTTCTGAATACGGCCCTCTGCAGTGCAGAAAATTACATTACAGTCCCGGCAGGAAAACATTTGAAAGCGGGCTGTTTTCTCGACTCAGTTTACTGTTTATGTTGCAGAAAGGTAACCTAATCTTTCATCCTTAATGAGGACATATTTCATGGCAAATGCATGATCACTTAAACAGGTCACCTCACCTTATTCAAATCACATTTTTGGGGGTATTGGGGCAAGTGATACCCACACATTTCAAATGCACAGAAATATTTGAAGGCTAAAGGTTTAACGTGATATACGGTATAAGAGGAAATAATAAGAGTGCGGTGTAGCTGACTTACGTTGCTTGAACATTAAAGTCAGAAATCTCTCTCCTTGGCTCTGTTCCATTTTCACATATCCTTCATGCTAACAAGGTGCAGTGTTTGCTAAGTGCAGCCCATCACTTGTGTGTGTTTTAGTGGTGCATGGAAAGGAAGAAAAACATCTACACCCCAAGTGCATCATGCTCTGGTATTCATTTGATAGTCCTGAACATGGGCAGCCCACCTGGCTTTGATTTCACAGCTTGCATGCTGGTCAGAGTTGTTTTCTTTTATTGGAAATCTTGTTCATATATCCCCCTGCCCGGTCCTCGCTGACCTCTGACAGCTCCCATGGGGCTCGTGGGTACATCCAGGATGACATTGGTGAAGCTGTTTAACAGTGTGGGTCGTATTTGGTGATGGGCCTGCTACTTAGTCATTCATGGCTCCGCAGAAGTGGGAGGGGATGTCCTGTCACTGAACTGTGAAGAGCTGTTTGACTATGATTCTGCAGCCAGAAGCATATAGTCATGCTGACACGCCAGCAGAATGCAAACTCCTCCAATATCTGCATTAGTATCATAAAGCCAAATGGCTCTACATCCTAAATAACTGCAGCTTTCAATGTATTTCCATGATGATCCATGTTGATTCACTACAAAACACTTCAGTGAAAAGGTTTCTTTCAGGTCATGTTTGAGTACAACTAAAAGAAAGATATATATATATATATACACATAGGAGATGCAGCTGTGTTCCTGTTCATCACATGACAAAACAATAACTTTCATTTTCAGTGAAGTTGCTTTCAGGAGCTGTATGTGAATGAATATCAGAGATTAGAGGGTAAACCTTTTCAAAGCTTTTGCCTTGTCAGTCGTATACACTTCTACAGAGAAAAAGTAAATTTAAAGTGAGCGCAGATTTTAAAAAGATCTTTAAAGAGAGCACAAACTTCCATCTCCCACTGGGATGTGACAGCAGAGCAGAAGCAGCGAAAGGTCTGCGGATATATCGAAAATGACACAACGACGCTCAAATCCCATATGATCACAAAGATTATTGAAGCTTAGCAATAAAGTACATTTTATTAAAGACAACTTAAATGATAAAAAAAACAACTTTAATCATTATAAGTTTGTTTTCTGTTATTCTTTGTGATTTACTGGCTTCCATACACAAGTTAGTTGTTGCAAAGATTCATTTTCAATACTGTACCTTTTGCATCTGTTTTCCACATCACAGTGTAGCATGGCAATGAGTAACATATAGGATATATCTTCTAGTTTATGTACTTTGAAAAAAAAAAATAAACTGCCACAAAGCCAACTGTGTGATTTATTAGCCATTGCTGCATTTCCTTTAGGAAGGCCTGGCCAATTCTGTGTTTTTGCTGAGGATAAAACATAGTAAATCATTCAAGTCGTACGGCACAAATCCATGTGAGATGTGAAATAGTAAATAATAGCCTTGGACTTAGCGAGGATAGACCCTGACACTGGGTCGTTGCTTTGCTTCAAACGTAACGTTTCTTTTTCCTCGACATGGATCACTGTCCTGATGTGAAGCTGGCATTCTGTTCTGATTTAGCCTAATAATTTATTGCATCTGGCATCGGGGTCTGCACAACAAGACCAAAGGCACATCACAAGCTTTCAAAAAGAACCTGATAGTTCTGCGCCCTAATCACTTTAAGATGACCCTCTTCTTTGTGAAAAAGCCTCTATTTGCGAGATCCAGCAGACACAACATCTTTCTAGACTTACAGAGCCATTAATATAGATATAATCATAGGTCTCTTCCAGAGGATTTTGCCCTCAGAGGGAATTCCTCTCTAGCGAATGCCCGACTCCCTTCAAAGCCAAAGTGTGACTTACAAATGACTCGCTGTGAATGAGTGACGGAGGACATGAGAGATGGCCGACATCCCCTTTGTGGAATATTAATTTTGCTCAAAGGGTTTCATGCAGGGGCGTCACTAGGTTTTAAAAACGGGGTGGCTTAGGTCCCAGGTGCAGACTTTTTGGAGGGCAGGAACAAAAAGAAAGAAAAGGGCGTGTTTTTGCCTCCAAAGAGGGCACTTTAGCGCACGTTTTTGCTATCAAAGAGGGTCAAGAGGGGGGCGACCGTAACGATTATTATGAATAATGTTAGATTATATGATTATTTATATTCTGGCGACTTTGTCTGTTTTTTTCAGCTTCTTTTAAATCTCATGATTGCTGATCAATTCAGCAATCATGAGATTGCTTTACAATGTCAAACATTTGTATTTAAACTAAATACTAGAAACTAATCACTTCCTGTCGTGGTTCACATCACATATCATGGAGGTTTGCAGAATGAGCAGAGACTCATCAGAATGACAAAGCGAATCGTGGGCCAGCTTCCCGGCCATCAAAGCAAGTTAAGAGCTGCCTTTTTGAAAAAACAATGGCGCAACAGCTAATGTGGCTCATTGAAACGCTCCGCTGGCCGTGAAAAGCTAGTGGCTTAGTGGAGGTGAGACTGTCACTTCTGCTGGCGCCTATCTGACCTCACCTGGCTGCATAACTCCACCAGTGTCGAGCCAACAGCCTCCACAGACACTGCTACTGTATATATAAGAGTTGCCAAATACTCACCCTTTACTTTACACGTCTCAAATTTTGCCTCAACATATGCCAAAGATTGTTTTATTTAGTGGCAATTGTGCAGAGGCATGGTGAAATAATTTCATTTTAAATTTGAAACATTTGAGTAACGACCTGAGTGTGCGTATTTATATTGCACTTATTGTCCGTAAGACAGGGTTGCAGTTAATGTGCTCAACCTTGGTAACCCACAAAAAAAGGGAGTGGTGGGCGATGGGCCACAGACTTTGTGCAGCTCTTGGCTGAATTATACAGCTTAGTGAGATCCACTGAGGGTGACCCCACTTGTTGAAAGCTAACACACAAATAAGATCAGGTTTCTTTATGCCGTGAGTGCAGAGACAGTCTGAAAGTCCTCCTAAAAACACAGGCTAATCTACACATGCTTTATGTCATGCACTTTATTCGTACGCCATTTGCACCCAGCACTAAGTATTCTTCTGTATTCCAGTATTTTTAGCATTTTATTATATATTTATTATTTATTAACATTTTTTACATTCATGTGGAATTCACTTATTGTGCCTTAATTGCCTCCCAGGGACAAATAAAGTTGTTTTTTTTTTTTAATTGAATTGTAAGTGTGACTTTATTTAATTTACCGATTCCTCCCAAGTATACTGTATTATTATAAAGTACATAATGTGTGGTAAAAACTGGAATAATACTTGCATATAGTAAATATTATTTAGTGTGATTTATTTGTTCTTTACAGAACATATTGTAATATTATTGTAGTCTAAAATGCAAATGCTATTTTCTGTATCTATTATGGTATACTGTATATGACTGATTCTAGTCATCCCAGTTCATGGAAACCCCACTTCACTGGAACCGTATCTCAGACGCAAACATCGAACATGCCCGGAAATATTTTAATTGGTGTTTTTGTATTTACCTAGCTCCAAATGGAGCATTGAAATGAAATAATGTCTTCCAGTTGTAACCCCCAGAACAACCCATAATGTTGGCAATTAAGCTATTAGCTTGGAAGAAGTGAAATTGTTGTGGGATGAACAAAAAATAAACTTTTCAAAAGAGATAGATGTGATTCTTGTGAACACACTGCACAGTTTTTTTGCTTCCGCTTAAATTTTACATATTTCTTATTGTTTTTATTTCCAGACATTATTGGAGGATACAGTAATTATTTAATCATCCTCCCACAGTGGAGGTAATGTTACTTCTTCTTATCCTCACTGCTCATATTTGAGTGGCGTGATGACCAAAGCAGCATCAATACTCCCACCTGCTGGTCAGTCCTGTTTAGTGAGCAGCCCTGCAGTCCTTTTCCACCCACCTCCCACCTCGAGGCTTCCCTTCCTGCTGGAGGAATGGTAAAGTGATCTGTGGCTCCCTAAGTGCTTTTTGCTGTCAGTGGTGTTGACGTGGGATGCAATCGAGCCCCAGCTGAGGCCACCTTGATGGAGCAGACCTGTGAAGACAGCATCAATAGCCACAGTGTACACATTCACTCCCAGACATGTTGGACCTCTCAGGTTTTTCTGTCCTGCTCACTTTACTGATTCAACTAAAACACTGCATTTTTAACTTTTGACCTGTTCCATTGCCACTTCTGGTGCAAATAATAAATGAAAATTAGAATATTTTTGCTCAATATTGTAAATGTATGTTTGTGTTTCCATCAAGCTCCATCTGGGAAAACAGACATATTTCGAGGCCCTTTCAGAACGATGGACTGTATGGGAAAATCCCCCCCAACTGTTGGAGGAAGCCATGGATACAAACAGAGGAGAGTCAGGGACTACCTGCTGTTTAAACAGATAGCAGAGGGCCTGTGTGGCCACGACTGCAAAGGCCCCTGAACTTCGCTCCACTTTGGACGTTTTAAGAGTCCCAGCGAGGGCTTTGCAGCTCTCCTGAGAAATAAGCAACTACTTGGCCAGAACAGCCTTTGGATCCCAGGGTGGACCGCCAGCGGCGATGCAGAACCCTTTTGCTGATTGGTTAGCGGACATGCAGAACATCCTCCAGGGAGCGGACGCTTGGGTGGTTCAGGAGATTGCCAGGCCGCCGCGCAATTAACTCAAATAAGCTCGTGGAGAATGACTTAATGTGCATCAGGCCTTTGCTGAGTACACAAATTATGGGGAATATGTACTGTTGCGGTAGTTCACAAGAGATTCTCGTTAGCGTACTACAAGAAGCAAACAAAAAGATGCATCTCACATTAGAAATGATGTGTGAATGGTAGGAATCAGGGTAATAAGGGCTCAGAAGAGGCTGTACTATCAAAACACCTGTAGTGCTGCAGGCAGAAGCTGGACCAGCACTCAGAAAAGCAGTTTTAAAAATAGTCACAGAAGCTTTCCATGTTGCAAAATAAACAGGTGAAAATTAGATTTCCATAGTAAGCCTCCCCAGGCGTGGAGGACAAGCCTCTCTTTATAAATCTAACACCACTGAGGTGGACAGAAAAGCATCATATTGATATGTGGCTCTTCATAACTGCATGACCACCTAGAAACTAATTTTATTGCACCCATTTTGTGGTTCACAGGAAATCTGCATTTATTTAGAGACACATGAGAGTGTCAATAAGCAAAAACATTAATTGGGAGCCACCCAACTTCACCTCAACAGTAATCTGCTGTTAATGCCTGCTCTGCAACTGAGCTAATCATAATATATTAACTGACCGAGCAGGAAGTCTTTCCCACCAACTATGCCTTTCACTTTCTGAAAAAGGCTATTTAAGGTAAAGTCAGTTAAAACGTTTTTTTTTTTATTTTTTAACTAGTCCATTTGTTTGTGGATGGCAAACGCCCACGTCCACTGCTGAACACAGACGCTTTCAAACTAAAACTCCACCTTTAAAAGAAACAATTTTATAGAGATGCGGTGACATCATTTACACGAATATGTTGTTTAAAATCCAAGAACGTCCCGCTGTATATTTGATTTGGCCCCGGCACTTCAGCTGACCAATACATCACATGTCCTGAGCGACGACTATTTAATGTAGAATCTCCAAAACTCACAAATGCAGAATGACCAAATGTTCCAGAGATGTACCAGTATACTAAACAGGCCATATATCTCGTTGTCCTCTCTCCAAACAGAAATAGATTTCGCTGAATTGTTTGATAAATTTGGTCTAGGTTTTCCAGCCATCCTTATTGGAGCTCCTACTGTTTTTCTGGCTGTTGGTGGCCTAAGCCCTAATCACCCTGCGCTCCCTCAGAGGCCATAAATTACTCCGATGAGATGGTGCTTTGTGTTCCTACTGCTGGGGAGCGGGGCGAATTCACAGTGCTGTATTTTGACAACCCATACTTTAAATCATTGTTTTATGACAGATGGGAAAACTTCTGCACTTTCACCGGCCTGATTTATGTTCATTTGGGTCTGGAGAACACTATAATTTGCAAGTAATGTGAAAACAGATGGATAGAGAGATACCAAAGGGTAACACTGACCTATAGATTCTCGGTGCAGCTTACAAATGGCATCCATATGCTGCGAGAACTCTTCCAGTTACATCTCCATTACCGTGTGTGTGTGTGTGTCCGTCTGTGCACACGTTTGAAGGGAAATGAAGGAAGAAGTCTGTGAAAATTTAGTGTCCGAGCAAATTTTCGTTGATGGAAATTCTAGTAAATCATCCAGAGCATTTATCAACAGCAAAATCAGCAGTGTGATGTGTTCCATGTTTTATTGTTAATGCTGATCTAATACGCCGGCGACAGTTACTCATTTGGATACGTTTAACAAGTACGAGCGAAAACACTTTGATTATTTGACCTTGGTTAACAGTGCAGCTTCCCATCTCCGGTGAGGCATGACAAATGGAAGTGAAATAATTTAAGCCATACTGGACCAGATTTCCTCTCTGGTCAGATGTCAATTCAGTGAAATTACAAAGTTGGTCTGCTTCGTTTCTACTGCCTCAGGTCATGTAGCGAGGTCGTCTACAGATAGCTCAACAAAAGCAGAATTTTTTCTTTGAGTGGCAGGTTTAGGTATTGTCAAAGTGATCCACATGGCGGCTAACTGGAGTAACTGCCACAGGGAATCACAAAGACTGAAAAGTTAACACTGGGCTTTCCAAAACATGATACTGAGCGGTTATTAATGAACTATAATGATATGTTCAATTTGTTACTTGTGCAGAAACTATTCCTGACAGACAAAGATTGATCCATTTCATCCAGCACTCTGGCAGAGAACCAGCACATGTAAGGTAATCTGTGAGGAAACCCAAAACTCAAACTACATCATGCACAGCCTGGGAGCCCTAGACGACTCGTGTTTTATGGCTTTTCCCAATGAGGCAGGACAGTATGCGAGTGAACAGTGTCTGGTGCAGTCATTGTGTTCCAGCGAAGGGGAGGACCACCCACATGAAGTCAGTAATGGAGTAAATACTGTTGCATGGCCACATCCCCCTTCCATCGCTCGCAGAGTAAACTGTGGTCCAGCAGCGGGGCTCTGCTATCTCAGCTTGCCTCCAGATCATGACGGTAGAGGCTTGAGGTGGAGAGTCGTCCCCGCTGTGAATCCCCCACCCTCTGTGCTCCCCGTCCTGGTCAGGAAGCCAGCTAATAGTAGTGGATGTCTCAGGGCTGGGTTGAACTTGGCAGAGCCCCACGCCTTTCAAGCCGAAGACAAACCGCTCACGCCCCTCTGGAGCCGAAGGCGAAGCGAGGCCCAGAGGGAATGAGGTGCCTCCTGACGCCCCTGTCACAAGATGACGCCCTCGGTTTCCTTCCCTTTAATACAGGACATCAGGCAGAGTGCATCATGGGAATGCGCTACACGCTCACATGATCCTTATTGAAACAATTTGTCCGCTAGAAGCAACGTTGCAATCAAAAACTCTGTGAAATTAAAAAGTGAACACAACCAAAACTCTTGTGTCCAACATACCAGAGACTCTTAATCATATCCTCTCTTTTTTGTTTATTTGGGCTGTTTTTCTCCAAGGGGGAATAATGTCCCAGGAGCACAGAAAAGAGCAAGCCAATTGGCCTCTTACAGGAGGTCTTTGAAGACCACATTTGTGCTCCAACAACAGGAACACGCAATTTCCATCTTGAGTAAATGTAAGGCTGATTATTACCACCAGCAGGAGTGCAGCTCTCAATTTATCTCCTCCTCGTCTGTTTCTTTTGGGAGTGGACTGTAAACGACCTTCAGGCAAATCCTCAAATCTGATTAAAGAGACAAAAGAGCTTCTTTTCTCCAGCTTTTACATGAGAGATGTTCACTTTTCGCACCATTTCTGAAGCACTGTGACCCACATGGTTCAACGTCTACTGACATGACAGTTATATGTGAGGAAGCCATCCCTACAAATGTCCGCCTTATTGGTCTTAGATGATAGCATCAACCACAGCGTCTTTTGCTTTCATAATGATTTACTGCTGCCTGGTGGGATGAGCTCAGTGAATGTGTGTGGTTGGCTGCCAATTGCACTTTTTCCTCTGTTTCTTTTTGGTCTTTGTGGGCCCTGGAGGTTTTTTAACTGTTATAGAGCCATTTGGAGTGGAGGCCAGGAAGTATAAAGCTGTATTTGGCAAAAAAATACTCACACTGCCTCCAAAAATAAGAGAGTCTATGGCTGCATGTGTGAGACAGACAGTGAAATACTGGTTCAGTAACGCTGCTACCTAAAAATAAAAATGGGCATTTTACAGTTACATCAACTCGCAACTTAGCAGAACATACAAATTTGTATTGAGTTGTCAAGTCCTCTCATTAAGCTTCTTTATTGACCGTACAGGCTGTAATTTGTGATTTTAGCCAAGCCCTTTTGAATGTTAAGAGAGGAGAAAATTTGTACAAATGTTTCAGAGCGTTCACATGCCACCAGCTGTGGTTGGTCGTCTACCTGCAGCTGTTCCTGCTGGTAGCGATGTTGAGGAAATGTCTGTGAAAAACACAGCTCTGACCCCACCACTGCTGTTGTTTTAAAGGGAGGAAGGTGAAGACCCTCCTCCTGGGGGACTACAGTCTGACCTGAGGACCAACGGTCAGGGATGTGAACCACAAAGACCAGGCAGATGGCCATGTCCTTACAGGGGGGCTTCGAACATGTGGCTGCAGGTGAAAAAAGTGGATTCCTCCCAGATTTCATAATCAACTCCTCCAGATGTTTATATTTTTACATGGACACTGACCTGAGGATGTCATGTAAAGACAGCCCACTAAAGGGAGTACAGATCATGTGATCAGTGATGTAGCTTTAGCGACCTCTCCTGGTGTTTCCGTTTACTCCACATGACTGTGCCATCTGGAACTGGTTTACACCAGCGGTTAAATATGCTGCACCACACGACATGGGGCATATTGGGCAGAAGTTGTGGCAACCTCTTCCTACAAATCATATGATCTAAAAAATTTGTTGCACAAAGCCCAACTCCACTGTTAGCTTATTTTAGGGAATCTTGTCAGTCTTGTAGCAAGGGTCATATTCAAGGGAGCTGAACTGGAGCCAGGTCTAAACATTATATTTATGACAGTCATATTCAAGCTGCTCTGTATTTTCCTGGCATGAGTCACCATCGTGACAAATGGTCCAAATGCATAAATTAGGTTGGTAATTGTTCTTTTTTGCTCCAAATGCACAGTGAATGTGCTTCATAGTTGTTCTTCTTCAGCCTGACAGACATCTACTCCCCCCTTACACCACACTGACTGACCCCTTTACTCAGTCAGTGTGGAGAAAGCCGCAAAAGCCACTTCTGTCTTTCACCTCACACAGAATTTTATGACTGACTTTCTGAACACAGGGAGGCTACCCAGGCCGAGGCCGCCTGCCTGGACGGTGGACAAACAGAGCCCTGTTCATCTCTGTTTTCTCTGGCCACCCTCAAACACGGCGCTGTTACATCATCCACGATTTCTCTTTCAACAGGAAAGTGCCATTTATGTTGCGTTCGCCCTCAGATAGCGATCCCATCGTGTAAAGCCATTTGTTTGGAGACGGCGTTGGTGGCCACCCGTGTTCACGTGGGGCCCTGGCCCAAAGCCCGCTGATGACTTTTCCAATCCTCCCTCATAGGCTGGCAGGCGGAGTGGAGCAAAGCAGGCGGCGGCGGTCCCATAGCCCTTTTAGCCCCAGATCTAGACCTCAGACAAGGCCCAGCTTTCCAGTTTCCAGAGTTCATGTTTGTTCTTCTGCACCTTGACTCCTGTAAGAGTCTACCATCTGATGTACAGGTCAGAGGGAGAGGAAATGGCAATCCCAGCTGAAAGTGAGGATATAACCTTTTAACTTTCTCATCTGTGGGAGGAAAAACAAAGTCTTTCCTTTCCCAACAGTTACTGTAGAACCAAAAGGTGAGAAACCCATGCATACAAAGAGCTTAGTTTATGTTAAACAAAGCTGTATTATTTATTGAAAAGGAGATAATATAATGAACTTTTCAGCCTCACTACAGCAACATTGGACGCTTTGCCTTCCAAATAAAAGCAGGAATTCAGTGGTGATTTATGACTATTTAGACAAGTGGTTAACAGGGAGATGTAGGATTATGGAAATACTGCTTTCATATGAAATACACAGAACACGTCATGTGGACTTCGGTGACCACTTAAATCTGTTGGCAGGCTGAAACCAACCCCCCCATCAGTTTGTCAGACACACAGAGCTCCTTTTCACTCCTCACACTGAATATTTGACTTCCTTGTGAACTTGACAGTTAATGCTACTTGCAAGTCTTGATGTCCTACATCTTCAGCAACGTATATCGACACGGAGCCTGTGGAGCAACATCTCAATGATCTTTAATTCTTACTGTGGAGGACAAACATTTCATGTACTTTTAAAGGAGAAACATGTCAGTGGCGGTCCTTTTCCTGTGATGTGGTGAAAAGGAGGCAATGGAAAGTAGGAGAGGATGTCATAGGCTGCAGAGAGATGACCATCTGGCCCACCTCCTCGCTAACCCCCATCATTCAACAACACTGAGGGGTTTTTCTCATCCAGGAGGTGGGAGAGCCAGGAGATGACCGAGGGTCAGACTGACACGCAGACATGAATTTTTCACCGCTACATTTTCTTTGGGTAAATAATCCACATGAGTGTTGCCCACAGGCAGATGGTAGCTTATAAATCATGGATCAGAAAATAAATACTATTCAGAACAAAAACGATTTGGGGGATTTTTCTGCCAAAATGGAAAATCTTCAATGGACAATCTTACATTTCTACAATAGTAGTTTTATTTGTTGTGTTAATCCATTTTTGTCCACTTATTTTAGTCACTTATATTGTATATATGATGCTTAGTTTTTCACTTACTGAATATATGATGCTTTAGCTTTTTTCAGTGGGTTGTTTTCTACTGATGTTCTTATTTCTTATAGGCCCTCCTTGTCATGCTGCTGTAACAATGAGATTACTGTATCTTATCTCTTTTCTATTTGTTTTAAGAATTTCTGAATTCAAAAAGTGAAGGATTTATAATTATGGTAAGTTTAGATTTTTTGTGAGTGTGTACATTTAAATTATTGTGAAAGACTACAAAAATAGGAAATGAGTCAAGTTGTTTTTGCTTTCTTTGCTCCATTCCTCAGTTTCATTAAGAAAACAACCCAATAAGTAAATTATGGTGTTTATTCCATGTATTGTAAATTTGTCTATGAACATTCAAGAAGGAACTTATTTCCAGTTTTCCACCAAAGATCATTTGGAGATGCTGAAGGCTGTGAAATGCTGAAAGCTCAGTCCAGTAGCATACGTGGTCCTCATGAGGTCTTTTACACGGGTATCGCACCCTTTGATGGTGGATCTGCACCATGTCAGCAAACTGTGGCTCTGAGCCAGCCTCTCAGTGGGTGCAGAAACAAAAAAAAAAAAAACTTGTAATGAGTTCCACTAGCAGGACAGAGGAATATTCCTGCAGTGGACTGAAGGACTTTCATTTCTGCTGAGTCGTCCCCAAGATGACTAAACCTCCTATTTCTGAAGTTAACGGCTTCTTTTAAAGCCCATGTTTGAAGCTAATAACCTCTTGAAATCATGCTGAAATCATATTTGGATCTTTTGGCAAAACATCACACAAATTCCCTCTGTGATAAACTCTGCTGCCGTATTTATGAGTCTCCCACCGAACAGTAAATGTCAAACTCGGGACCTGTCCTGCAGGGTTCGGCTGCTCAGTGTGCACATGCACACGAGACGGATTTCCAGGAAGTTCACCTCATAAAAAGGTGTGATGTTATGTCAATTTTCAGTGAGATGCTTAATCTCTTGCTTCTATTTTCTTCTTGGATTCTCATTTCTAAAATATCCTTTTTCTCAAAAAAAAAAAAAATATTGTCCATCCCATTCATTTCATGAGCAAACACTTGATCTTGGAGCAGTCATGTGTTTTTGATTTTCCATTTTAGAAACTCTGAAACATCCCTTGTTTGCTTGAGAAGGATAATCACCTATCCCATGAAATGTTGATGAGCAAAATGAGCAGAGCCTTATTTACCGTGCCGGAAGGCTCATTAGACAGCCAATCCCACTGACGAGTTGTATGTGGTGGCGAGCACCTGCCTTCTGTCTGAGGCATGCCTCTCTTATTGCGCTCGCTTTTATTTACTCACTCTCAAATTATTTTTGGCCTTTAGTTGACAAAGATAAATGGGGGGATTAATATATATTGGACTAATCTGGAAGCTTGCAGTGGGGGTTGCAGAGAGCCTGGATAGTATTTCCCTCAGGTAACCAAACGCAGGCCCTCTGGATTAAGAGCCATTTGAGGTAAGGCTTAGCCATGATCCAAAGCTATTAGCAGAACATGGCTGCTGGAAAAAACAAGGGGAGGGGAACTTAATTGCCTCCTGCTTATCATAATTCAAAGATGCTCTTTAATACATGATTGCACGCACACTGAAACAACATGCATTTATTCAAATTTAGGTCTTAAAATTCAACAAAAAGCTTCAAGTTCTTTTATTTAGAACACATAAGATCAAAATGAAAAGACTCTTTCTGGAAAGATCATGAGCACTGACCCAAGATGCTTTTCCTCACGACTGAGTTCAACAGAAATTCTGCATGTTTAAAAGTGGAAAACAACACTCAGCATCACACTGAATATTGGCATGTTACAAAACACCACAGCAGTGATGTCATTAGACCTATTTTAAGCCCCCCCCTAAATAACGTGGTGTTGTTTTATTTTTTTATTGTTTTTCACAAAAAACAGCCAACAAATTCAAAATAAAGTGACCATAATATGAATCTATATATATGAATTTGTGAATAATGCAAAGTTTTATCTTGGCCATCTTAGTTTGTGTTAGTTGTCATCTTGGTTTTTGTTGGTTCACATCCTGTGCATTTCCTGGCGCTGTCCTCAGTGAGGCTTTTTTCAGCACAACAAGAGAAGCTCAGGTGTTACTGATAACATGAACAACAGTGAGCCACATCATGCTCGGCACAGTCTGGTAATATTTGGGACAGGAACAGGAGTTGGTTTCTTTCTTTTACATTTTGCCACAATAAAAGAAACATTTGACCCTGAGCATCATGGCTACATATAAACCTGGACTCTGTTATTGAAATGTCTTAATATCCTTTCAGATTAAAAAAACTAAAAGAGTCAGCTTCAGGATGTGCAGCCATTCATGCATGAGCATCAGCATGAAAAACCAGACAGGCGCTGGTTGTTAGACTAATAAAGACTATGGTGATCACTGATTGGCTCATTGATTGACTGTGGTGATCACTGATTGGCTGAAAAGTGGGAGAGTTTAAACTTACAGCGTGATAGAGTGGAGAATAAAATAAACTGAATGAATGACTGAAATAATCGTACTGTGATTAAACATACACCACATATACATATAAAAGCATGGACCCACTGCACAGGTGTTATTTTTTTACCTGAACAGACTGATCAGAGGTCCAATCAGACTAAGTGAAAACACCTGTAGGTGTTCAGAGACTTTAATGCAGCCTGTGTTTGATGCCCCTGATTCAAAGAACAGTAGGGTTTATGAGTTTTATGTGGTTTCAGAGGAATCTCGTGCCAGCAGAGTGATGATTAAAATGAAGAGAATTAAAAATATTAAACATACAGCATGTAAACATATTCTAGTAGAAACAAAATACAAGCATGAACCTGAAAATGAACCTGATATGTGACTTAAACCATCATGAAATGCTACTTGCTATTTTTCATATTACACACAGTCATCATTAAATCGGCACAACATATTATACTGTTTTATCAATATAATATATCCATATATGTAAACATTAATTTTATTGATTATTCTTCTTTTATTTTCTAATTATTTGCTATGTTGGAAATAAATCCATTTAATAAGGTTTCATTTTAAGCCTATTGACTCATTCACATGTAAAACGGGTAACTTTTTTTACATTGGAATTTTGATTTTCCTGACAGTTTGACTCATTTTACTAGAAAAAAAAACACATAACTGGTACTCATTTATAAAGTGCTACAATTGGTTAGCATCAGATTTGTCTCCTCAGCAAGCAAAAAACTTCTTTTTTTTCATTGCAATTTGGATCATTGAAAAAAATGTGACAAATGTATATTATTTTATATTTTTAAATGATATTTACACATAAGAACCACTAATGACACGACTTCGCCAACACAAAGCTAAAGATTTTGTGGTCTTAGTCATCTCATTTAGCAACCATATCTTTTAAAACATAAATCCATTTATGTCATAGAACAAAATGTTAAAATGTCTTAAGTTTAAGCAGGAATCGTAGCTACATAGTAAATTAATATGCAGTTATTGTTCAAACAAAGTGTCCACAACCCTCAGAGCTGAAATGTTCTGAAATTAAAATTAAATTTTAAATGCAGAAAGTTTCCTTTGTGAGGGTGAAGTAAATTAAAATGTGTGATTGTGTTGAATTTTGAGGACCTGAGGTGAGGTCTAATCAGGCTCATTAAGTAAAAACACCTGAATGGTTTAGACAGGTAGAGGAAGAGCTCAGCAACTCTGGTATAAACTTTTGTTTCTTTTCAGTGTAACGTAAATATAAATTATATATATTAAGAGTTCCATGTCAGCTTGTAACTTGATTTTAATAGTTTTTTTTAAAAAAAATAAAGTTTAAAAATAATGTTAATATGTTAAAAAAATATCAGTAGATATGACTCATAATTCTTGTCACTGTTAAACTGAGCTGAGAAATCTAAATTACATTTTCACTAGACCTACATAGTGTTTTTATTCATATTAATATTAATATTATGCACCCTAATGTTTTATTTTAGTCATGTTTGAGATCACAGTATGCACTGATATATATGACAAATAATTGAAAAACATTACTTTTTTTTTTATAAAACTCCCACTTCATTGCAAAAAAAAATAAAGAAAAGCTTTTTAATCAGAGCAATGAGTCCATTAAACTTCTAGAATATTGATCTGGTCATTTTTATTATGTTATTGTTTTATTGTTGTTTATCGTTATCTTTCTTACATTTATTTATTATGTTTTTATTGTGTTTGTTTTAGTGTACAGCACTTTCAAAAACATGTATTTATTTAAATTGTGCTTTATAAATAAAGTTGGATTGGAGTTCAGTAGCAGAGGAGGTTGTTGATCAGTTTCACCTGTGTTGGTCTTAATGAAATTGACATCAGGTGCAACAAAAACCTCCGTAGCAGGAAGGGTTTCACAGGTGGAGCTCTCTGGTATTTTAGCTCTTCTTGTCCACTCTGACTCTTTTCACTAGTTTTACATTTATCTGGAGTCAGTGTCACTTCTGGTAGGAGGAGGAGGAGGAGGAGGTTCACATCAATGCATGTCATTGCCAGAAGGTTAGCTGTGTCTCTCAGCACAGTCTTAAGTGCATGGAGGAGATTGCAGTAAACAGGTAGTTACTCTAGGAGAGCTGGACAGGTTCATCTGGTCCTTTGTGTAAGGAGGTCCAGGATGAGCACTGCCAGAGTCTGACAAAATGATCTCCAGCTGAGACATGGTGTGAATGTCTCTGGTCAAATAATCTGAAAACTGACTTCATAAGGACGGCCTGAGGCCCTGTCATCCTCTAGTGGGCCCTCTGCATCATGGAGCTCCTTTGATATCAACCACACAACACCAGAACTGACCTAACAGGGTCTGGAGAAGCAGTGGAGATGATATGCTCTACAGACTAGATAAGACCACCCTGACTGCCATTAGGCATCTAGATAAAAATCCTTGGGCCCATTGTCAGACCTTACAGTGGTGCAGTGTGTCCTGGGTTCCTTTTGGTGCACAATGAAGCCTGTTTTCATGTGGTGAAAGTATGCTTTCTGGAGGATGAAGCAGTTGAGAGCATTGACCAGCCCCTATGCCTAAACTTAAACCCAATAGTACACCTGTGGGACTTTATGTTTCGGTCCATCAGGTTGCAGACCGTCCAAGTCCAGACTTGCTCTGACAGAAACTTCTGCAATACTCCACTTCAAACACAAGATGGCGCTACAGAATAAGGTGTGCAGAGACTTGCTTGTCTCCTCCACAGGAGCAAGTACAGAATTAGCTCTCTATTGTTGTAAAGCTAGATTGACATAAGTGTTTCTAACAGATACCAACTTGGTGTCACACATCCACACGATGACAGCTTCTCCATTTTCCCTCCTGACCTTTTCTGCCAATCACAGCCACTGTAAAAGAAGTGCTATAAACCAGCAGCCAGCTGGTGATAAAAACAAGCCCTCACATCTAGCAGGTGGTGCTCTGTATGTAACGTTCCCTCCATACAACCAGCCGGTTATGGCTTTATTGCCCTACACATCCCCTTCATATCTGCCTGCTTCCCAGCCACAGCCAGGTAAGACCACCTGTCGGAACAAAGATAAGACAATAAGAGGGATTGTGTGTAGTGATAGGCTGGCAAGCACTGGTTATGGCTGCTGTAATAATAAAGTGTGTGTGTGTGTGTGTTTGTGTTTTAACAGCTTCTTTTATTTATTATTTTAATATGAAGGTAGACTTGGATGCAGTCAGGTTTATATGTAGTTTGGTCCCAGATGTCCATTGGAGGGCAATGTTGCTCACTACAACATGATCCTTTTAATAAGTATCATTATAATTTATTAATTTGGATGATTTTTGTGTGTTTAAATAATCACTGGTATCTCTTAGGTATTTAAATTTTTAAACATCATACATTTAAAATGAACACTGAGACGAGGTGATGTCGAAAGACCTTCTCCAGGACGAGCTCTCAGCATGGATCCAACATGGTGTCCATTTCTCCAGCTTATCACAACAGCCGCTCACTTTGCAGACGCTCGGCTGGCTTAGCACTTATACAAACAGGGCCGGCTGATTATTTTTTTTTCGCTTTGATTTACCAACATGCCGCTGAGATCAACAGATCAACGGCTAGCTTTTTGAGTGCTCTGCTTTTCGGCGTGATGTGCAGTAAGTCTGAGGATCTCTGTGCAAACAGCCTCTTTATGACGGAGAGCGAGGTGAGTGGCTTCAGACACTACAAGCCAGACAACTCATCAAACAAACACACTAAAGGCACTGAGTACACTCACTCTGTACCGTCTCATTTGTGCTATTAGAGCATTTATTGACACTAGGACAAGATTGCGGCTTGCTATCAAACACCGCAGTGCTCATGTGGTCAGTTTTGCATTATTACCTTTTCAGAATTTTCTATTTTAGGCCATGCTTTCTGGATTTTCCCACCTTCTCCCCCATCTTGATTAGCCAAAAGACTTTATTCCTGTCTTAACACTTGCAGAATTAAGAAACATTTCATATTTATTCAGCACAGAGGAAAGCTTAAGCACCTTTCAGCACCTTGCTAGCTGCTCAACCTGTCTCACCTGGTGAAGCTGCGATGTAGCGACGCTGCTTTTCACCAACCTGGCAGCAGCTTTCCACCTAATCTCTCTCTGCTGATTTCTCTTTGAGTCATTTCGCTTTATTGTTTCTCGAATGTGAAAGTTGATGACTGATTATTTTTTGTGTTCTGCCACCTTCCAAATCTTTCAGCGTACCTTATCTCCAGATAAAAACACAGTGCCAGTTAATGGTTGGAGAGATTGCAGGTGCACAAAGTGTTCGCTGGGGAGAAATACAGCGTGTTGGCTAAATCCTTACAACCAGAGGTATAAACTAAAAGCTTTCATCAAAAGTTTCTTTACTCGGTTGGTTCTTTCCAGACTTTTCTGGGGTAGTTTGTGAGAGATTTGAGATTTATTGGGATTTTTGTGTGCAGACTCTCTCTTGTTTTATTTTTTTATTTATTCATATTTTTTTTGCACTTAAGTTGTGACTCTTGCAAATCTTATCCACCCTAAAACTAAGCCCTTCTTTTCTTCTGTTGATATTTATTCAGCAATGGTCTGGTAACATCAATGTATACCTGAAGGTACATAGAGGAAAATGGTGCAATGAAGTCTGATCATGCAGTAAATACATCCCTAAATACATATATACAGTAGGCACTGTGAACAGAAACTTGAAGTTGCTTCCAAATCTTTGGTCTGTAGTGTAGATATACAGATATATATGCTTTTAATCATTGAAGATGAACTCTTTTAGTGCCATTAATGTATTTCAACATTATTTAAAATCCAACGCTTGAGTGCCATCAACGTAATAATTCGTCAAAGTGGTTTTTCGGCAGCAGGTCACCAATCGCGCTCTCACACAGCCTGTGAGTAATATTGGGGTTTCTGGGAGATGTAGTCAGAGCATAAAGAGGCGGTATACACCACAGAGATCAAAACAGGAAGTGGAGACGATCGAGATTAGAGAGCAAAACGGACGAATTCTGGACAAAAAGTGGTGATTTTGGTGAAAGTGTCCTCTACTCTACCTCTGATAAAACAAGAATGGAACAAGGTAAAAACAAACATTTTTTTCATGATGAAATAGAGAGTCTCTTCTTTCATTTGAGCTGTTCAGTGTTTTCAGAGTCATAGTTCAAAATATTCTGTGGGTCTAGAAATATGACTCAAAATGGGCAAAAACGTTGGCGCTCAAAAGTTAAGATTGCCCGCTAATTCAATTTAAGTCAGTCTAAGCAAATTCTCTATAACAACTATCATCACTGTAGTTCAGAGCAGTTTCAGGCTCCAGCAGATTAAACAGACTGATTATGATGATGCCCCATCATTATCATAAGTATGAACTTTCTCCCAGCTTGCTAAATGTCATAATTAAGTGGTTCAGAGTGGACGCTTTGATACCACAAGGCCAAAACAGGAAGCATCCTGCTGCGTTACAACAGCCAATCACGTGGCACATCCTCAGGTGATGCTGGCCTCACGCAGCATCGCTTTTCTCATATCCATAAACGGACGTTTCTGAGCTACATTTAAAGCACTTAACCAAATTAGCAGTCAAATGAGCCACAACATCTGCCGTACGTTAACGATACAATACAAAAAAACGATGTGACCGCAGATGTAAATGGTTCCTTTTCTTTTTTCAATAACCTGGATTTAAAAATGGTCGCATCAGTCTGATGACTATTGTGAGGAATAGGAAAATATCATTCACGGAATCAATATCTATTTCCATAATGCCATAAGAATGATAATAAGTGGCGGTTGGGAGGTGCTTCACTGGGTCCTGTGCATGAAAACACACCATACCATGGTGACTCATGTGGTCTGCTGTTTTTCTACAACAGTAAGAAATGAAGCAACTGCCACAACTGTCAGTGTGGTGCCTTTAACTGAGCCGTGAGCAGCTTTCTAACCGCCATGTCCACTCTCATTCACATTGGCACAGCCTGTGCAGAATCATTAATGCGCCTCATTTTCTTCCTTTACAAAACGTTCAGGCTTGTTTACGTCCCCTTCAGGTCTGCAAATTGGGGAAACAAATCTCGCTTGCATTTCCAGTGAATTCCTGATGGACATGTCAGTGAAAATACAGAGATGGTCTTTTTTTGTGCTGTTTTTGCTCGGGGGTCTTTCCACGGTGCCAAAGTGGGCCTGGTTTGCAGCCAAGTGTGACAGGGGCACTTACTGGCTCACACTAATGACCCTAATTGGGAAAGTGGGCTCCGTTTCAGGGTCACTGGCAGACTGACTGGCATGTGAGGAATGTGACCGAGTGGCACCCGCCTATTGTCCAGGCCACGCTATCAATTAGCTGCTCACTGCAACGGACACCTTCCGTCTTGCTCATCTCCGCTTTTGTCTCGGGGAAAGAAACCGACCCTTGTTTTTAAAACTGAAAGATTTGTGAGCATGTGCTACACTTTGTTTTATTCATTTCATATTATTTAGTCTAAATAATCTCACACTTTAGTCGTCTCTCTTTAGTTTCGTCATGGGAAATTTGCGCTCACCTGACCTGGGGGGTTTCAGCTCATTCAGAGATCTCCCATCATGCAGTGCAGACATGATGTGTGGCTTTTGTCTCATAGCTCTGGTACAGATAGCTGTGCTTTGTTTCTGAAGGGAGTGGTGGCTACTCCAAACTGAAATGCTGCAGGTTCAGAGGAGCCAGAGTCAACGAGTTTCACACCAGCGGTACATCATCAATTAATCAACTGTTTGATGTGGTTGGCCTCTCTTTGTGCTCCACGCCCTCAGCGCCTTCATGAATGAACCCGTTGTAACAACTTCAGAACGCAACTTCAGTCAGACATTTCCTTGTAAAACTGATATATTTGCTTGGCTATTTCAGTTCAGGTTTCATATTTAAAATATAGATATGTGGACATGTTTTGTGTTGCTGGAATGCTTTTGATTCATACTGAAAGGTCTTGGAAAAGGACACATTTCCACTTGGGTTTAGTACCGTTTCACCGCATCCAATATTTGGTCACTGGGATCTGCCATCTCAAAGGCATGATTTGTACAATACACAGGCTTCGGTGTGCATCTGTGATCTTTTTCTTTTGGCTGCGGTATCCATTCAGCTCTCTGCATCACTGCAGAGCTGCTCAGATGTGGCTTTTACTAATACCTGCACCACGGCCCTCTCATTTCACACCCAGACATGCCTTGCATTAGTAGATGTGCATGGAATAAAGGCAATCTCTCATGATTTGAGGACAATATATTCTGATATTTCAGTCAAGATGTGTGTGACACTGTGGCTGAACGGAGGGAAAATAATCATTTTCCCAAAGCTTGGTGTCAGTGATATTCTTACTCATAGAGTATCTTTCCAAGAAATAATCAACACTTGACCTTGATAGTGTTCTATGATGATTTTTTTTAACTTGTTGAAGCTTAACACAAGTCACTGAAAGACATGGGTGTGAGCCACGCGCAATAAGGTATGTGTGTCAACAGTGCATGGCCTGGAGGTGAACCCTTGGATACACCTTGAGTGGAGAGGAGAAGAAAAGGGAAAGGCAGAGAGCGATGGAGGGAGGTGGAGGGAGGTGGGTGCGGCCTGCTAAGTGAGTCAGCCGGAGCCGGAGTCTGCTGAGTGACAAATCAAATGCCAATTGACAGAGCGCTCTCTGGCTCCAGATTCACTGGCTCCCTCCACTGCACAGGTGGTCTTTGTCTCACGCATGTACACACATGCGCACGACAACGCACCCACGCAACACACACGCATTGCAACCTCAATGGGTGATTGCTCTCTGCATTAAACAGGTTAATCTCTGCAGGAAAAACAATACTATTTGAGTTTGACAAACATTCCTGATCACACAAAGTGAATCAATATTCAACAGTAAAACAGCAACACGCATCATTCTTTTTTCTGTTTTTCTGTTGCATTATTAAGATGTTGTAGATCTAATCTAGTGCCCTGTGTGTGACCTAGCAGTTGCAACACAACATGCCAGAGTCTGACCTCATCCACACACAACTGTGACACTTGATTAATGGGCGCCGAGGTGAACCCCGTGCATCTGTCCCAGGTCGGTCTTTTTGTGCTGATCCTTGAAGGGAGCGGTCAGGTTGTCCCCTCAAAACTGATGGTGCTTCCAGGAAGGAGGGAGTTAAAACAAGTGCCTCCTGCTCAACCTCTGTATGCATGACTTTCTAGCTCTCTCTCTCCCTCACACACACATAACAAAGAGAAACCACTTTCAGTTGTCAGTCATAGCTCTAGTTTACCTCGATAACTTTGGCATAGTGTCAAACTTTAATCCATAATAGGCGTGTTTGCAGAGCAAAGAATCCCTAAGAATGATCTATTTGCTCGTTCCTTAGGTCTTGTTTAAATAAATGCATTACATAAACTCTTTCTGTATTTGTTGGTAAACATCAGGAGATGACATGCCGAGCGTGGTCACGAGGTGCTGAGGTAACTCAGATTCATAATGCCACCCAGCAGCTAGGGGCTATTTCATAGATTGAAGATGAGTTTGGAAACACCAGTTCACTCTTGGGTTTTATATATTAAAAAAAAAAAAAAAAATTAGAGAAATGAAAAGGGAGTTATGAATGTAACTACGGTTATATGAATCCCCAATGACCGCAAGGTCATAAAACGGGAGAAGAAATAAAACGTGAGTTATGGAGGAGGAACCATAGAAGGTACTTTTTTATTTGTAACTTTCGTTTTATATAAAAAAATAGAGAAATAAATCCAGTATGCCATGATGCATGAAAATATGAAATTATTTTGCAGCATTCATCAAAAACAGATTAAATATGGTTGCAAAGAAGCACTGTCCCTTTCCTCTAAAACCAGCTCCACTGCATCTGCAAAGTCAGATTTGAAAGTGAGTATATTCCCCTTTCTGCATCTTTGGACTCGTGCATTTGCACATTTATTGTATGAATCAGGATTTCCACTTAGCAGATATAACCCACTGAGACCTGCTGCTGAAATTCTGTAAATGTGAAATGCTCCGTCATGCTCGCCGTGTTAAACATCTTATGAACAGACTTGCAACCCCGTCTGCCTGTCTGCTTCCCTGTCTGTACTCCACCTCGGGAGACGGGGATTAGAGGCCTTGGAGGACTGACTGTATGGATGGTGTATGAATAACTTGGAGAAGAGGTGACAGACGGGACAGATCGCGTCTCATCACCAGTAAAGCCTCGGGGCTCCCATAGGGGACCGGTGCATCACACAGAGAGCTACATAAAGGGCCGCCGCAGACGAAGGCCTGGTCAAGGCCTAAGCTATAGAAGCCCTGACATCTGGCTTTCTTCTATGCTTCACCGCCAACCTGCTACCCCAGTCTGGCAGCTATATGCACTTCATTATTGCGCCTTAATGCGCTCTTGAATCACAGTCAAAATTTAGTCCTGATATGTGTTTTTATTGCCAATATAAATTTATGTGATATGAAGTATCTGCCATAGAGTGAGTTATACCGTCACAGAGTATACGATGCCTGCGGCGCCGTTGCATTGCCCGTTTAAGTACAAAATGTGCAATGTGTGTTGCGTTTTGGCCAACAAAGTGTAAAGATAAAATTATGATGAAACAATAAAGGCAGGCTCAATCAGTTTGAGGGGAAGATACACAGCAGGTGGTACGAAAAGCTCTGACAGAACCCCTGATTTGTGCAGAATTGTGTTGCTTAAAGGATATGGCCACCAGATGCCCATTTGGATGAAAATCTAGGTTTCAGTCTAATCTGTCAATTTTGGAAGCCAAAAACGTGTCAGCTTCGTGAGCAATGCTAGAAACTTTGGTGCGAACGCTGTTCCAAAACACTTTTTTACTTTCACTACATTGAGAATTGTCAGGCGTGTGTTTACAATTTTATGATTACAATTATATTTTATTAATCTTATTTACAAATATCGAGCCATACAGTTTTTTTTTTTCTTCTAGGAATAGTTGGTTGCCTTTGTGCTGGGTGCACAGGACCTCAGCAGTCCTAGAAACATAGCCATAGATGGCAGTGTTTTGCCTTATTTTTAGCAGCCCTCTCAGCTCTGTGCATGTGCAGAAATTAAACATGTTTGTGTGGAATATGTTTCCTGGTTTGAGGGTGTATTTATTTTTTGGGATTTGATAGTTTAGTCTGGTTTTCCTTTAAATTTCCTGAATGAATCAAACACTTACTATAACATAAAATTGCGTTTTTCACATACTGTGTGTCAGTATTAAATTCTACATCAACATTACATCATACATTTTAATTATTGCAATATTTTCCAGTTTTTAGTTAGCTATGATTTGTTCTGTAACCATTTTGTCGCCTTAAATGTGGCATTGATTTTGTTCTGTTTTGGTGGAAATAAATATAAATTAATTAATTAATGTGTTAAATTTTAAAATCATCAAATCATTAAGTATGTTTATGTGATTAACTGACATGAGTGTTTCCATTGTCACATATTCTTTGAAGAGATAATGTTATTCACATGTATAAGACAGGAATATTACTTTACAATGATAACCATTTTAGCATTATTCAGCACAGGAGATAAAAAAAATTAGGAGGGGGCTTTAAAATAGGGATTTACTGAAGCATTTCTGTTGCATCCTGATGTTCTTCTTTTATTTGCAAACTTATAGAAGATTTGTTGACTTGTTCTACTTGAATAAACTGTGTTTAAACAACAGTACACTTCCTTGGTCTTTCACTCTGACGGGGCCAAGGTCGGTTTTATATTCGACTGAAATCATAAAATGACACTTGAGATAAACAGAATGTTTACCCTCCCCATGTGAGCTGAGGCTGATATGTAAATGCAGCCTTATTCTTTCATCAAATTTGCATTTACCCTCTTAACCAAACACTACAGGGCTCCAATTCAAACAGCGCTAATGATGGCTGGCCCTTTATGACCGATTGCCGTATCAGCGAAAAAAAAGGGGAAGAGCAATTTAGCCTGGAATGAAAGGAGTAAAGCATAGTAGCTATCTGTGAGTGGCTGACAATAATTGGATCAACTTTGCAGAGAAATGGATGTGTTTTGATGCTCTAGTGGCTGACTGGCAGTCGGCTGGCTTTTCGCCTATTTATCATTCCCCTTTTATCTGCTGCTGCCAGACCTTTCCACAGCCTCCATTCCAGGGCCGGCTAATCAAACAACTTTTTAATAAGACTAAACGGCATCTCCACAGGCGGAGAACAGAGCAAGGCTTCACGGCACAGGGAGGAGAACCTCGGGATGAATATCAATTACCGCCATGACGCGCTGTTTCTTCCTGCGACGAGAAGTTTGACACACTATCAGGGAGATTCAGCTGACTTTTTGTTTGCTGCTTTCAGATGTGTCAGGCCGGTCGGTGATTCACGAGGCCACAGCCTCCACACGGTGGGCTATACTTGCTGCTCGTCAGCAGGAAAAGACTCCAGGCTTGACTTTTCAGCTGGACGTCTTCCAGCACTGCTTTGTTTGCTGCAGATTTAGCATTTTCCAAACATAATACACATGTGTTTCAATTTATGTGCTTGTGCAATATTAATTCATTGAGTGCCAGCTGTTTTATAAAACAGAAAGTGCCTTATTCCAGCATTTTTGAGTCATATTTCTAGACCCACAGAATATTTTGTACTATGACTCTGAAAACACTGAGTAGCTCAAATGAAAGAAGAGACTCTCTATTTCATCATGAAAAAAAATGTTTGTTTTTACCTTGTTCCATTCTTGTTTTATCAGAGGTAGAGTAGAGGACACTTTCAACAAAATCACCACTTTTTGTCCAGATTCTGTTTGTTTTACTCTTTAATCTCGATCGTCTCCACTTCCGGTTTTGGTCTCTGTGGTGTATACGTCTCTTTATGCTCTGACTACATCTCCCAGAAGCCCCAATATTACTCACAGGCTGTGGGAGACCATGATCAGTGACCTGCTGCCGAAAAACCACTTTGACGTTGAAATACATCACTCAAAGAGTTAAAAACGATAGCATTAGACCCTATAGAACATTTCTGATGAGGTGCTGCTTGCTTTATCACTTTTACACAACTCTCTGGTCACTAATGAGTGTGCCGGACTCATGGCTGCTTGGCAACATGGAAGACGGCATTACAGTGAGAAGGTTCAAGGTGCTCTCTAAAGCAAGCCTGGCCTGTTTTCCCTTCTTGTCGCCGCTCACCAGCTCACCAGCTGCTGCTTGTCCATGCAGCTATAGAGAAGTTAACAAGCTCGAAACAAAACAAGTGACAAAATGCAACAAAGGGCAGCAGGAAGAGAACGGGACCTGACGGGGCTCTCTCTTTAAGGAGGATCTCCCTGTTGGTCCCCTACCACCAAAGGAGAGCCGGGCAGAAAAGGGGGACCTTGATTCGGCTCCTTGCTAGGTAACTGAGGGTCTCATGTTTGGAATGTGTCTCCTTATCCCACCCTGCGAGTCCTCTGGCCATAGGTCACACAATTTGTCTTTGTTCCCAACGCCTCAATTATGTATTTCCTTTTTTGATGGGGGGAAAAAAGAGCATGGTGCCCTTGGAAGAGAACAACAAACTCACATTTTGAGTGTGCCTGTCAAATTGCTATCTAATTGTTGCAGGGCTGCAGGGGGAGCTGATATCTGCTTTTCTCTCGCCGCCGGCTGCCGGCCCTGCCGTTCACAAAGCCCGGGGATGCCACACACATTCTGTTTGTTCTACATGAGCAAACAGATTGTAAACTGGCTGATAATTTTTGTACTGACAATGTCATTTACGGCTGTCAGCCTTTTTGTCTGCTCTGTTTGCTTTATTCAAATATGAACCGAGTGGACCTCCCCTCTGCCGCTCACTTCTGCATTAAAATCACATCAATTCACTTCCATTTTGTCTTATCTGAAATTCATTGGAGGCAATCACTTGGTTGAATGCCCTGCCGTCGCCATGGAGACCAAAGGTCCCGTGTGGACTTCAGAAGGATTAGGAACTTGTAAGATTTAAGTCTTGAAGTACACAGTCGCTTTGTTGCGTCTCCCTTTGATTTGAAGGGGAGGAATTTGCCTTTTCTAACTTTGGACTGAGGTGAAATAAATCTCTCTATATATTAGCATGCTCTGGCAAGATTGATAAATATTCATCTACTCACCCCTGCACTGATTTATTTATGTATATTTACCTATTTAACAGGCACTCCTACAGTTATTTGCCTGACCCTGATCTGCATTCACACAGCATGGGGATCCCGACTGTGAAAATGACATTTTATTCCTGCACTGCAGCCATCTTTGTGCTGATACTATGACAGTCCAAGTGGCATGCAGTGCCGGGTGGCACCTCGTCACCCTGCTGGCGAACAATAACTCCAGCTCAGCGAAACGAGCAGGGGTGCTCTCCGGGCGCTCGCCTCCCGGGGCACCTCGCTCCCCTCCTGAGGCATCCCCCCCACCCCCCTTTGTTCGCCAAGGTCAGGGCACAAAGTGCTGAGTTATTCACATCAAACTGTCTGGCTGGAAGCGGCTGCAGATGTTACTGTTTTTGTTTTGTTCTCCGTCTTTTCTCTCTCTCCCCAGCATTTCGTCAGCGCCGGCTGCCAGGGCGCTTGGCGTGCGAGATTTTAAAAAGCTGAAAAAACGTGGCCTGTGAAAGAGGAGTTGAGGCCTTGGCTCCTGCACCTCGTGAATTTGTTTTTTTTTCTTTCTTTCTCTTTGCCTTCACAGCCAAAAGTACAAAGTAAACAGTGTGAAGTAAATGGATTCATTTTTAGTTGCGCCAGGCAGTTTGTGCACAACAGAGAGCTGCTTCTTTGTGTCCTCTTTACCATCAGTGCTAACATCTATTAGGCTAGCCTTTATTGTCAGCCATGACAGGAGGGTTTTCAGAACTTAATGCATTCCAAATATTTTCTCCACTTCCTCACAAAGGTTAAGAACAAAGGAAATCTTTTGAATAGTTTGTACATTTTAACTAACAAAAGGATAGCCTAGATCAAAACCCTGAATAACGTTCCTAAAATATGCTGTAGATGGAGTCATTTGCATCTCATTTTCTTATTGAATTGCACCGTACCCACTGGCCATTTGGTTGTTGGTGAAGAGGAGTGAGGATGCCTGGATACCATGTTTAAATGCAACATCAGTGACAATATAACAGAGGTTTTTTTATGCGTGTTTATATGCTCTATTTTTCACAATTTAAAAATTTTAAAAATTTTAATGACATGTTGCAGTGAGGCTTTGCAAACATTTAAAAAAAATAACTTGATGTATAATCTTTATCCTGCAGTCTCTTTCTTCACACAGACACTTTAGCAATACGTCAATAATTTTTTAACACTGTGAAATTTGAGATGTAAACAAAAGTTGCTCTCCGCTGGCAGGGTGTCACCTGGAGCATCTAAACAATCAATGCACATTTGCAACTTGGTATTTACCTGCTGTTGACATCAATGGCAGCCCTTTAAATTAAGGTCATTTTGTCAGATATTGCATGACATTACATGTGGCATTTTGAAAGGCTAACTAGACGCTGCATGTAAAGGAGTCTATTTCACATGGGCAACGTGAATCGTGTTTCCAAATAATAGAAAATTACAACAATTACAAATAAGAAGAATGAAACAGAGAGAGGGAAGCATTGAGTACATTTCCTGTCTCCAGAGCCACTCAGTAAGTTTACATCACTTATCTTGTCATTAACAAAACAAAGTTCAGTCCTGGAACACTGCAGATCTCACAAAGATTCACCTCTGGAAAAGGTTTTGACAGAGTCTTGCCGATGCCTGTCGAGACACTATTTCATCTATGGAAGGAGGATTATTCTCAAATACCAACCCCCTGTTTGAACAAAAGAACCTGATGATGGCAAATTAGGTTTGGGCTTTTTCTGTTGGGGAAAAAAGAAGAGAAAGCTCTAAAGTCTAACTTGGTGGTCTCCGTTTATTCATAATGATATATTCACCAACAGTTTACATGATTACAGAAGGGAATGATCAAAGTGGCAGTAATGGACATTTAAATCTGCATTTTATTCAACCGAGGAGAAGCCTTTTACTGAGTTAAAACGCTTCAAAGTAGTGATAAAACAAGTGTTGGTTACACTTTGGTCAAGGACACATCTCAGTGGTTCGTTGACAGTCTTTATTGTGCCAAGAGGGAATGGGAAATCAATGCAACTGACCTGTCCAATCCAGTGTACCTATAGGCTGACTGAGGTCACTGTCAGGAAAGATCTGGCTCAGCAGAGTACACAGAAAACTTTGAAAAGTCCCCAGGGACATTTTCAACTAAACACAGATATATTGCACCTCAATTTCCTGCTAAAATGCACCCAGACTGGGAAGTCCTGCAGCACAAGTAGATGAAAGATAGAGATCTGAGTTCAATGTGTAGAGTCTGATCAGCTGCTGCCATCGCTAGCTGCTGCACAGTTGGCCGTGCTATTGATCTCACTGAGGCTAAAGACACTTCATGTACCCTGAAAGGCTGCTGCACAAAGCGGTGACATTGATAGGGCCACACTGAGGTGGGTCTTTTTGTTCCTGCCTGTGTGTGGGAGTCAGGACTAAGGATGGGGGTGGGGCTGTGCTGAGCTGACCCACACAGGACAACATCTAAACTTCAAGCTGCTAAAAAGCTGCTTAGGGGTTAAATGAAATGTTGGGCTTTTATTTTTTTAATCTAACAGTTTTGTCTTTCTGGCTCAGCACATTCGTCATCTGCATCTGTGAAGCTTTGAATTTTAAATTTTAGGAAAATGTGATAAACATTGTGCATCTAGCAGAGGTTCTGCCAAGTTCAACCCTCACAGTGATGATGTGTACATTTAGTTAGGACTGAAGGGTTAAACCGTTCTTTGTGCACTGTCTGAAAGGGAAAGTCAGTTGTCGACAGGGCTGCTTTTCGTCGCCACATAACAAGTAGCCTACATGTAGCCACACGAGGCTCCTGCCTGCACATCTGGCCTTTATTTTTGTAGCTAAGGAGTATCTAAACAGTGCTCAATCCAAAAACGACTTCGTTGTTTTAGGCCCAGGTGGAAGGGATGTCGGTCGCCGTACGAGGAATTTTCACCGCACACTGATTTCTGTCTCTGTGCCGAACACATCACTGTTGTTAGTGGGCCACTTGCTTTTATTGTTTTCCTAAAAGGAGTCCATTTTGATAGGATTAACCATTGCCAGGAGCCTTGTTATAGTAGACTTAGTTTATCCAAATGTAGGAGCTGTATTGTGCTGTTGTGAAAGACCCGTGGCCACCCAGATTTCTGGAGTTGCAGGGGATGACTCTGCAGGCAAGGCGTGACTGATGCGCCTCCCAGAGGAGAGCAGCGACTTCCCAAAGGCAAGTGGCTAATTGATTTGGTGCTTTGTTGTTAGCTTGTGGCTAATTGGGTGCACCATGAGTGGCAAAACACACAAAAGTGCAGAAGGTGTCCACAAGTCAGAACGATGAATATCGCCTTCACCAACTGATGTGGCAACATGGCATTGTGAGACATATAGTGTGCTACCATGGTTGACCTCTGACCTTTTCATCTTCCTTTATCAGGAATGGCCTATCGCTGCCATGAAAAAACATCACAAACACATTTATAAATCATTTAAACATAAAATCTTGTACAATTGATATTTTAACCAGAGATCCTGGTATAAATTCAGCTCATTAAACACAATGATCTGGTTATTCTGGCAGTACAGCTTTAGGTGGGATTATACCAGAGCATTACATTCAGCCTTCTGTTCTTCCCTTGCATTTCAATGCCATCCCCTACTATTTACAATGCTCTGGCATTTCACTTCAGTGGCACATAGGGTGTCCCTAATTAGATCATAATGCTGATCTGTTGTCCTGATTAGCATTGAATAGACTTTGATCAGCGTGTATTATCAGATTACTGTGATAGCCCACCTTTGGATTAAGACAAGGTCCACGCTCATTGTGCTCTCTTGCTGTGAAGAAAGAAGTGGGTGTGGGTTGGCTGAGGATTAAGTCTGATGCCGCCTTTGTATGCGGGAAATACCACTTTATCAGGGAGGGACTGTGTCGAGCCGCGGGGTCCAGCGTCGAGAAGGGGGGAGCGGGCTGCTCTTTCAGGGGAAGCAGTCTCCTGTACCGTGGCCTCTCCTCCAGGCCCCAGCCTCCTTTGTGGAGGCCCAGTGACCGACGAGGCACACAAGGGATGACACACCCCAATCTGGCCTGTTTACCCAGGGAAATAATCACTAATTTTGGAATAATCACGCCTCCCGCTGACCGAGACTAATTGAATGGTGGCATGCCATGGAGGCCTTGGACCAGCTTTGCGCCGCTTCCACCTTGTCAATGGTGTTTGGCCAGGCAGCTCAGAGTGATTGATCCCCAGGGCCACAACACACCACGGAGCAGGAAGATATAGAAACATAATTAGTCATGAATATGCCTCCATACCCCCTGCTGTGATGATCCAGAGATTTTAGGATTGAGGAATGTCGGATTACCCATCAGGGCTATTTGGACAAGTTGGCTGCATTGTGGCACACGGGGATAGTCCGAGGAAAAAATGTGACCCAGCCTAACCCTCTAGAAATCCAAATTTCATATGTAGAGATTTCCTATTCATAAGAGCTGAGAGCACTCACATTATTCATTATAACGCAGTGCTTCAGTGTTATTGCCAGCTTTTGGGAAAGAAAGAACCATCCCTTGCCAATAAGTGGGTCATTCCTGTTGACATTTATCCCAGCATGCACCATTTTGATCACCCATAATATCTATGAGTTCAGAGGATTTAAGAGCTTCATTCCATCATTCTGCTGATAGACAAGGCATCATTTCATCCCTCAGCTATTTTACCGTTGAGTTAATTCACTGAAACTGAAAAGGAAGCTTTGAATGAAGTAATGGAAAATTTCTATCCATCTTTTCTCGCTGACAGCCTTCCCTCTTTGAGCTTAATGCAACAAAGGAGGCTGGTGCATGGGTTTCATGCTTTGTTTGGTATTTTTTGAGGGAGAGAGAGAAAAAAATGCCTCTAGCTTTGGATGTTTATGACTGAGAGTAAAAGAAGTTCAATGGAGAACAAAGTGAAATAATTAAATCTTATGTGAAATAGCTTTTATTATAATAACTATTGTACAGTAGAGGTGGGAAAGAATAACAATACGAGAATATATCACAATATTTTTTTTCTTCTGATTTATTTATTTTTAATTTCTTAATATCAATAATTTGTTTTCCCCTTAAAAAAAAAGTCCTGTTTTGGGCCGATTGTAAATCCAGAGCAACTTACATACATTGAAATAAAAATTTCAATAAAAATAAAAGTAAAACAAAATATTCACACCAACATAGTAACTTTGACAGACAGGATTTATATGTGTACATATAAACATACATATATGTACATGCTGTATATACAACTTGTATTTTAAGCTGCATTTTAAATTTCTCAGTGATCTATGTTGAATATCACAATATATCGCAATACCACAATACTGCAATGATGTATCGTATTGTGACTGAAATATCACGATTGTATTGTGAAGTCAATACCCACCCGTATCATACACAAAGACAGTGAAATGTTGATTTCATAACATTTACTATATAATTTTGGGGAAAAAAGGTTGTGGCCAGTAGTTTAAAAGGCAAAACTATGAATTCAATATGACATGACGCAAAATGTATACATTACAGATAATTATTACTCCAATTTTATCGAACTAGACTAGATGCATTTATGCAGAGCGTACCATCATATGCTAAAAACTGGAAGTGAAATATTCAGTCAGGCAAAACAAACAGGCATATGTGCTTTAAAATATTTTCCCAAACACATTTGCCACAAATATTCCATCGCATGCACACAAATAATAATGAACAGACACGGGGAAAAAACTGAATGGCTGATATCAAGGTTCCCATCTGCTGTCAGATCAATATTTTGTGCAAGCCTTGTAGGCCTGTCTGTTTACCCTAGGCATCTGTGCCGAGCATACCAACCCGGCGCAGTGTTTGAGCATGTGACTGTGTAATAATGGCAGATAGGGGAACTAATAGCCACTGCAATATCTGTAGCTTGACCCATGTGCCTCTCCCTAATTGATCTATAGATTAACATCAGACACATCAGTCAGGGGTTAACCTTTTCTGTTAGCTGCACTGTCTTTGCTGTGGATTATCAAGCAATTGGAAGGTTGACAGCGACTGGCAAGAAGGAGGCTATCCATAGTCTTCATTTCAATGTCTTTGAGAGAAAAGGTGAAAGGCAACAGCAGACGCATTAAAACCTTGTTTGGAAATACACACACAAATACATGTATCTGCCACGTTTCCTGATATAACCAGTCACTCTAACGATGATGTGCATTTCCTTTCTCTACAGAAATATTATCTTTAAATAACCTCCCTTCTTGGCCAAAACTCTGAGCATCTTCCCTCACAAAGTGTCTATTTCACTGGCTCAGACTCACTGAGGTCAGGCCAGTCCAGCCCCGCTCGGCCCTATATGTACACTTGGTCCCGCTATGTAAACTTTGACATGTGGGTGTCAATCTCTCCCATATTTACCGTGGGCTTTATCAGACCATGATTAGTTTTCCGAGCAAATTTGGAGGTAAAAAGAAAAACACCACTAGCAGTGTGTAAGCCAACACAGCGTGTGCCACTGTTGGGCACTGCATATTTACAAGGGTCCTGCTTGTTTTGCTAAGGCTTTCTCTGTAGGTACATGTCAACTCAGGGCTTTTGGAAGAAGCATGGGGTTTATCAACAAGCAAGAGAGGGTGCGTTTGCGAGCGCCGTCCACCCCGACAGGTTTGTGTTTGTTCGCTGCACCGTTTTCCTCCACTTGTACTGTAAATACTTGGATGACAAGGATTTCAATAAAACCATGATGGAGTCATCGGTGAAAAACCAGAATAAATGAAAGAAGAAGGGACTTGAGGATGTTCATAAAGCTCTATGTCTTAAAATAAGATGGATGGGATTATTTCCAAAACAATGGCGTGGGACATCCTAAGATTGAACTTGATAGGATTATATTTGTGGACACTGGTCAATGACATACGAGGGCCCTAAGTGTTTGCCTCAAACAAATGGTCCCCACTAAACGTGTACTCAAGCCAGAGTAAATTTGATTGTGGTGAATGGAGAGAGGAGGGGTGGCTCGGCCATTCCTGTAAACACTGGAGAAAGAGAAACATTTGCTATGACACGGATAAAGCAAAGATGATAATAGCATGCAAATGTTGGCAGATGCAACAAAGCGGTTTGCTTTTACGGACCTTGAAGAGTCCTCATGGAATAATGACACTGACCTTAGTCTGCACTCTCCAGTAGCACAGCAGTTGGTTTAGAGTGATGTCAGCAAATTAATGCTCTCTTTTAATGCACATTTCACAGGCACCTTTTGAAACTGCAAAGTACGAACTTCCAGTAAGTTTGCAGCATTTCATAAACCAGCTACTCCTAATCCAGAGTCAACTCTCCCTATCCAGGTACAGACACAGATCTTATCAAAAGTTATTAATATTGAAGTATGACTTCTTCACTCCCTTGTTACCATCCACCTTGGACCAATTGCTTGGTGCCATGGTAACCGAGGGAACGCTTGGTCTCTGTTTAATAAACGCAGTCGGACCAGAGCGAGGGTCCCGTATTGACCACTCAGGAAGAGATTAAATGCTGGTGACATTTCCGAGGTGGAATTTGCAATTTCCACAAATATGAGGGCGTCCTCGAGCCCGGCATGACAGCACATAAAATCAATACAAATAACCTGAATCCCTAATACCTTGATCCCTGTTAGTGGAGGGATGCATTACAACTAAGACACTGGGAAGTGGGAGACACAGCCCTCCGTCACCCCCACCACCACCACCACCAGCAGCAGCAGCAGCAGCAGCTGATTCCTATCGACTGTCTCCAGGCCAAACACAGACGCAATAACAATTAGGTTGGACACCGGCCCCAATTCTCTTCCTCTTTCACAAACACACGTGTTGGAAACACCAGGGGCGTCACTAGGTTTTAAAAACGGGGTGGCCTAGCTCCCAGGTGAGGCTATGTGTGGACTTTTTGAAGGGCAGGAACAAAAAGAAAAAAAAGGGTGCACTTTGGTGCACGTTTTTGCCTCATAAGAGGGCATTTTAGTGCATGTTTTTGCCTCCACAGAGGGCAACTTTAACACGCATTTTTGCCTCACAAGAGGGCACTTTAGTGCAAGTTTTTGCCTCCAAAGAGGGCAACTTTAATACAAGTTTTTGCCTCACAAGAGGGCACTTTAGTGCACATTTTTGCCTCACAAGAGGGCATTTTAGTGCATGTTTTTGCCTCCACAGAGGGCAATTTTAACACACATTTTTGCCTCACAAGAGGGCACTTTAGTGCAAGTTTTTGCCTCCAAAGAGGGCAACTTTAATACAAGTTTTTGCCTCACAAGAGGGCACTTTAGTGCACATTTTTGCCTCACAAGAGGGCATTTTAGTGCATGTTTTTGCCTCCACAGAGGGCAACTTTAACACGCATTTTTGCCTCACAAGAGGGCACTTTAGTGCAAGTTTTTACCTCCAAAGAGGGTAACTTTAACACATGTTTTTGCCTCCCAAGAGGGCAATTTAGAGCATGTTTTTGCCTCCATAGAGGGCAACTTTAACACATGTTTTTGCCTCCAAAGAGGGCATTTAGCGCACGTTGTTCAACAATCAGGCCAGGGGGACAACCGTAATAATTATAATGAATAATGTATGTTTATATGATTATTGATTTAAACTCATATTCTGGCAGCTTTATATTGAATTTGTCTGTGTTTTTTTTGTAATAAATAAATAAACAAACACCACATTTTTAGGGGGGCTTAAAAATATTCTATGGGGCATCCCCCCAAAATAGGCCTGATGATGCCACTGATACACACACATTCATGCAACACTATACAACATAGAAACGACAGAAACAAACACCTGGGTTTGACTTCAAACGTATCGATACATAAGAAGAGGTGTTCAGCGGACATTAGAAACTATTAAATGCCACACAACATGATTCACAAAGCCAACATAAACATTCCTATTGATATTGAGACTGTGGAAAAGATATCTTTGGGAACACATTGGCCACACCCGTTGTGAGTCATCACAGGCAGGATTAGTGGGCTTACCCCAGACTTAGCAGAGGAGAGACACTGAAAAGAAAACAGCTCTCCTTCTTTATATCCTCTTTTCTGTCTGTTGCAAGAGCCAAAATTGGGGGGGATTTTGAAGGTGTGCTGCAGCGTACAGTAACGACTGGGCAGGGTCGAGCTGACACTGAAACTCTGGGAGTTTTTTATTCGCTAAGCCCTCACAGAAGGGCAGGTGAGGCGAGGCAGGTGGCTCTTTTACTGCTTGGAGAGCAGTTGGCTCTTCTTCAAAGCAGGCAGCCCGTAAATGTCACACCACTTTCAGTCGCCTTTAAACAAAAGGGATACAACTGCAAGTCACACAAGTTAGGAAATTTTCCCTTATCAAGATCCTCTTGATAGATTCAAGGAGTGAGAATCAGCTGCCATCGACTGTTGGACGCTTAAAATGTTGTAGCGTCGGCTGTCAGGCTGCTTCATTTCCTGCTGATTGTGATGTGGCTTCGGTACCTTTCTATGGAGGCGATAACAGTGCACCTGCTGTCTCCACTTCCTGTGTCTGACCACAGCACTGTTACCTGCAGCTTCTGACCCTGCGGCGCTGCCTCATGCACACACTTATGGCAAATAGCTCCCTTAATGACTGTGCTTTTATTCAAGATTAGCTGTGTATACTCTTCCTTTCCAAGAATGAGGAAGCTGACCTGAAGGGTCAAATAACCATGATGACACTAAATTGCTTTATGCAAAATGTGGCATCCAGCTTATTTTGGAGCGAAACAAAGAACTAGGAAAGTTAATTAACGCTGAAAATCATGCACGTTAGGACCAGAAACAAGCATCTTTATGCATTTATTCTGCACAAAACAAGATGTTGTTTATTGTTGGTTTTAATATTCAAATAGCATTCCTTTTAAACACTGTTTATATTTTTAAGACTCTCTCTTACTTTGTTTGTTTTCTGTTAAATTGATAGGGACGCGCCACGTTAATAAACATTTGTGTAAAAATACAAGATACATGCCCGACTTAACAGGAATGTAGATTCCCATTTGTGAAACTTCAGCAGAAATCGCTGACAATATGCAGATAAAAAAACACAATACACAAGTAGAGAGGATAAATTACATTGTGCTGCATGTCAAGACGTGACTTCAGGTGTGCTCATCAGCCACTTTTTCAAAATAATTTCCTACATTTTTAGAGAGATGGTTGTTTATCTTGAAAAGTCCACATATTTATGTGAGTTGTTTCTTTTTCTGAGTCCTCACAGATGAGGCATCACTGACGGATGTGAGAATCTGAGAACCTGGCTGCAAAGCTCGCCTGTCAGGAGGCATTACTGCTCCGTGTTGTGTCGGAGGACAGTTGGAATCCTTCAGCACTGATATCTTAATCTGCGTCTTTCAGGAGTGCAACTCCTGATGAAGTGGTCACTAGAGAAGGAAGAAGGGAGGATGGGGGTGGGTGGGGTCACGGGGAATCCAGGTGACCTGTGACGTTCGCCGGGCAGGTAAATGTGAAGTAAAAAAAAGACATGTCTGGACACGGTGACTCCTTATCGCTGCATTGTTTTTTAAAGCCAGAAACCTTAGCTTTTTACCTCCCCCGCCTCATTGGAGGAGAGTGTTTGCAGGAGAGGGGTTTTAAAAGCTGTGCCCCAGTTAAAGCTGCCATCATCATTACGCTAAGGGGTTGAACTGTGGCGGCGTAATGTGTGTACCGAGTTACTCCGTCTGTTTGAAGGGCCCTCAGCAGAAGTGTGTCTGCTGTTGACACTCCCCGTTTAATATTGTTTGAATTTTTCATCAAGATCCCGAGCCCTGTTACAAGAGCCCTTTGTTTTCCAACTTGTTTGTACATTCTTTGTGGGTGTGTATGTGTGCGTTTGCACAGACATTACAGACGTTTGAAATGTAGCAAACGTAGTATGGCTTTACATGTCTCTTTACACACTTATGTCAGTTATTGTGACAGTTTTACTTCCACTATCCTGGAGGTCTGTGGTGGTCCAGTGGGGGGGATTCAGACTCAGGACTGGACATCCCTGGGTCCCTCTTTTCCAGAATCTTTTGTGCAAAGGGACCCTGACGCAGCCTTGAATGCAGGTCACCACAGGTTACTGACAAAGCTCGGTGAAAGGAGGGGGGTTTTGTGTGCCTGAAAGAAGTGCACGCGATTAAAAATAGCCTGCCCTCCTGTCAATGCGCCACCATTAAAAACAGCTGGGCCGGGCTCCCGTCTGCATTCAGCCACGTGAAAGTTGATTCTCCTCTTTGTGCCGCTATCTTGTCAAAACTCCCCCTTTACTGCCGCCCTTTGTTGGCTGCTTTGTGCGAGCGCCATCGCGGAGGCAAAGTCAGCCTCATAAAAAGAGTTCATTTTGGATTCACTGGCCTCCAATGAACACTGGGAACTTTCCTTTTTGTGCCGTCGTCCATAAATCGGCGCTCACTCACCGGGTCCTGTCAGTCTGTTTCTAAAGATTCTTTATGGAGCGTTTCCTACTTCTTCCCTCGGACACGTTTTGTCAATTCACCCATGTAGGTAATCAGCCTAATCGCACTCGGCTGACTTCAAGGATTCAGCATTAATAATTAAATTTACACGAATGAAAAGGGGGAATCTATGGTGTGTTTTTTTTTATTTGCAGCAGATTTAGATTAATCAACTTCAATCAGATGATCTTGTGGGTCCATGACAGTGTTTTCATTTCGCTGTCAGTTATGACACATTGGAGCTTTCGTTGGCTTTAGGATGAGTCCTCAGAGTCTACAGGTAAAAGTAAACACACTGGATCCCACCCATGGAGCAGCTGTCAGTGGCGTCCATGAATCAGCCTCTACCTGGTGCAACCAGGCGCTCCAGGGGTTAATGGAAGAGGAGGAGGAGGACGGCCTCGCCTCCTCTGTTAGATGTGGTGCTCTCAGGAAGCCCTCCTTTACCAGGTTTGTCATTTTCCACCACCCCTTATTGTTCCACCTCCTCTTTCCTCTCCTCCCCTGAGCTCTCTCTTCACTCCGTCCAAGGCCTTTTCTGATGCCAAGAGAGCACACACCAGCAAGCAGCAACATGCAGCCTCCCAAGCATCGACACACACTCATAAAGACACAATCAGAAAGTCTCTAAAGGGCTTTCTTATCTTATCAGTGTTGTCATCGCTCTATCATCCACAGCCAATCCTCTTGTCTGATTGCCCAGTCAAAAAAATAGCAATTTATTCTTAAAAGGAGATTTGAAATAACAAAGGTTATTATACAGAAGCATGAAGTGTTTAATTCACAGAGAATAGAGATGTGTGGGTGAGTCTCCAGTTCAGATTTATTTTTGTTTTCTTCTTAGAGTATTATATCCATCATAATATGACACTTGTGTTAATGTATAATGTTTTGTCATGTTAGCATCTTGGTTGATCCTGCCTAGAGTCTATACAGGCTGTGCATCACATCTAAATAAACCAATCAATAAATAAATCAATATGCTTTTTCAGTTATTTTAATATTATAAACTAATGCTTTTTATGAGGCCTGTGTGTAAAGATATTATATGTATAGTCATTATTATAATAAATATAAAAAGTCTGATGATAATTCTAACAATTATGAATTAATCACTCCATGGTTTTATGAACGTCCTTGCCAACCTTAAGATTATTATTATTATTATTATTATTATTGATGCATTATGGGTTGCTACATCAAGCCTAAAAGGTGCTATCTCTAATATACTGAGGTTATTAGCTCCATAGAAATTGTTACTAACTCCTCCTCTCATTTTTCTCTTTTGTTCCGTCTCTCTGTCTGCTTTGGTCTCTGCTGCTGATGGAAGGGATTGTCTGGTTTTATTAATATGACAGGTGAGCCTGCCCAGCTGCTACCTGTGTGTGTGTGTGTGTGTGTGTGTGTGTGTGTGTGTGTGTGTGCCAAAAAGCAGCAGCTGTCTCACACACGCAACGCACACTTGGTCTCATATGAACCCATTCACACAGGCATTATTGTGCCATATAGATTTTTATTTTGCTGCATAATTTAAACGCAGCTCACAAGATGCCACGATGTGAAGTGCATCTTCTTGTGAGGATGATGCACAGATGCTCACCACACTGAAGCCACATTTGTGCGTTATTACCCTCTTATATTACCACTTTGTTTACTTCCTGGGCGTCATTTTCACTGCCCCTCTGAGGTGGCCATAATATCCCTGTTCTTGTATATACACTTTATGATTTGACTCACATGTTGGGGTTCAATACATTCGTATTGACTCGTGTAATTGAACACGAGGGACACGGGCTGTATTCATAAAAGACAATACGGTGAATAGAGGCTTATTGGAAGAGCAGAAAGCATTTTGTGCTCTGAGAGAGGCGTCAGGCTGTATGGCTGTCATTGACTGCAGTTCAGGCGTGAAGATGGCAGCACAGAGGTCTTCCACCTGAGCAGGTTGTGCTCCGAGTCGCTCCATTACCTGAATGAAGCTCCTTTGTCTTATAGCTCCATGTGGAAAATGAATACACACTATGGGCCAGCAGGCGTCAGAGGGAGTGTGTGTTGGTGAGTGGTTTTGGGGGGTTGAAGGTTGAGGACATTGTTGGTTTCTGAATGTGTGTGTGTGTGTGTATATATATAGTATATATATGTATGTATGTAGCCTAGGTGTTGTCGCCATGTCAGTCACCTGTTTTAATTTTCATAACTTCCTTCGGGTGTTCCTCCTCGTTAGCATTGAATGACATTTTATTTCAGTTGATTTGCTGCAGACGAGGCTAAAGGCTAATGCACACACCACACGCTGTAACATATTAATTATATGCATTTTCTAAAAACAACTTTAAACTCCAGTGTGTTCAGTTATGTTCTCCTTTAGTTCAGTGAGCAGATTTACGTCAGTGTGTGTCTGTGGTGAACTGTTTCATTCATGTTAAATGTTGAGACCTGTTCTGCTTCTTATTGTGTGGGCATTTTGTATAATTATCATTTAAGAAAAAATATCACTTTCTAGCTGTCTGGTCTGCTTATCAACTGATAACATTTTAAGGACGATGTTTGATGAGCCTAGAGCTGCTGTCAGCTTTAAAAATCTCTAAATTTTGAGATTTTTTGTGTTAATAGATGTCCGCTCTCTACAATAAACCAGCGTCTCAAAATAGCAGACAGGTATATTTTATTAGTGTTCTCCGGGATGTCGACAGACTGGCTGCTGATGGGCAGAGATAGTGCCAGCCCACTTAGTTAGCAGAGTCTGGGGACAGAGTCGTCCCTGCAGTGACCCGTGGCCGACACCGCTGGCTGCTGGGTAATCTGTCAGCTCCGGCACAATGCCATTAAGTTTTTATCACACTTCATAAAACAAGAAAGGCAACTTTGAAGTGCCTTTCTCTTGAATCTGATCTTGAATCAGTTGATGGGATGAGTTTCTTACATTTTACATTCTTACATTTTACATGCTTTTACAAACACCTCCATATGTTAAGGAATGAGAAAAATATATAAGAGCTTTGAAAACTCGATCTGAATTAGCACAAAGGTCTCCATTACGTTACATTTTCCATCGAGTGGAATATTCCTTCTTCCTAGGTGTGGATCTGTCAAAAGACAAGGTTAATGCAGTGCGTTGCTGCTTAAAGCACACTTTGCTCTTTTCAGATTTCACCATTGTGCCTGCAGACATCAAAAGGGTCCTTTCAACATGTCGCTGTGTTCAATGAGCTTTCATGTCTTACCTCATTACTGGAAAACTTTTCTTTGATTGAGCCGAGTTGGGTCACACAATGGGGCAGGACGACTTTCACCGTAACACAATGGAGGAGGCAACAAAGATGTTGTCTCAAATCCCTCTCAAGATGTTGGGCCCCCATGCCTTACCGCTGCAGCCAGCAGGCCTGTGAATTACAGTAAGACCCCTAAAAGTGAGGATTTGTAACTCCTCTGATCAGACTCAGCTCACGACCAGCGGAGGATAAATCCCTGCAGAGAAGCAGGGGATGAGATGAGCTTCGAATACACCTCTGCCCATTTAAAACCCTATCCGGTGGTCCCTGAAAGAAGGTTTAAGTTAATTTAATTCAAATTTAGAATATGCCCGATCAAACAAACCAGAGGACCGTACATCTTTTTTTACATTTCAAATAACGTGACGCTTTTCTTTTTACAATTCATATTTTATTCATGCAATTTCTACATAGATGCAAGGGTTTTTCTGTTTCTGAGAAAGTATTTCACACCAATATTTTTTCCAATATTTTTGGGCAATAGAGCAAACAAAGCCCTGAATGAATCCTTGAGTCTACACACCCCTCTCTGACTCTGAGAATTGGGCTGCAAAAGTCAGAAATCCCAGACAGAAGTGGTGTTTTACTGATCTGTAGCTGGTCTCTGAAGAAACAACTTTTGACCTTCTTCTTCTGTCTTTCCATCTCTTGTCAGAATCTATTTTCCTGAATGAACGTCTCACTTTTACAACTTAATTTTCTCTCCTGTTGATTTAAATTGTTTTAAATCATTTTTTTATCATCTCCCTGGTGATAATAACAACTTTATAGACGCAGGTAATTGCATTGACTATGAAACCAAAATGCCAGCAAGAGGCAATATAAATATTTGAGTGATTAGGAAAAAAAAAGGAGCTGTTCTGTGACCTGGGCCAAGGAGAAAATTGAAAATGAAATAAACTGCACCGATTGTGAGTTTTCCATCCTGATAATTTTCCCTTTCTTCGGAGGGGCCGGCCAATAAGAGGCGAGCTTTTGTTCCTGTTATCACACACTGTTCATTTGTCCCCCAGCCGGAAAAGCCATGTTAAGATAACACCATCCTATCATCTGATTGTCTTATCAAAGTGGAGCGACACAGCACCCCCAGGCAGCCTGGATGAAAAGGTTAAGAGCTCCACACTCTGTGGTCAAAACACACAGAAGGCAAAAAAATAATAAACCATGAGTGTTTATTACACACAACAATTCATTTATCACATGGCACTCTGAGGTGTTTTACCAGCAGTTTGATGCAGGGCCCTGTTTCCTTTCTTACGGCCTCCTGTCTGCGTTTCAAGTGTGAGAGTGTGAGCCTTACTCAGCGTTTGACACCAGGGTCAGCAGAATTGCCCCACTTGAACTAAAAGACATTTAGTTTGGTTTTGGAAAGTGAAAACCCCTGAACACCATTAATTTGTTTGCTCTCCCACTAGTCGTGACCACAGCAAATGCCATCACCTCAAAGACGTGGTCGGCCGTCCTCACTTTTATTTGTTTGTTTCTTTGGAGGGTGGGAGAAGTTGTGGAGCGGCGGACATTGGACTTGTAGGGGGGGGAGGCTCCAGGAGGAAAGCTATACGGAGCTAGCAAACAAGTTAGCTAGCGACAGAGAGCGGGTTTGAGGGGGTGGAGGTGGTGATGGGAGGGGTGGGGATTCATTTAGCCAGGCATAGCTGCTCTTGTTTGTGGTTGTCCCTGACAGCGTCGGCAACGCCGCTCCAAAGCACCTGTGTTTGCTCACTAGCTTTCCCCCAATCTGCTCGAAAAATGCTGTGAGCATGTCACATGGTGGCCAGATAGCCTGGGCACCATGGGAATACAAAAGCCGGGGCTTTTAGAACAGTTAATCATTAACGGAGGCCTCTCTTTTGTTCCCATTCAGCTCCACGTTGACGGAGGCTTTGATATTACATATGGCAGACAGGTCGGACGCAGATATGGCCAAGTACGTCGACGGGGAAGTGCTTTCAGGTCACGATGAAAGTAGATGGAAAAGTGTCCTTCAAAGGCAGCCATGTGCATCTGTAGAGAGAGAAGACTCCAGTCAATTTTACATAACATTATATTCATTATTTCACAATATAATGACTGTCAAAGTGTGATTAACTCTTTGACTACCAGCCATTTTATAAAACACAAAGTGCCTTGTTCCAGCGTTTTTGTCCATTTTGAGTCATATTTCTAGACCCACAGAATATTTTGTACTATAACTCTGAAAACAGTGAATATCTCAAATGAAAGAAGAGACTCTCTATTTCATCATGAAAAAAATGTTTGTTTTTACCTTGTTCCATTCTTGTTTTATCAGAGGTAGAGTAGAGGACACTTCCACCCTAAATGCCACTTTTTGTCCAGAATATATCCGTTTTGCTCTCTAATCTTGATCGTCTCCACTTCCTGTTTTGATCTCTGTGGTGTATACGGTCTCTTCATGCTCTGACTACATCTCCCAGAATCCCCAAAATTTCTCACAGGCTGCGGGAGGCCGTGATCACCGACCTGCTGCCAAAAAAACACTTTGATGTTGAAATACGTCAATGGCACTCAAAGAGTTAACTGGTAGAGGAGAGATGCTAAGTTGCATCAAAACATGTGGTGCATAAAAGCTCAGAAAGTGTGCTTAATTACACTGGAAGTACTAAAGTTAGAAGAGGGACAACAAATTCAAGACTGCACTGTTGTCACTGACAGGCAGGATGGTAATAAACGGAACAAGTCTTTCATAGGAAGGGAGCCCATTTTACCAACCCCACAATTAATTAACATGCCCTAATCTCAGTTTGCTCTCCATCTTCAGCTGTCAATGAAAAGTCCAGGGCTCATTTCACGCCCGTCAATGCAGGCAAAAGCAATGCACGAACTTGCTTTCACAAAGCAGGGTTGAATTTATCTGGAGGGTAGATTAAGTTTACACAGCCACTAAAAGGGTCGGAGACAAACTCTTATCTGCCATTTGCCCCGGCATGCCAATGGTTCTTTATTGAAAGTTAGTCATGACCCCACCCTAACCCCTGTCGGGCTAATAATACTGTATGGGAGTTGGAGAGGATAGTGGGATCACAAACATTTACGGCTGAAAAATGCAGCACAAGAGGAGGCAAAGTGGCCACTCAACCCAGGATGCTCAGAGAGCCGGGAGTCAATCATTAACGCAGCACTTTTAGTGATATCTGCTCTCTTAGTAGAAGTCAAAAGATAAATGAAGGTTGTGTTTCAGGGAATGAAGTAAGGCTCCAACTTAGGTGCTTTAGCAAACAAACCAGCCCACACATATAAGGGGGGTTAGATGCTTTTTGTGGCCCCGGTTCTCACGTCAGAGTCTCACTCAGACAATATGTTCACAAGCTGGCCGACAATAGCGAAATGACTCAGGTATGTGTCTGTGTTAACGTCAATAAAGCACTTCCTGGATCTATGGAAACCTATTTACATGATGATCATATTTCTTTTACACTCCCTTGTTCTTCATTGAAATGGTTTTCTATGATAATTTACAGAGCAATCTTAAACATCATTTGATGCAGAAACAATAAAAACGTGACACATCCTCCTCTTCATATGTGAGCGTCATGCAGCCATAAATCTTTCCCTTCCTTATATTCAGCTCGACTTCACTGCAGCTTGTTTATTTGCTAACCCTGGTCACCGACGATAAGGGCCACTGGCCACGTTTCTCCCAACGCGTTTGCACTGTGCAACCTATACAATAAGAGGGAAATAAAGAACAAAACATAGGTGCTAATAAATCCTCTTTCTCGTCTATAAGGAAATAAATTAGAGTGAGCGCAGTCAAAGGATGGGCTTAACAAGTGCATGCTTCAAACAAAAGTTCCTGTTTCAGGAGGGAAGGTGCATGGGTGATGGATGGCTTGGCAAACATAGTTGACATACCTGGCCGATGCCATGGGCCGGTCACAGCCCAGGACTGAGAGGGACATTGTGTGAGTGTTTGACTGAGTGTGTGAGCATCAGCTCTGGCTATCCCTCTTCCCTCTGAGGCCTCCTCTCAGGCCGTGGGGATCACTTCAGTCAGCAGAGCCCTGTTTGACAGAGACACTGCCTCCATATAAATCCCATCCTCCTATTTATTTGATGTGCAGTTCTACTAGGACGCCTTCGATCCGTCCTCGGGGAGCCCGCATCTCAAAACACTCAAATAGTCTGGGTGTGGCGATAAGCACGGGGCTGGAATTATACTCCCAAATTCCCAAATCCTTATAGAGCGCCGCTCCAGACACACACAGGAAGAAATCCACCAGATATGGACTGTGATTTCTATTTCATATCCTATATATTTTTTATTTGTGTGGGGTTTTTTTTAGATGACCTGGAAAAATGTGAATATATGAAGGGTGAAAATGCATCCATGAGTGCAGTTTGGAGCGTGGGAGACGGGTCAGTGCAGTGTGGTGGACGAGCGGTAGACCTTTATGGGGAACACCCAGGAATGTTTAGTTAACTCGCCCGTCGCATTCAAGCATGTGTGTCAAAGGTGTTTACAGGGTGTTGACATTCACACATTGGCAGAGAGGTAATGTGAACGGTGAAGCCACGTCTGGGCCCTCAATGTGTTCCTGCTTTTAAATAAAGAATTTACTGCACAATACTTTTTTATATTCATGCAACAGAAACCTATTTTTATTGTAGCAGCATTTTTAGGAAAAAATTACATTCACATAAATATCTCCCTCTCACTGCCAGTGAAAAATAATGCAATTAAATCATGAAGTATGCATTATAAATAGCATGTTTTTAATATATTAATGATTTTAATATTATTTTTATTTTTCTGTTCTTGTTTTTGTATTTTTTAATTAAAATTATCATTGTTATTATTTTAAATATTTTTATTATTGTCATCTCATTATGTATGTACATGTGTTTTGGTACATTTATTTTTTCAAATGCACATTTTAATACAATAATTGATTATTTGTTTTACATCTCACAGTTTTGAATTAAATCTAATTAAACTAATAGTAATAGTAGTATTTATTGTATCTTCAAATTCATTCAATTCTGTGACAACTGATAATTAGTTTCTCAAGTGAAATTTGTTTTGTGTCAATTGTTTTTAATGTTCTTTCATAATTTATAATTCATTTAAAGATACAATAAAATATGTCTGTCTGCAAATAATTTTTTAATAACAGTTTTTTATGAAAGATATTCAGATGTTTTTATGTTTTGTGGTTCAAATACAAACAAAGTATAATGAGTCTGACTGTAAATTTCATGATGTGGAATAATAACATGTGGAGCCACTGATAAAGCTAACCTGATAATGTGTGCTTTAATTTCCCTTTATGTGGTGGCTTAGCAATAAAACACAATTATCAAGTCATATATCCACTTATTGCAACAAAGGGCAAACACCAGATGTGTAAATATAAATGTTTAACGCTTTAAAACTGGGCAACTATATAAATCACATTTCTACTTTTTTTAAATGCAGTTTATCAGTTTGACATTTTTGTCATCATGACAAAGATGACAAGATGATTTTTTTTTAAATTAAAAACAGATATGTTAAAAGCCAAAATGTTGACTATATATTTTTTTTATCTTTTCTTCTGCAGTCTGTCTGATATGACCACCCACTGAGAGCGATGCATGACGCAGACTGCCCTAACCTGCTTTAAAATGACCTACAGGTGACACAACAGCTCACCTGTTAAAGTGCCTATAAATCCAGCTACTTCAGGTCACATCGCATTAAGCGACTGAGCGCTACAGGTATCACTCAGACAGCCATTGTTGGAGGTAATTGGAGGTGGTGTTGTAAGTTTCCTACAGTATGACTCACGCAGCTCTTTTTCTCCACCCATGAATGCTGGAAGATTGTAGGTCATAGAGTGAACTTAAAAACCTAGTCCTCTCAACTCATAAATTACACGGCCACCGACAACCTTAAGCGGTGTTGAAACGCCTCGCGCAGAGCTTTGTTTCAGGGCTGGTGGAGCGTGGAGCTGAGAGCACCACCCCACAAGGAGCTTCGGCTCAAACAAGACAGCTATTTATCTTACCATACCTGAGGTCTGACATGCTGGCAAAACCCTGGTGGTGCACCAAAGGTGGATGTGGATGTGAAAACAAGCACTTACTGTTTCTTAACGGTGTTACTCTTTGAGGTATCACTTCCGTAGCGGGTCATAACATTTTCTTTTTTGTAATTCAGGCCCTGGTGAATAAAGTCTGGTCTTAAATGTAAGATTTTCTGCCCCAAACAAAAGGGTTCTCCTTCCTGGGACCTGTCTTGGCACAGTTAGTGGCCCTTTGAAACGTGATCTGATAGATTAAGAGCTTAGCCATTAGAATAAACCATTGTGGAATCATCATGGGTTGTGTTCTGTGTTTCAAAGAGCACCAAATGTCACTTGATGTCTTCAAAAGAGGCTAAAAAAAGAAAATGAAATGTATGATAAACATGTTTTCATATAAATGTGAGCAGCCAGTGAGCGTCTCGTCTCAAAGGTTTTCCTCCACAGCATCATATTGTGTAGAAATCATCCTCAGTCTGACCACCCAGGGGGTCCCTGACACCACAACCTTTACAGAGGGGGATGGGTGTGTGTGTGTGTGTGTGTGTGTGTGTGTGTGTTTAAGCAAGTGTCTGCTCACATGCATGAATATGCTCCTTCATCTTATGTGTATTGATCCCACTACTTCTCTTTTTTTCTATGTTTGTTGGTTTGTTTGTTTGTTCCAGATACATTTACTATTATTATTTTAATCCCGGCAGACTTTAACTGGGAGGCACACTCGCTCCCGTTTCCTGCCATGCAGACAACATTACATGTATTGAGTGTGAATACGCATTCGGCCAAGAGCTGCTGGTCAATGTAAATGCAAACACAAACCAACAAACCAAAAACAAAAGAGCACAATATGGATCGTCCCCTCAGCCAGAGCCACTACACTTGTTCTGTTTGCCCTCTCTTCTGGCTGGAGTTGCCATTAGGTCATATAATGACTGCATCTCATTTCTGCCTCAAGAGCCCTCAGAAGCTTTCAGCCTTTGGCTGGAAAAGTGCATCTTTGTCAGAAATGGGACTCCTTCTTTTGATTTTTCTCACATCCCAAATCTAACTCTTTATCATTTTTTTTTTTTTTTTGCATTAATGAAAATGATTCAAACTGCTCTAAAATGACTATTCAGCTTTGTGCAAAGCTGAATAGTCATTTTAGAGCAGTTTGAATCATGTTTGCATTAATTAAAATGATTCAAAATGCTCTAAAAATGACTATTCGGTCTTGTGCAAAGGCCACTTGGGCATCGTTACGTTATCACTTTCTGTGCTTGACTTGTGCTGCCTCCTCTAAGAGGAGAAGAGGGGTCAGCCGTTATCCCTCCTCCATCCTGCCTTTTATGACAAAGTGAGAGCGATTCAACCCTCTAAACGAGTGCACATGCTAAGGTGAACAGAGATACACGTGCGATAACCCGTTCAATTAAACAACACTGTCATGGCAGGCAGAATGTGCACAGATAAATGACCATACAGTATGGTGTACAATGGGAATTAAAAGTATAGGGCAGCTGGGCTCTTATCTGGCCAGGGAAGAAGAAACCAAGCAACAAAGGGAGGCCTAAGACTAAGAGGCTTGATGCATGGGAAAGCCATGGGCCGGCCATTGTGGCTGCCCTTCTGCTGAGCAAATAGTCCAAACTGTTCATTCCCCATCTCCCATTCTCTCGCCGGTACATTGTTTGTGTCCTTGCATTTCATTCTGACTGGGGAAGATTGCTCTCAGGGCCAGTGAGCAAACAGTCCAGAAAAGAGCCAGCTATCTCCTGCCGTTCCCAGGAGAACTAGCATTTTTATTTCAGCTCCAAGCTGTCAAAGGATTGGAGAGTTTATGTCAGGATCCTGAATTAATTGCTTTAAGCCTCAGGGCCGACGCCGGCGTTTTTATCACCAAATGTTCGGTAAAATGTTTCCTAGCAAATTATGCAGCACACACCCCCCCCCCCCCCACCATCCACCCTCTCCTCCGCCCCCCCACCACCGCCACCGCCTCTCTCAGTCGCCAAACATTTGGTATTGGATACATACAGGATGAGTTTCTGCAACACAAATGATGTGTTTAGTTGTTGTGACAGCACAATGGTGTGAATAGTGATGGGCTACAGCGCGGCTGTCAAGGATTTGGTGGAATGAAGGCAAACAGCAAACTTTTGTGTGTGTGTTTTCTTTCTCTCCATGACGGTGGGTACACGAGCCAAGCTTGGCAATAAAATGAGTAAGCTTACAGATGCCTCAATAAACCATAGCTGTTCAGACATTTGGTGGACCGAGCTTTAAAGGCTCCAAACTGTCCTCTGAACTGCCAAACTGATTTCAGAACCGTCTGTCATTCTCATATCCATCCCATGCTCCTGCTTACTTAATAACTATACACAATATATCACATCATGCATCTGCAAAACTGCAAACCATACATACAACCAGACCTCATATAGCAACTAGTTCATCACCATAAACAACAAGTTTATGCACCAGCATTGCCCTAAATTACCCTGAAGTCAGCACGTCAGCAGTGAACGTCACGCAGTTGTTACAGTTGAAAACTTTCTGGCTCTGAACACACTCACTGATCCAGCACATCAATCCCAAATATCCCATTTATCCTATGCAGAGATTTTTTTATTCTTTTTTTTGGGAGGGGGGAATTAAGAAAGTTGCTGCAGTTTTTATAAAAATCATCATGTTGCTGTGTTTCCATTCTCTGCTGGCTCCGACAAATAAAGAGCCAAAAGCAACACAGGACACAGCAGACACTGAACCTGCAGGAGCCATCTGGACTTTACTTTTTCTTCACATAAATGCATCTGACGGCGTTGCATTTGCATCTGAAAAGCGTAAGCTATATTTCACCTTCAGCAAACTACCTGTCATTCACCCATCTCTGAAAAATCAGGCAGGCTTCCGTCTTCTGACTGGAATAATGATGGGAGTTGTTCCCCAAAAAATTTGCGGCTACTTTTCATGTAAAAGGTTTGCATATGAAGAGATGGTTTTGCATAAATACATAAACACAACTGTGTGTGACACTGACCTCAAACGGTGCAACAAGTCTGCAACCACAGCTGATTTAACTGGAGCCAACTGATATACTGTATAGGAGATGCCCCTTTGGCCACTTCAAGATAAGAGTATACCAGCTCTAACCAATAAATCTGCCAGTTGACTCCTTAATCTGAAAGGATATTAAGTGACAAACACTGTGATGTTTCTGTCAGCGTCAAGCAGACGAGGGTTAAATAGTGTGTATCAGGGGACTACTCTGCAGTGGGGAAAACATACAGGCCTCATCCTTCACCATAATCTGTTCAACAGCCCGATGGACACCACCCCTCCCCAGCGTTCCTCGGTCCTTCAGCCCAGCATCCGCCTTTAAATAACACAGCCATTTATATGGGATTAAATTGGGGATTAATTTGATTCAAGTCAGGGTATGGGAATTCATTAGCGGGCTGACAGTGGCGCTATACATGAGGGGGAATTTAATTTGAATCCCCCCAAGGGAAGCACTAAGGGGCCGTGTTGAAATGGAGGTCTTAAAGACAAGGGCGATGTTGTTCCACTCTTCAGATTTGCACATTTTATTGCTGTTGATGGGGTGTTATCACATCAAGAGCAGCAATACTATAAGGTGAGGAGGCGATGCTGACAGGAAGGAGGGCTCACACCTGCTCTGGTCTGTCTGCACGAACCAAAACTAGTTCTTGACTCTCGCATGACTGCGAGGAAATAAATGCAGGTTTTTCACATAAATTTGACTCCCGCTCATATGGTATTATAAGGAGCACATTATTTGAATGTCAGCGATTCTCATGAATGTTGAAATGGCATATCTATCCCCGGCCATTCCCGACAAGCTCTGTGGTGTAAAGCAAAGGCATTAAACTCAACCCGGTCGCAGATTACAGAATTCACCCCTGCAGAACACCATCCTGCCATTCTCTAAATTGGACAAGTCCCATTGTAAGATAGCCTATCAGCGTGCACGTGTCTGCATAGGGGAACATATGCAGGACAAAATATTCCGTAGTTTGTTATTCCGAGGACGGCACCGGGGGCACACGGGCTTGTTTGCCTTTGCTGGGAGAGGAGATTGGATTGGGGGTTTAAATGAATCGCTGGCGCACCACGTTTATAGGTTTCATTAACTTTTAATGAGTTGGGTGTCCTTCACTGTGATTGGTTGGCAGAGCTCTGCCTTCACTTCCTGGAACTGGAGCTGAGGGGGAAGTGAGGAGATATTGGCTTCCATGTTATGGCCATGTGCTGCTGAATGTGCCACACAGGGTGGAAATGGGTCAGAAGAGGGGATGTAATGTGCTACTATTCCAGAGCAGAAGCCCCAGATATCCATCAGCACTGGCAACCACCGAATCTCAAACCTGGAGGTACGGAGTCTCGAGGGGAATAAAGAAACCATGACAGATCAATCCCAGCCAAGCAGGCATCCCTTTACCACAGCTGACTGACATATTGTTTTATGGTCACTTTGCCAACAAGGTTTGATCTCAAAGACAGGCGTTAGCCCCGCTGGGAAATGCCTGTGGAATTACTAAAAGAGGAGCTTGAGTCACAAGTGCATGCATGCACACAACTCAAACAATACTTCATATTTTGAGCATCTTTAATCTCCACCCAATATAGTATCTTTCTGCTTGGTTGCTCACACCTCTATTATCTTGCATGGAGGGGTGTTTCTGTATGCTTTATGTTTCTCCTTGAGAAGCTAATCCCCTCCGCCAGTGTGCGGCTGAGCCTCACTTCAGCACTCCCCAGAAACAAAGGCCTCGCTCGTCATCTCCATCGCGTCGACACAACGTGGAGTGAAGTTCTTCCTTCAGACGTTGACGCTCCATCTTTCTTGATTGTCGCCTGTTCCCTTGATTGGTTTAAGGTGGAGACAGACTTCTCCATCCATTAACATGATGACAGACCTGTGTTGCAATACTTTACAAGGATAAACAGTGACCATCCATCCACTTCCAGGCGCATAAAAGCCGCAGGGTGGTGAGGGGCACCCTGTCCTGGCCTGAATGGATCGCCTTTAGGTCAGTGAACGTCCCACCAGCTGCTGCCTCACAGTACTCAATGGGCATTGTTGGTGGACCTCTCTCTCTCTCTCTCTCTCTCTCTCTCTCTCTCAGGACATGAAGGAGTCTTACACTGGAATTTCACATAGTCCTGTCAGAAGAGTTCGGACACATCACAGTAAGCGGCCGCATTCTCACCCTGTCCATCCTGCCATCTCCCTTTCTGTCATAACAGAAACCCCAAACTGACCTTCATGTATCCAGATTTTCAGCCACAGCTCACACTTACTGTGAAGCCTTAAAGCAATTTAAAAAAAGTTTTAAGAAGAAGTGCCACCTTAAGTGCTGTTTACAAAAGGAAAATTGTATTAACTAAAAAAAAAATAAAAGTATGTATGGCTTTGGTGCACATCTGTTATATTTTTAAAAAATATAATACAAGATTCTTTCTGCAAGATAGCGTTGAAAATCCTCACTGCACAACAAACCTTAACCATTTAGACATTAACTATGTGGTAATAAAAGTGTTGTGTATATAAATAATGCCAGAGGTTTTAACTTGAATTTAAAAACTCTTTTTAATATTTGATGGAAAGGCCAGACATTTCATTTCAAGCTTCTGCCAGGAGCCCAGTTACATTTACAGTTGTTTTGAACTATTTTACCATTTCATCTACTTTATAATAAAAAAAACACTGGACATATGAGGCCTAGTTGAATCCAAATAAAACTAAACAACAAGTGAGTGAGTTTGAATTCCATCATTATAAACAATATTTATCAATGTGCAATTTAAAATAATTTAAAGTCATGTTTTTTTCATGTTTTAAATACTACAATTATAATTACCATGAATGCTTAAATGTATTAAAATATATTTGTTTTTAAAATGTCATAATCATATACATTTTATGGTAGCACTAAAATTTGCACATTTATTTTGTTTTTATTATAGCATAATGTAAATATTGTAAGTAAGTTAATTTTCAGCATGATAATAAAAAAACAGAACTTGAGTTGCATTAGAGGCCAAAATAATTATTAGTTCTGGTGAAATAAACCGATAATATTACCTCAAATATTTTTCATCCATTGCTTAAATTGTTTTCTGAATTTAAGTATAAATTAGACAATAATACAAACATCGATCGCATTGTTTTTCGTGTATTTTTAGAAATTCCTTAAAGCCTCATCATGATTCATGTATTAATCTGCGTGTGGAGGAACTTGGAGGCTCATACCGGCCGGTGGACGGAGCGTCTCACCGGGACGGGCCGCCTGCTGCGGAGCCGTGGGCGGCTTTGAGTCCTGACTCTGTGTCCCTTTAATATACTGAGGGCCGCCAGTTTGCCTTGCTAAAATATAGGATTAGGAGTATTTCTGGTGAAAGAGGAGTTAAATCGGGCTAGTGTGGACGGTCCCTCCCCTGCAAAAGGCTGAGACAGAATTACAGCTTGTTGGACCGGTGTCCCGCCGTCGCCATGGAGACGGATCTACTTGGGTGTTCCAGTCAGCGGCTGCAGCGGAGAGCCCATAGGTGCCCTGGTGTGTGTCACACCATCTGACTCCACACCATATTAATACACAGCCTGGAGGCCCGAGAGGTTATGATGTTAGTTTTGATCCGATTGGAAGATTGATTCTCAAACTATCCTGCACAGATGTGCTCTCCTGTTGGATTTATCAGGACTTATTTCTTATAGGCCCTATATGTCGTCTCTTCACACAGCTGTTGAGAATGGCAGAGTCCTGCTGGATGCGCATATGGCTTATACTATGGTACTGAGTCACTCAGTGAGAACAGGGGCCCAAACTCTCAGAGATATTAAAATGTATGTGTGCTAAAATGCGTGCTACTTAAGGACATGAGAGAAAAAAGGAGGTGAAGAATTATGTTACATTTAAAAATAAAAATAGCAGACATGGTCTAGTCTAATGACATAACTTTATCACACACGTTATTAATAATGTAATATACAGGCAATATGCAAAATGTGGTTTTCCCGTCAATGACCAGACTGCCTGTAAAAGATGCGTCTGACTGCTTTGTGTCTTTAGAGAAAAGAGGTCTGATTTTCAGGCCTTAATAAAAAAAATGCAAATACGAGCAAAAGACATGCAGAGAAATCAGGTTAGCAGAGTAAGAAAGACCCACGGACTGGGCCATCCTTTATTCTGTTGCTATAACAACAGATGTGCTCGTCTATCATGCAGTGCAGCTATAGGAGCTGCAGAGTATCCTCCACCGAGTTAGGACATGGAGATGGAGAAGGAGAGGTGCAGTGATGTGGCCTCGGCGCTCTGCCGTCCGACAGTACAGATTGAGGTTGGTTACCTTTGAACCGGCAAAGCTCCAAAAGGCCATTCCCATCTCAGTGTGCGCCAGAGAGGGCTTGACTGGGGTTATCCTGCCTTCAAAGGATCGGAGGAGAGCCACGTCCGGATACAAATGTTTAATATTGGCTAATGGACATTTTGGAGGGCTCTCCATGCACTTAAGATTGTTTAGAGGAAAGAGATATGCAAGTACATTATTTAGCACAGGCATCTTTGCAGAAATATAGCCTACATAATACTATATTAGGGGACGTCATATCTGCACTATTATTATTATTATTATTATTATTATTACTTATATCCATGCATGTTAAAATAATACAAACAGAAAATAAACAGATGTTAACTTATTATTAGCAGTATTATTATTAGGCCTATTATTATTATTAGCATTATTATTATTATTATTATTATTAGCATTATTAGCATTATTATTATTGTTTAATCACTGTGATAAATTACGATTAATATTTTAAGTATTATCAAATGTCTCTACTAGAGCTGCTTTTAACATAAAATACGCTACGATGAGTTTCGATTAGAAAAGATATGATAGCATCATAATCACGAGCAGTGTGTTTAAGATTTACTGGTTTAAAAAAGAGCTGAAATAAAATCTAAATGGATCAGTGTGCTGCTATAATCATTAGTCAGGCGCACACTGCATAAATATCCCACTCAAAAAGTCATTGAATCCCTTAATTGTTAGATATTTCTCTGATAGCCGTAATATTCACCTGTTTCCGGCATAAAATTAATTTGGATTTTCTAGAATTAAATCATATTTGGAACAGAGATTTTATTAGATTAGTTTTGCTAAACGGAATCACCAGTACTGAAAATATTAATTATCTTTTTTTCGCTTTTTAAGTGGTATTTTAAATCAGCTCTGACACTAAATCACCTTGCTGTTATTTATTTTTATTTTTATATTTTGCAGTGCATCTCTCCATCAACCCAAAGACGCAGAAAAGTTGAAGCAGCCTCCATCACACAGCTCTGCACCAGCCTGTCATGAAATCCAATACGTCTCCTCTCTCATGAATTTAGGATATGAGCCTCTTGCACCACCACCACCCCCAGCACCACCCCTCCCCATGCAGGTCCGGTAACCGCCATCAAACCGCCTCTCCCCTCCTTGCTAAAAGCTTTTTTATTATTATTATTATCCGAAGTAAGAGAACATTATAGGAAATAAAAAGCTTCATACCTGCGTAAAAGAGTCGCTGCATGTTGTTGGCAAGCCTCACAGGAGCCCATTGTAGAAGCTCTCCTTGTGCCTTCTGCAAAGGGCTCCAGACATCACGGCATTTATTTGAGCTCAAACTCTGTCACTGTTGACTTTAGCACAAAGCAAAGATTTCACTGCCCCGCTAGTTAAAAAAAATGATTATTTTACAGAGATATCGATCAGTGTGCTATAAAAAAATCAGCTTAGCATTATATGTCTAAAATGAATAGAACGAAATTTAATGTCTGTGTAAATTTACAGAGCCGCTGCGTCCTATTCAAAGTTTACTCTGGTGCAATTTGGTTTGTGTGTGTGTGCTCTTCCTATATGTGGGCATAGCCTCCACTCTATTGTTTACTGCCTTTGTTTATTCGCAGATCACGCTGTTTAAAGTGCGATCTGTAAAGAGGGCCTGGAGAATAAACGCACACTTTAGGCCCTGCGTGTTCCTGAGGCGAAGGGGTGTCATTTGGTTAGAAGGGGAACTTCTAACTCCCTGGCCTTGGATTTGAGCTCTGCAGGGAGGGGTGGAGGTGGAGGGGGGTATAGTAGATTCATTTAAACTACAACCAGCCTATCTTATCTAACAAGAGGGGAGGGTCCAGCTACTTTAAAATAGGGAGTAGACAATGGAGCCCCAGATTGTGGAGAGAGAAGTTAGAGCATCACATTCATGCGCCTCTGTTCCCCTTTTTCCACCAACTATTCTGCTGCTCCACAGGGAGGCTGTTTTATGTGACAATGACACTTAATCTCATTCACTGATCTAAACTGTGTGTGTGTGTGTGTGTGTGTGTGTGTGTGTGTGTGTGTGTGTGTGTGTGTGTGTGTGACAGACATGGAGTCTGAGTGACAGTTTTCAGTCATAATGTGTCTCACTGTATGTGTGGGAAATGCAGCAGATGCTATTTTTAGAAATGGACTTCATGCTTTACAAAACACATTTTTCTCTTTTATATTTATATTATAATATTTGGAGCAGAGTTTCATTTTCTTTTATTTCTAAATGTTGTTTCTGTATTTAAACATCTCGGTCATTTCTGAGCCAAAAACCTCCAAAGCGGCTGATGTGTCGGATAAACGTCTTCCCCCATAAATATCTGACTTTGCGTTAGGGATTAATAACCTTATGTCTGTTTTGTTTACATTTTCTTAATGACAGATTGAGAGCATTGTTGTCGTTGTTGTCCTTCAAATCTATTAATCCCTGCTGAAAAGATGCGCCTCATGATGAAAGCACGTGGATAATATTTTTTAAAATAAATTAATGTGTGAAACACATTGTGTGGAATTCGTTCGTGTCAAGTGAAAAATAAAAGCTGTCTTTAAGTGCATCTTATTTTATAAATGTTACATTTTCAACATTTAATTTTAATTCCTGAACTAATTTCTTACTAACAAATATGTGTTTACTTTCTTGTGAAATATTTGTGCATGCGATTATTTTCTCTCTTCATTTATAGTAATTTATATTAATTAAGTTTATCCTCGAAAGAGACACAAATGGTTGCATTTAATTGTGGAGACGCTAGTCGCCTCCAGGCTGTGGTTGCATGGTCCTAATAATATCACACAGAGTGATAATAATAATAATAATAATAAAGGTCAAACACCATCATATTGAGAAAACAAAACCAATAACACTTTAATATAGATTCTGTTCTTGTCACTACAAGAATACACATATACAAGCCATAAATAGGAATTACACAAATGATTGAAGAAATTCTGCGAGGCATTTAAACTCATGGAGGAATCCAGTTTTCCAGCAGAATGAGGCTATTTTACAGCAAGTTGTTGTTGTTGTTGTTGTTGTTTGTCTTTGGGGTCCACTCTCGAAGCCGATTTCTGAACAGATCTCGTCACATTATCAGTACTTTTAATTATTATTATTATTATTATTATTATTATTATTATGAACATCCTCTCTTAAAATAATCAGACTACGAACAAACTCGACAACTAAAACGGTGGGAAACGTCAAAAATATTTGAAATACATATTGTACACAAACTCTATATTTTTTTTTTACAAATGTACAAATTGAAGAGGGAGAAAGTCCACATCACATGAAGGGTAAAGAGTTTATGAGGAGTTCATGATTGGCCTGGAATAGACGCCTTGGTAGTAAGTTGTATCAGGTATGGATGAAGAATCCAGACCGGCTTTCCCCGCCATGGAGCCCATGGAAAGAGCCCCGGCCATGGGGGAGCCGTAGCCGGAGTAATGCATCACCTGCTCGTAAGTCTTTAGGTCCATTTTGTGATGCTGCTGCTCCGAAGACATGAGGTTATTTATGGAGAAGGGGTGGTTGAAGGAGTAGTGGTGCTCCGGCTTCAGGTGCGCTTCGTGAGCAAGGACCGAGTGATGCTGAGCCATGAGGTGCTGCCCCTGCGACACCGGGGAGGCGGCGGCGTGCTCCGGGCTCAGCGCCTGGCTCGTCTTCATGTCCGACAGGGACCTTTTGTGGTCGCTGGAGGAGGAGTTGGAGTGCGGGGACTCGTTGCCGTTGCAGCTCTCCGAGCTGCTGTTGGAGGAGCCGCCGTCTCCACCTTTGCGCCCGCTGTCTTTGCTCATCTTCTTATCGCACTTGAAGCGCTTCTGCCTCCTCAGGTAGCAGCCGTTCTCAAACATGTTCCCGGAGTCCGGGTGGAGAGTCCAAAAGGAGCCCTTCCCGGGTTTATCCGGCGACCTGGGCACTTTGAGGAAACAGTCATTGAACGACAAAGAGTGGCGGATGGAGTTCTGCCAGCGCTGCTGGTTCTGTCGGTAAAAAGGGAAGAGGTCCATTATCCACTGGTAGATCTCGGCCAGGGTCAACATCTTGCTGGGAGACTGCTGGATGGCCATGGTGATGAGGGAAATGTAGGAGTACGGGGGTTTGGCGTGCGTGTAGCTCCTCCGGTAGGTCTTAGGGTCTCTGGACCTGTTGATGTTAGACTGTCCGTAGATGGGGCTCATGGCGTTCATGTTGGTGTAGGATGTCAGCGCGTTCATAGACGCGGGTTGCGCGGTCATGGGGCTCATACTGGGGCTCAGGGCTGCGCTCATAGCCGTCATGCCTGCGCCCATGCCGTTCATGGCTCCGGTGCCCGGTGACATGCCGGTCATGGAGGGACTCATGCCCGTGTTGACGTATGACATGTTCATGGAGTTGGCCGTCATGTTGGCAGTGGTGCCCATGCCGGACATGCTCATGTAGGTGTTCATAGAATTCATTCCCAGGCCCGTGTTCATGTTGCCAACCGAGGTGTAACACTGTCAGTGAGGGAAAGAGACAATCATCAGTTTCATCTGGCACCAGAGGTTCCTTTCTCATTTTTATACAGCAGATGAATTCATCCCACAGACAACAAATGTTTTAAAACGCGCACTGGCTCGTTCAGGTTGAAATAACCCTGTTATATCTAACAATATATATTCAAATAGAAAACACAGCACAAGTCAATTAAGGAAAATAATCCGCTAAAATGCGCCATGTCCATGATCCTGTTGACACCTCATGTGAGTGCGCTCACACTCCAAACAGCGACTGTAGCACAAATATTTGACTCAATCTCCCCAAAAAGCCAAACAGCTCAGGTGTTTGTTGAGAGGAAACATGACAAAAAATAATCAGATTTTTCAAAGATACTTATAGAAATTATAATCCGAGTGAAAAGGTTCCCTCCCTACATGTCAAGCAACTTTGTTAGGATAGCGCGCTGCGTGGAGATGGGGGAGGATTTGGAGGCGCCTCAAGTCAATATTTGATCACAAAGTTAATATTATCTCAGGGCTAATATTGAGTTGTATAAAATGGGATTGGCTTTAGACGGGGGGAAAAATATATATTTAAGGTACCCACCTCGGGCTCTCCGTAGTAGGTGCTCCAGTCGGTGTGTTCGTGTCCTTCCATTTTAACTGCTCCAAGCATCATGGAGGACTTTTACCAAGCGTCTCCCAGCAGGGGAAAAGCCAAAAGTCTCTCTAATAGCAGGTGACTGGGGATCACAGGGTGTGTTTGGGTCGTCGGTGTGTCCCTTCGTCGAGGACTGGCTGATGGTTGATGTGTGTCTTATGGAGCCAGCCGTGAAATGCGTCTGTCAGTGACTGGAGTTCAAATGACGCTCCGTGCTGCCTGTTAACGCTGTGATATAGCTCTGTGCGCTAGGCAAGCCTCCAATCCCTACTTCTACGCCTTGGGCCCTATTTGAATAATCTCCTCGCACCTAGGCGTGAGACTCCTCAAGCTCCCCCTCCCCTCCCTCCCCTCCACCCCAATTGTACACCTGCACTGACTGAAAAGAACAGTTTCTTATGAAAAGCTTCATTATAAACTAATCTTATTGTATTTTGGCTGCGGCACAAAAAGAGCCATAGAAGGAATGTTTGGCGCTCTTCGTTGGTGCGCGTTTCATTACGCACATCCTCCAACGTGCTTGTTTCTCTCCAACTGGACTGAAATCATCTATCGTTTTTATTGCAAGGATTTTTTTAACCTAAACAAATATTTGACTTTGAATTATTTTTGCGCAAAAGCACAAAAACGTGGAAATAGTCATGAACTGCACACAGTTTGGTCTGTCACGGTGCGTAAAGGAATATATTCGGAGGCAACAATTAATAACTTTAAATAATATTGTCAGGGTTTTGTTGCTGTATATCCACTCACATAAACTGTTTCTGTGTTTAACGGTGAATCACAGAGAAATTTATCAGTTATGGTTTCAAACTTGCAGAGAAAGCTGCTCTTAGAGCTGATGTGAGGAACATTTAAATAATTTGTGCTCCTTTAGGCCATTTCATCCCTTTACACACCAGTTCTTTAACACTCACTTTCTACAGAAATCAGCTGGTTTCTACAGCTCTACCCGTATTAAACTAATTCTAAAAAATCCTTTGTTATTAATAAAATAAAATGTTTAACACTCCATCCTTCTTTACTAACCTGGTTGACTGAATTACGTATTTCCAAATGTTTTATTCAGTGTTGAATCTGTTAGGCGCAGCTTCAGAGCGCCCTCTCTCGGTGATTTCATCCAAATGGTTTTGCTCTGTGTGGCACATTAAAATACTGCGAAACAAAAATCGATGGGATGTGGGCACATCTTTGAGTATTTATTATAAAATATATGCAAAATAATTCATCATAATAATTTAGCCACTATTTTAGATTGATAGTTAATCCTGACGAGACTTCATAATATGCCTGTTTTGGGTCATATTAGCTTTTGTGGCACCCTGTTACCACATTAGTCCCTGTAATGTTTGTGCATAGAGTCCCAGTGAGAAACCCTTCCTGTACAGTATTTGTATGACACAAACATCAAGGTGAGGCTGCCACGTGTCAGCGATGGTACATCTATTTGACTGCATATTTACGCAAGAGCATAACTATCAGTACAGAGAGCCATTAGTAAAGGCGAGTAAACCTGTGGTGTTGACGAGGGACTAACAGAGTCTGCTTAACTTGGAAATGAGATCATGAGAAAAAGCTGCGTGTGTTTGAGGATTGGGGATTTGAGCAGAGGAGCTGTTGCCTCACCCGTGTTTTAGGCACCTTTTAATAATTAAAAACGACAATAGATTAACAATGATATAGTTAAAACAAATATTTATGAGGAGATAGTTCTTGTATCTGATGCTGGAGCGTGTGGAGCTTCAAATTAAATATCCATAAACACGACTAATGCATGCAGGTTGATATTTAAAACAAAATAATTTAAAAAAAAATAAGTAATAGAACACGTTTTATTTAAGAGTGTAAATGCAAACATTCCTCCCTGTTTTTCACCAAATCAGCAGTGTGTGTCTTTAAAAAAAGCCTCCTGCAGTTATTCCAACATTACACAAACCAATAATCCTCAGTTTTCTGAAATGGTCCTTGACCTAAATGACATTCTGTTCCTGAATGAGACATGCTGCTAATTCCACAGTTAATCATCAACCACACAGTCCAAGGTCATTTTTTGGGGGATCTGGTCAAAAACAAAAACTTCAGCTAGGTCTTGTGTGGCTGTCACCGTATTTTGCATGTAGTCCTTATTTATCCTCTAATATGTGTGTGATCACAGGTGCAAAGGAGCGTCACTCCAGGCCAGGAAGTGTCCTGATTTACTGTTTTCCAAATGGGGACAAGAAAATAAAGTCTGAAAATAATAGCATATAGAGACATAGCTCAGATATCAAACATGTCCAGCAAAAAGCACCAAATGTTCTTCATTACTGTAAAACATTTTACAGTCTCGTGCTGGAAAGAACATCTTTACTATCAGTTGTTTGATTGTAAAATGCTGTATAAAACATTTCACTGTTCCTACTGTAATTCCCATTTACGGTAAAACGTGCCACCTACGGCATTATACTGTTTTTGCATTTCAAAATAAAACACACTAGAGCATAGAAATGACTGGAACAAAACATTGCATTTCAAAATTAGGGTTTTATTTAGGCCAGTACAATATCAACCACATGCATATGCAACAATCTTAAAGTAACAGCATTTTTTCAAGTCAGGCCTTCATGGTCATATAATAGCTAAAATATCAGTAAAGCAACAACATATTACTGTATTACACATATATGTAACAATTACAAACATATATGTGAGCCTATTATTTTATTCTGAAATCCGAAGGTTTCTCTCCATTGAAACATACTGACTGCTATGAAATGGAAATAGATGCAAAATGAACAAAATGAAAGTGTTTTAATGGTTTTAATTCAAATATTCTACTTTTTTAGCTTTTCTTCTTTTAACATATAGCTGACATTTACTTGATGGGGTGTGTTACAGAGAAACATCCTCCTAAAATCCTTTATATGATTATATAAGATAAGAGATAAGATAAGATAATCCTTTTTTTTTTGTCCCAGACAGGGAAATTTGCATTGTTACAGCAGCAAAGTGGATAGAGCAACATTACAAAGAGGGAAAATAAAAACTAATGTATAATAACAATAGAATAGATAATAAAACAATAGAAAACAACCAAGTGAAATACAATACAATAAGTGACTAACTAAGCATCTTATATATAATAAGTGACCCAAATAAGTGGACAAAAAATAGTGAACACAGCAATCAAGTGGTGTAATAAAGATAATACAGTGAATGGTGAAAGGACATGTTAAGTGCAACCCTTTCTATTATGTCTGAGGAAATTTAGCTACTGATATTTTTTTTACTTTCTACCCATCCTTTGTTTTCTTAATTGAAATGTCCACCTGTGGTACTGTATGCAAGCTTTAAAAACGACTTTAATCCATTCATTGGAGCATTGTGAGTGTAAATGGTGCTGCTGTATTTATTGTTCTCAGCTCACGCTTTCACAAAAATGGCACTTTACTCACTTTACTGACTGAAACAAACCTGAAGAAACACACTGTGTTCCTGTGAAGCTGACATGTTCCACCTGAGAAGACAGATCCAGAGACCAAAGCCCACTGTGTTGATCAATTAGCCTCCACACTGATCAGCGTTACATTTCACACGTTCAGGCGTCATTCCTCTCCTGGTTATGACACTAAATGAGGAAAGTTTAATGAGTCAGTTAAAGAAGTGAAAGCACAAACGCCTGCAGGAATAAGGCCCTGAAGTGACGCCACAGTGCGTGGCTTTCTGCTCCAGATGCTGCTGGGTGTCTCGGGTGCCGGAGGGGGGATGGAAACCTGCTCCTCTTGGAAACATTCCTTCAAACACCCAGGAGTTGTTGGCAGGAATGTGTTAACTTTAAGTTTCAACTTTCAAAGTGAGTTTTTTGTCTTTTCGACTGAAATTGAAAGAGTCCCTCAAGAATGTCCCTTTTTAGGCCTTTTGTATCCATCTGAGTGCACACAAAAGTCACATGAAACAGGCCAGGGCAAAGGGTTAAGCATGTAATTCATCAAAATAAAATTAATAACGAGAGAGTCTTCCTCTTGGAAAAAAAAAGATGTTTGCTGCCAACTTGCCTGTGGTGACAGTAAACATTCCAGAGCCGGGCTGGAGTTTGGACTTGCCATTATCTGCCACAGCTGTGACAACGCCTGTTGGCCGCAGGTTTGTGGCTGGCCATGCTGTGTTTACCTGGAAATGAATCTGAAAAGCGGCTGGACTGGGAAGGCACACAAGCCGGCTAAATAAAAACTGAGAGTGGTCATTGCAACGGGGAGGCAGAGTGGGAGGGAGTCCAAAGTTATTGCACTGGCCCCAGTGGGTCAGGGCGCAAACACAGGCGTAAACGCACTAAGGATATCCTCAAATACGCACCTTTTGATATTGAGAGGAATGTGAGGAGGAATGCCATCCGATATGTTTTATGTTGACTGTATCCGGGGCGCTGCACATTCAATACTTCTCTCTTGTCATGTTAAAGGAGCTCATGTTGACCGCTGGCCTTCATTTATCAAACAAGGTGACAGTTTATCTATTAGACCACAGGAGTAGAGCGAGAATCCCAAGAGATGCAAACAAATGATCGATGTGACTTTAGGAGCTCAGGTTGTTGAAATGTAGAGTTTAAAACTATTTAGGTACCACTTCACAGTGGTGTCATTAAGCCTATTTTAAGATATTCTTAAGCCACTCTAAATAATTTGGTTGGTTAATTTTTAAAAAATGGGCCGACAAATTCAATACAAAGTGGCCAGAATATGAGTTAAACCTTACATTATTCATAAATCACTTAAATACCGTTGTCCCCCCTCGTATTGAAAACGCACTAAAGTGCCCCCTTTGGAGGCAAAAACTCACGCTAAAGTGCTCCCCTGTTTGGGGGCTAAGCCCCCTCGTCCTTAAAACCTAGTGACGCCCCTGCCAAAGGATTACATGATCACTAAAAAAAATCTTAGTTATTTCTTTATAGATCAGCTATGAGCATTTTTAAAGGTTTTTAATAATCTTTGGCTTCAGGTGATGTGGATCTTTATTTATAAGTGCACACAAGTATATCAACAATACAAAGGATAAATGTGTTTAAGGCTTAGAATGATTATATTTAATGATATATTCACCATTAATACACAATTTAGGTGCAACTTGTAGCATCTTATAACTTATTAGAAAATAGCCTAATTTTATGGAATATTAAAAACAACACAGAGTGCAATTAAGTATATGATTTTAAAATTGATTGATTTAAAATTTAATATTTTTTTGTGTGCATGTGTCTGAGGTGTGTTTTGTTGTGGTTGTTTTTGTCTTGCTTTTGTATAAAATGGAGTACTGCTGACTTATTTATGTTTGGTCAAAGATTGTAGTTGTATGTACTGAAGTAATGTTCCTGAATAAAATATATTTTAAAAAATTAATGAATCAACACACAGTATATTTAGTATATTTTCTAAGTGTATTATATTCCCCACTTGTAACGTCTGAACTCTCTAAGCAACGAGGATGGGATGTGTATTAGAGCCAAAAGATTTAATATCACCAAATCAGCACATTGTTATTCATTAGTGGACCAACTGCAGAGTCAATACACATTTAATCACAGACTGAAGGCAATTAAAACAGGAGGGGGGCCAGTAGTGCTATGTTAATTAAAGTGCCAGGCTCCCATGGGAAGCTCGGTGTCTAAATATCCCTACAATCAAGCCTGCGCCATAATCCATGATGAGCTATTGCCGTTCAGTGCTGTCAGATCCACGTCAGCGTGGACAAGAGGGCAAACCGGACCTGATAATCATATCGGTAATGGTCTTTTTAATCCTAACTGACTCAAAGCGTGGTAGATAAATTAACTGATTGGCTAATTTAATCTAGTTAATATAATGTTATGAGACAGGTTTTTAATACAAATCTTCCTCAGTGCTCAACGACAGCACCAGGGGCGTCACTAGATTTTAAGGACGGGGGGACTTAGCCTCCAGGTGAGGCTAATTTGGCTATCTATCTATCTAAGGTTATATGATTATTTATATAAATTCATATGCTGGCCACTTTATATTGCCCCCCTAAAATATGCCTAATGATGCCACTGGACTGCACCATTTCTGACGGACCTCTTGAGAAAACACATCTCAGCTCTACATCTGAGAAGCTTTTGGTCCATTTCCTTTTCCCATCAGTCAGTCAGGCTCATATCTGCAGCCGTTTTATCTGTATTCCTGACTGATGGGGAAATTCAAGTTTGGGATTACGTGTGACTGCTGACCCGAACCCATCTCAGACAACTGGGCAGCCATGCATTTTCATTATTCTTGTGCGTCAAGGCGCCGTGCAACAAAAATCTCCCTCGACTGGCATATCTAAAAACCCCAGCGCCACCGTGTGTTTCGTATGCATGAGGCTAGAAATTAAAAGCTGATAGTGGTGAATGAGAGCCTATATCTTCCTTCTTGCACCAGGCAGGCGTCTCCTTCCTGTATGGACCCATCCATATGCAGATGGCTAATTTGTAGTGTTTACAGAGGCGTGAGGAGAGGGCCGACAACTCATGAAGAAGGCTGAAAAGAAGCTGCCTACGTGTCACCCCAGGAGCCCGGCGGTAAAGCCTGCCCTGCCACAGCAACAACATGAGTGTTCAATCTGTGTTTGCTTACCCGTGGACACCGATGGCTGAGTCCTGGCCTGGGGCCCGTAAATTGTGCTTTTTTACAGGCCCTGACAGCTAACAGGCTATTGGGAACAGGGGCCCAATGACACAGCCACTCAACAGATTAGCACCTCATCAGCCTCCTGCAGCTCCGAACAAATACCGTCCCTGCCTCCTTTAGGACTCAATAGGGCCGCCACTGCTAAACAGCCCCCCGCCAAGAGCGCCCCCACCCTTCTTCATCTACAAAACTTCCTGGTCTGGTCTTTCTCTGGGCCACAGCTGCATCAAGGGGTCCTTCCCCAGCCTCTGAGCCCACCCCGACCCCAATTGGCAAGATGTGTGTATTTCAGGTGAGCAAATATTGCCACTTGCCTGAGAGTTCAATGGCCAGCCCTTTTCAGGAGGGGGGGTTGTGTATTGCGCCTGCCTGCTTTGCAACAGGGATCCATGTGGCCTCACACAGCAACCGGGTCCATAGGATGGGTCAGGGGAATTCTCCAGGCACAGCTGGAGTCAGCAAATCAAACATACCTATAGAGCTCATCTGCATTTTCCCAGACCAGTAAACCATTTCCAGCTTTCATTTCCTCCCTCCACGGCTTTTACAGCAAAAGAGCATCTTGATGTAACAGCCACCACACACGCAGATTTGACCTTTGTTTCCTGCAATACACTAAAACTCTCATATCTAATAACCTTATTGCACTATTTTTCCACCAACATTTGCTGAAGTGGACAAACATAACACACACATGTAGAGGTGACCCGATCCGATATTGATATTGGATATCTGTCCGATACCAGCAAAAAAAAAAACGAGTATCAGATCATATAGGTCTTCATCTAAAATCTCCGATATCAGCACTCCAGTACCATCAGTCCATTCCAGACTCCATTCCAGCTCTTCTATCCAGAAGCACTGCTTTTATTAGATTTATAGAGGTTATTTTTCTATTTTTTTTTAAATTCTATTCAATTGTAGAATGTTTAAGTTAAACTAGTGATTATTTCGCACATTAAAAATATATTTTCTTTGTTTTTATTGGATGTATTGAGGTTATTTTTCAGGGTCTTCTAATTTATTTTTATTTATTTTATTGTAGAATTGCAGAATATCCTCATGTTTAAGGTGTAAATTGATGTAACCCATTGGTTAATAATAAATGGGTCAGTTTTTCTCTGTTTCAGTAATATGACTCAATCAAACCTTTTCTAACGCTCCATACTACAAAATAGGTGATAAACGTCTGTATAATTATCATGATATTGTATTGGATCAATATTGGTATCGAACAGTACTCATGGCTGCAATATCGGAGGATCAGAAGTGAATGCATGACTGATTTGTCTCCACTAAACATCTTCTGATGGTATATATGCCCTTTGGCGAATTCAGGAAAGAACAGATAAGGACATTTCATCATGTGCTATGAGATTGTATAGAGTGTTTCTTAGGACTCATGTCCTTCATTAAGGACACAGGAAGCAAAAGTAAAGCAGTCTGATTAAAGTGTCTGCAATTTACAAGCTGTAAATCTAGTTTTTTTTAACGTATAGCATGCTGTTTATATGGGATGACAGCTTCAAGTCAACAAATGAATCATTATATTTACTGGTCATGACAGCATAGTGAGGACGAAAGGCCACATGCTGAATGTCTCCTCACAGATAAAGGACACAGGCCAGCTTAGGTAAAGGCCACAGGCCTGCTGCTGCAGCCAGCTGTGTATTGGGTCGGATGATGATGTGTCAGCACAGAGGAGACCACCTTGATCCCCTCTGGAAGTCAAACACAAGTGTGGGTAGCCGTGTCCTGGGAGGCCTTCTTTGCCATCATAGTGAAATGGAACTGGCCCAGAAAGCAAACAAGATCGCTCCTCGTCCTCGTCTTCATCCCCTCCCCCCCCACACCTTGTCTGGGTGATGGGTTTTTCTGTTGTTCCGTTTGTTTGCTTGTTTGGTCTGGAGCCCATGGATACCCAGCAAGGAGCAGAGAGGAGAAGCAGAGGAATGGAGGATGTGGAGGTAGTGAGAGGTGTTGGGTGGAGGTGGAGGTGGAGGTGGGTGAAACACAGACCTCCCCTTGAGGTGACGAGAGACCTGCAGAGAAGATACCAGGAAAAGCTGCTCGACAAACATACACAGAGCCCAGGATCAGGGCAACAAGTCCGATGGCTGACTCTGATCCTTCCACACATGTTATTTCTGACACACACCGGACAGTCCTGACTCATGTATGCTCACTCTGAAGGAGATTTATCAGGCTGTTTTCACCTGTAAAATGTGACACACACATACAGGTAATTTAAGATAATCAAATGCTTCACATTGGTCCAGAGTTTCCCCCTAAAGACTGTCACTATTCCTCCACAATTTTACTGGATTAACCTCCAGAGAGCGACACCTTCTGGCAGCAAAGAGAACTGCTGAAGACCAAGCACTGACCCCATGAGTCTGATTTTCAAATGATTTTAAACAGTTATATTAATTATTCTCCATCTCCTCCTTGAAAAGGTCACAATCTTTTTTTAAGGTTTTCTCAAAGATTTCTTTTCTAAGGCCAATATTCTGTTCATATTCTGCATAAATATGGTAGAGAATTCAACTTTCCACTTCACACTTGCATACTGGACCATGACGAAGAATAAGGAGTGATATCACAAAGTAATGCACATTTAAAATGAAAGGTTGATTGTGGAAACAGCTGCGCACACACTGTCCTGCAAACTAGTGAATAAAACATTTTTGAATCGAGTAGGACTGGACTCTCCAGGACTCCAGGGGGGTAGAATATTAATAAAAGTAATCAAAATACATTTTATTTGTAACACACCTTTCATTTGAACAAATCTCAAAGTGCTACAAGGTAAAAAAAGATAAAAGCAATACTATAACATTAAAAAGAGAAATCATATAAAAGGCTAACATCATGGCTAAAGAGAGTCAGTTAAAAATCATAAGCTCTATTACAAATGAATTTTTAGTCCTTTTTTTAAACACATCTCTGTAGACTGATGATGGTCAGAGAATCCAGAGTGATTAGAAACATATTAGAAACAAACAAGTCCTGTATGGCAGCGTAAAAAACAGAAAGACTTGATGGCAGGACAGTGTATAAGATAGTTGCATCAGACTGTACAGGCGTACCTAATAAAGTGGACACCTAAATGCTTTAAGAAATGCATGGATCACTGCAGTTTTTACGCCTCAGTCCAACCAGAGGAGGGAGACATTGCACTTTAGCTTACTGAAGCTGCATGAATCCTTAAATGTGACCAACACTCAACTATGTGGTATGTTTGTTTTTCATTGTTCACTCCTTAAGAAGGACAGAGCAGCTGTTTGTTTGTTTGGTTTTTTTTTTGTCCCATTCGGTCCCTCACAGAGGTTAATGGGGTCAAAGAGGCTCCATATCTTGAAAACATCCAAACCAACAGATGCAAGAGAGCAGCACCAAGTATCATTTACAGAAAAGTATCTTCGGCCTGTCATCAGCGGCTGTTAGATGATAGCATTGCAATAATGCCGGCCATGATTGCTAACAGTGGTCATCCAGTATCTGCAGTGACTGCAGTGGAGGAAAGCACACTTCAAAGATGTGACTAAATTAATGACAGCTGCCTCTTCTCTGTAGTCTAGTCCCACTCTGGGGTTATATATTTTATTATGCACACTTTTGATACTGAAAGTAATTCCATGATAGCATTTTTCAAAGCCTTCCACAAACCTCCACTTCACTGCCACCCAGTGCCGTTAAAATGTTGTTAAGCCTCCCCTAGAGCAGACAAATTCAATATAAAGTGGCCAGAATATGAGTTTAAATAAATAATCATATACCATTGTATAACGTTGCATTATTCATAAATCGCTTAAATACAGTTGCCCCCACTCATGGCCTGATTGCTGAAAAACGCAATCAAGTGCCCCTTTTGGGAGGCAAAAGCGTGCACTAAAGTGCTCCCGTTTGGCAAAACACACTAAACTGCCCTGTTGGTTTTTTTTGCTCCCTCAAAAACTCTCTGCATATATATATATATATATATATGTACAGAACACACACACACACGCTCATTCACAAAACTCTACATGCATTCATTGTCTAATGCAGGAGCATGAACAGGAAGACATGTTTTCATTGGGTTTTTATTTCATCGGTATGTGCTGAAATATACAAAACACTGACACCTGCCAATCCAGCGGCAACAAAGACAGGAAGAGGACAACAGCAAACAGGAACATACTCCCAAAACACACCAAAACTACAAAACTCCCATGTGAACCACATTGTAAGCACTGTCTGGACAAACTGTGGAAACGCTCAAGACAACATCGCAAACAAGAACACTGACACGAATATTTTGTTCTGTGTAAAACCTCGGTTGGTGATGCGACACTTCAGATTCCCGACGAGCATCGGACACACATATTCCAGAAGTGGAGCGCTTAAAAAGTCACATTCAAGAATACTGCAAAAGTACAGAAAATAATGTAGGGAAACACAATGCTCTAACATAGAGTCCATGCTGCTTTCGCCTCATGTTGGACAGATAAAATGGCTCCATTACTGCATTTACTGACAATTCAGTGACTTAAGAAATTCATATAAATTTAGAAAATGTTTGGACACATGGATGAGCATATTTGGTCAGGGTCCATTGGTCTCCAGGGGAAAGTTGATCAAACTTGCACACTATCAGGTGCCACTAACAGATCATACTCTGACTAAATGTTGTTGAAATAAGCAGCCAATAGTGTGTGAGTTGCATCAACTTCCTGATTACCTCAAGTTAAAAACTTTGACTGGGCACTCTGTGCAGCAGCGAATATTGTCTCTATTCAATTGCTTTTAATGGTAATATAGTGCAAAAATCCACCACATTTACCAAATACATAAAAAAACGTACAAATATATGTGATAGTTCCAGTTTCATTCCAAGGGACAGTCTCACGAACAGGAAGTGAGAACAAAACGTGTGCATTTTAAATTCTCAGACTGTAAATCCCTTGTGAAAAGAAAAGTGCCCTTTACTCCTGGGGTGAGCTCTCTCTTCCATCTCTTCTCTCACATAAAGAACAGTCATATTATTACTCTAAGTCATCCATAATTGTGTGTACAGTAACTAAATGACTAACTTCACCTTGTTTTGGTTTGTGATTTTTCTTACGATTAAACCAAACTTGAGTAAATCCATGGAATGTGTTGATATCGTGCAAAAAGAGGAAGAACTCTTCAATCCTTCGGTTTCTTAATGCTGTTCAGTTTCATTCATCTCCTCCTGCGTACTGCTGGTAGCATCATGCTACAAATCCTGGTGGGGTTTCCCCACTTTAAAGCCTCTTGGAGAACCATGCTCCACCTGATCGGCTTCTCTCTGTTTCCACAACAAACAGTCCCGGAGGGAAAATCCACCACTCCCAAAGCCTCCCTTGTCCTTTTAATGCAGGTGGTCCAGTAACCACCAGGCTGTCACTAGGGGTCCTCTTCCATGTCGTCCAGGTTGGGAGCCATGATGAAATGTTTGGGGTAAATGAGACTTTGCTCGTCTGCGTACTCCTCCCAGCGAGCGTCGTCGCTCTCGTGGGTGATGTAGCGCTCGCCTCGTCGCGTTTCAAACTCCCTGAGGTCCAGCCAGGTCTGATAGTCCTGAGGGAAAGAGACAGAAGCTTTTTTTATTCATTCAGTACACTGGTATTTCTCCGTGAATTCATTTTTCTCTCTATTTATTTATAGCTTTTTAGCAGAATTTTTGGACTTAGTACATGTTAGAGTATTACCAGAAATATTATGGAGTACTTTTACTGTGTACTTTTTGAGTAAAAATTCTCTTGAAGGGAGCACAAGCATGCCTATTCGTCAGTCATTTGTGCACTCTTTTCCATTTTCCATTTGTGCACAAAAACGGAAAGCAGGAAAACAAGTCGTTTGTTTCATTTATTTTTGGTTTTGGGAATGAACACTGGGGAAAAAAAAAAAATATTTTGTTTTTTTTTGGTTTCAGTTTTGTTAAAAAAAAAAACGAATGATACACGGATAGTTTTTCTCTTATTCTATTTTGACAGACTCAGTGTGGGGCTGTTGTCCTTGTTGAACCCAACCGGCTTTTGATTTCAACACATATTTTCTTTGTTAGTTTCCAGTTTTGTGTTTGGGCAGATGTAGCTCCACTCTGAGAGGAAGGAGTGTGATTTGGGTCAAAGGGTTTAAGGGAATACGCGAATATGTCACCTGTAACCAGGGGTGGCTGAGACACTTGTCCACGCTGTACCTCTTCCTCATCTTGACTTGGAGAAGATTGTTGATCAGATCCGTGGCTGTGAGGCAAATTGACTGAATCATTAAGTTGAACTTAAAATATGTGCATGCAAGATGATAAAGAGCAAAGGTTACTGCAGGCTGACTAAACCTCGCTTGTTTCACCTACAGTAGTGTGTGCTGCACGTGGGCAGTTGAGGGGGTTTAAGAGTGACTCATCTGAACCGCAGACAGAGAAAAGCAAGGTTCAGACGACCCAGACATGTGGGTGGGGAGGACAGCTCTGTGGCTGCATGTCAGTTTATCACTTTGAAACTAAATTTCAGGTGCAGCCAGGCTGTGGAGGACATACGAGACATTGTTTTGTCTTCTTACCCTCTGCAGAGATGTCCTTCCAGGGCGTAGGGGGGTACATGAAGGCAGCATTCTGGATCTGGTCGTTAATGTCCTCGTCCTCATTAAAAGGGAACGTCCCACTCAAGCTGACGTACACTATGACGCCCACTGACCACATGTCTAAGGAGCGGTTGTAGCCTTTACTGCGCAGCACCTCTGGAGCCAGGTAGGCCGGCGTGCCGACGACAGACCGCCGGAACGACTTCTCACCGATGATACGAGCAAAGCCGAAGTCACACAGCTTTACCTGCCGGAGGACCGGAAAACTGGTCAATGCACTCAAACGCATGCACCATCATCAACACATACACACACCTTTGTCTATTACCTGAGGAAAAGGCTCTGCAGAGGCCAGCAGTACATTCTCTGGCTTCAAGTCACAGTGAACAATGTTTTTGAAGTGCAGATGTCTCAAAGCCACCAGGATCTGCAATCAAAAGTAAAAAAACAGATATAGCAACAAAAAAAGATCCACATGACAAGATGCATTGGGTGTCTAGTATAAACAGGGTAATGTTTGTGTAATCATAAGCACATAAATGCCCTTAAATACTTCCATCCTGGTCAGTACCTTTGCATAAAGACAGATGATCTCATCTCATCATCCCATCTATATTCATGAAGCCTGGCGTAAGCTAGCGCTGCACACGTCTGCCTATGGCCCTGCACCAAAACCACAGCATGCCTGGCTCCCCTATCCTGACCCTGACTTTGACAGAAGTCCTCCCGGCCACATCAGAGCCCGGCCAGCCACAGCTAATGGGACTGCCCTTAATGGCCCCGCTCCTGTTTGGGTCCCTGGATCCACAGAGGCCCTGGGGCCTGCTGCTCCTCTAATCAGGCCACAAAGCCACGAGCGCTCTGCAGGCTGTAATCCACGGTCCGGGGAGGAGGCGGTGATGCCATGCAGGCCAATCCGTAAACAATCCCCCCCCAATCAGCTCACCACAAGAATAAACAGGCTCTGGAGCTGCTGCAGTGGGCTAACACAGCCCATAAGTCAAGTCAAGTCAACTTTATTTGTATAGCCCAATATCACAAATTATGAATTTGCCTCATTGGGCTTTACAATCTGTACAGGATATGACACCCTCTGTCCTTTACAATGACCCTCGCATCGACTAAGGAAAAACTCCCCAAAAAAAACCTTTTAACAGGGAAAAAGAAACGGAAGAAACCTCAGGAAGAGCAACAGAGGAGGGATCCCTCTTCCAGGATGGACAGACGTGCAATAGATGCCATGTGTACAGAATAACAACAATGAAAACACATTAACACTAACATACAAATTGTATGGAAATGTCCAACTCAATATAACAACAGCTAATATACAGTGTGTATATATAGAATTGTATGAGAGTGTCCAAGGGGATGAAGAGCATCATCAAGCTATCAGCAAAGGATGAGAAGCATGTCGTCCTCTCCACCATGCCAACCAGAAGAAGCCTGGGCAGCACATCTTCCACTCCACCACACCAAACAGGAGAAACCTCCGCAGGATGACCTCATCACCACCACGTCACTCAGAACCAGAAGATGAAGCCTGACTGGTCTGCACAACCACTACTCCACCAGGTAGACTGGATCCATGGATACCTGTGAGATGAGAACGCACAGGGACTACGAGGCACAAAACTAATCTGCAGCATGTGTTAAAGGGAGGAAGAGTAAACACATCCTCTTCTCCACTACTCTAACAGATACAACCTGAGCAGCATCGCCTCTTCTCCATCTCACCACCATCAGGACAGACGAAGCCTGGATGACATCAACTCCTTCTCAAACAAGTAGCCTCAGCTCACAGACACCTGGGAGCTGGGAGCACAGGGGCTCCGGGGAAGAAGATGAGTTAGTAAAATGACTTAATGGAGGCATCGAAATGAAGAAGAAGAGAAGCTCAGTGTGTCAGAGGAAGTCCCCCGGCAGTCTAGACCTATAGCAGCATAACTAAGGATTGATCCAAGGCAGCCTGAGTCAACCTTGGATCAGTCCTAACTATAAGCACTGTCAAAAAGGAAAGTCTTAAGCCTACTCTTGAATAAGGGGATGGTGTCTGCCTCCCGGACTGAAAGAGGGAGGAGAAGCCATAACCAGAAGATATGAAATAAAACACTGCAAAATGCTAGTGAGAAGTGAAGGGAGGTGATATTTATACTCTATACTGCAGATTTAAGGGCTGTGTAATTCCTGTTGTGACAACTTGGCCTATAAAAGGGAGACTGATTCCTTTTCCCGTTATTGTGATGCCAATCTTCTACAGATTAATGTTGATAAAACTAAAGTCTCGCCTGTCATCATCAAGGGGCAAGAGGTAGAAATAGTTCATTTTTACAAGTATCTTGGTGTTTACCTTGACTATAAACTGGATTGGAAGAAGAATTCTGACTCTGTGTTAAAAAAGCCCAATCTCGCCTGTTCCATCTGTCAGCAGGCCACTCCTATATGTTTTCTACCTGGGCATCCTTGCTAGTATCCTTTTTTATGCTGTGCTCTGCTCAAAAAGGCTGGCTCAGTGATTGGCCTCCCTCTGGATTCCCTGGACACCATTACTGCCAGGCGAAGAAAGACTAAGCTCAATTCTATTCTTTCTTTTGAAGGTCATCCTCTGTATAATGTATTTCCTCCTCCTGGGCACTGCCGAGGTTGCCCTTGAGCAAGGCACCGAACCCCCAACTGCTCGGGGCGCCTGGATAAGGGGCAGCCCCCTCACTCTGACACCTCTCCTCTAATGCATGTGCATGTGTTTGTTTCATGACTTGTGTGTGTAATGTGCAACTGAAAAATATATGTATATATACTAACAGAGTGAAAAAATGTAATTTCCCTCATTGAGGGATTAATAAAGGAATTCTTCTTCTTCTTCTTCTTAATGCCCTGCGAAGTTCATTTAGTGACAGATTTCTGATGCCTTCATGCTCTACTGAGCGATTCAGAAGATCTTTTGCCTTTTGCAATATGTCATGATATTATTTATTATTTAATTTTTTAATATCAATTCTTCCCCCAAAAAAGTCATGTTTTGGGCCAGCTTCTGCATGTTGAATATCACAATATTGCGTTATGTATTGTATCGTGAAGTTCTTGCTTTTCGAGAGAATACACAGTACAGTGCAGTAACGTCTGTGTTTCTGGTTAAAGGGGCTGAGGACCTGTGTGACGAGGAACTTGGTGATTCTTTCGGGCAGTTTGCTCTTCTCGCTGGACAGAATCATCTCCAGCATGTCGCCGTGCAGCTTCTCCATGACAACGAACACCCGCTCCGGCGTCTCGAACATGCACTCCAGGTTAACGATACCTGGGTGGTGCAGATTCTGCAGAAAGACAAAAGACACTGACTCAGAAACAGCATTCGGGACAAGTTAGGAAAGACTCTCTATAACATACACTTAATTAATTTGAGATATTATTAATAGATTCCAGTTATTACCTGTAATATGGCCACCTCATTCCTGAGCTGGCTCTCCTGCTTGGTAGGAAATCTCATCTTGTCGATAACTTTGATGGCCACATCTCTGCCGCTTTTTCTGTGCTTGCCTAAAATATTATGAGACATAGTAAAATTACTTTAACAAATGTGATACAAACAGCAGAGCTACATTATATAAAATGAAAGTCATGTCATACCTCCATACACGATGCCAAACTGGCCGGATCCCAGCACCTCGTCAGAGAATATTTGGTACACTGAAGCAATATCCTGAACAAAGAACATCTGCATTGTTACTGGTTTTATTGCTGACATTAGCAACTGGTAGAAAAATGTTGCTTTTCCAAAATGTTTTCTGGTATTGCCAAACATTTAACTTTCACTCAATGCAGAAGTGGAACTGAGACGAAAATCCCTTGACTGAAAATATGTGTCAGCGGCTTCCCCATTTGCGCAGCATGAAAGCTTCCACTGGAGGTTTTGGTAAAGACGCAGCAGGATACCATTTTTGATTTTACCACACCACATACTTTACTAGCACATGAATGTGTGCATGTGCGGGGAAAATGTGCAACAGCTTGTCCTCTGACAGAAAACAAGTCCCACTCACCACATTCTCCTGGATCTGGCAGTTGGACACAGATATGCTGATGGACAACTCCTCTGGAGAAGAAAACACATGATGCCCCACATTCAACAAAAACACCACTTTATCAAAGCATAAGCACCAATATTCAAGTGTAATCAGAAAGGCACTTCTGAAATTCTAGTAATTTCTTTTCTCGCAGCTGCATGCAATAAGTCACACATAATGGAGCATTTTATCACACAATAAATTGGCCATAAAATTGATCTGGGAAGCTATGTGTGACTGAATGGTGCAAGTATGAAGGAATTTAAACAGCCATGGGGGCTAATTCTGCACACAAAAGAGAGATAAAAGCAAACTGCGATGTTGTGATCTTTAACTGATTTTAACTTCAATGGAAAAAAAGCCCTATGGAATGAGAAAGGACGAGGGATGTGTACTGGCAAAGAAGTATCACAACACATCACGTATTGCAGTGCTTGAATCTCGATATGATACATTATTGCAATATTGCGACATATCATGATATATACATACATATATATATATATACGTATATATATATATATATATATATATATATATATATATATATATAATTTTTATTTACATTTTTACTTCAAGTTGTTCTGGATTTACAATTTTCCCCCAAAGCATGACTTTTTTTGGGGGAGGGGAAATCAATATTAAGAAATTAAAAATTGATATAATATCAGAAGAAAAAGTATCACAATATATTACCATATCAACATATTTTTCCCACCCCTAGACCAATGTTTGCAGATTTGATATCAGTATTATTTACCAGATCATCTAGAAAGACATTACTTAATGAATAAATTAATACAGAGCCATATGGCTGTTTTTAATTCCTGCTTTTGTTGTGAAAGACCAAGAAAAACACTTGACTACTGCTCATCTGCAAACAGGAAAACCCTGGTAATATTTTATCAGTCATCACTGGAGCAGAAGAGAAGCTGGTATCTTGTACTCACTGTGATCTTTGCCCTGAGCAGCAGCGCTGGCCACGCTGGGCTGAGGGGTGACGGGCATCAGGGCCTGTCTGATGGCCTTCTCCCAGCCCTGAGCCACATCCATGCCAACACCTGAGGCAGCCACAGCGGGGCTGTGGTAGTGACTGTAGTTGTTCTCCCCTACATAGTAGACCATGGTGGATGTGATGATCTCAAAGCAGTGTGGGTTGCTGCCCTGGGCCAGATTACTGTAGTCTCTGGACTGTTCCACCTGGAGGATCTCAGACAGAGGGATTTCCTGTGGGAGGGGCGAGGGACAGAGATTAACACTACAGTAGTAACAAAATGTTATAGTTTGTGTTTCCCAAATAAATATATTTAGAACATTTTCTTCATTTTCTTCTCACTCGAACAATACACTGAGGCATAAAAAAACAAAAACAAAGAACCCAGTCCAACAGCACAGGACCAACCACAAAATAAGACCTAAGAACTATTATATAAGTAATATTATCTTTTTAAGGAGAGATTAGGAACAGAAGAAAAAAAAGAAAAAGATACAGCAACACCTGGCTGGATATTAGTGATGAATGTATTTGTTTAAATGCATGAAATCTTTTGTTTAAATTTTAAAAAAGCAGATGGATGTAAAAATGACACAAAACCATTTTATAATGTCAGAGTTCTTTAAAAGTCAAATTTAATACTTTTTAAAACCTCAAGAAATATAATTTAAGACCCAAAAATGTCATAACAATTTCTTTGGTAGAAAATAGTCAATTTCAGGCCGATGCTGATATCAATATTTAGGGGGGAAAATTAAAACTGATTAATCTACGATAATAACTTTTTATGATTTTTTTTCAGCTCTTTAACACGATATAAATTGAAGATATAACACTTAACTTTTTTCTACAACTTTAATTTCACAACTTTCAAGAACAAAGAAGTGAACTTTGTGAACAAAATAACGTGCAAAACTGCAGTAAATCTCTGAATGCTGTGTTTTCCTATTGGCATTAAACGCACCATCTGAAAATTTAATACCTACAGCAAATTTACGGTAAATTTAAAACTTTAATTACCCAGATTTTATTTTAAGACATTTCACACACATTTAAAGGTGATTAAATTCAAATGTTTTTAAAGCAGAGAAATGCAAAATGGTGTAACACAACAACAGCATAACAGAGACAGTAACACAGGTAGTAATACAGGTAGTAACACTCACTCTCTCCAAAAGTCTCCTCTCTCATTGGATGTAGTGACACACAGTGTTGATGATACAGTCCCAGCTCTAACTTTGTCCTGCTCTCTCTAGTGAGCATGCACAGAGAGGACAGCTGGAGCTCACTTTAAAAGTCCCCCTTCCCCTTCAAACTCACCGTCAAATCAAAGACAAGAGGGCGGTTCATGAACTAAAAAACACAGAGACGTTCCAGCCAATGGGGGCTGATGGAGGCACACGCTGTCCCCTCACCACAGAGTATCAGATGAAGTGCTTGTGGCTAGCGGGGCCGGGTCACGTGAACGGAGCTCAAGTGCTCTGGTTCCCTGATTACAAGGCAGGGCCAGCCAGAGGCCCCATCTGAGCACGAGCCGCTGGCGCTACCGCCAGCCGCCGAGACGTTCGACACGGCAACTACCGTGGGTGAGGGAGTGGGTGGGTGTGTTTGCGACAGGATTCAGTCTGGCAGAGACAGAGAGAAGCCCCCTCACCCCATGAAAGGTTCTTCAGAGAAAAGCCACAAGTACAGGGGTCTCATCTTCAAACGAGGAGCTGTTATGGCTTCCAAATGGAGAAAATGGCTGCCATGCCTGGCAAGCGAGCGACCACGCGACCACCACTAATCAGATTGGAGGTAGAAAGAAAAGAGGAAAAAGGAGAGGATGGTGGCCACACACTGATGAGCAGCAGGCTTCAGAGAAATGAGAAGAAAAATACCCAGGACGGATGGTTTCCCGGACGCACGCTGAGCGTACGGAGCAGCTGTGGTTTCAGACGAGAAACCCCTCAAAGAAGCTTTTTCTCCTGTAGATCATCTTATCTGTCTACTACTGAAGCAGCAGACGTGGAACAAAGACTGAACACTGACGCTTAAACAGCTAGCCTTCAATTAAAGGTCCGAGCAGAGTGCCAAGTTGATGATAAAGAGCCACATAAAGCTGCCAGTGAACACACCATATGAGGTGTCATGGCAGCATCAGGGTTCCTGCACAATGTGAAGTCAAATTTAATATTTTTAAGACCTTTTTAAGATCTCAACAAACACAATAAAATGTCATAACAATTTCTTTGCTAGAAAATAGTAAATTTATTGTCGGGCCTGACCAAGGTGTCGCTTTTGAGGCCGATGCCGATATCAGCATTTAGTAGGGGTGAGTACTGGCAAGGATTCATGATACGATACGCATCGCGATACTTGATTCACGATACAATACATTGTTGTGACATTCTACATAGATCACTGAGAAATTTAAAATGCTTTGAAGTTACCACGTAAACACAGATTATTTTCTTTCATTTTTTAATTAAAATTTTTATACTTCAACGTGTGGAAGTCGTTCTGGATTTACGTTTGATCCAAAACATAACTCTTTATTGGAGAAAAAATTATTGAGGAATTAAATATTGATAATATATCAGAAGAAAAAGTAATGCCATATTGATATTTTTCCCTATCCCTAATATTTAAAAAAAAAATCAGATAACCGATTAATCTCTGAAAATGATGATTTTTTTTCAGCAACAACGACATAAACTGAAGGCATAACACTTAACTTTTTTTCTACAACTTTAATTTCACAACTTTCAAGAAGAAAGAAGTGAACTTTGTGAACAAAATAATGAGCAAAACTGCAGTAAATCCATAAATTCTGTGTTTTCCTATTGGCATTGAAAGCTCCATCTGAAAATTTAATACCTACAGCAAATTTACGGTAAATTTAAGACATTTTAAGGCCTTAATTACCCAGATTTTAATTTAAGACTTTTTAAGGAATAAATGGGAGAGAGTAAAGTTTTGTTTGTTAGTTTCAGGCTCGTTTCACAGCCAGAAAGAAAGAGAAAGAGAAAGCACCTGTTTGACAAACACTCTTCACTCCACCAGCCCACTGCAACAAGTCTGACCTCAGTACAGGACGGTGTCAAAGTCCCAAAACACACAAAGGCAACACAAACAATAAATGATCACACACACACAGAGTTAACCACCAACCAAACACACATGTGGAAGTCTTTACCTTGCAGGCTGCAGCTCCCTCCCTCAGTCCTCACTGTGTAATTACTGTGCTATTAAGCCCCTGCGGCAGTGTAATGACTGACTACGGTGCTGGCACCGAGCGGGGAAGTGTCACACGCTCTCCACAAACTGATTTTACATATCGAAATTACAGCGTTTCACTCACAGCTGCCACTTACTGTGGAATGGATTAAAAAAAAGATTTTGAAACTCACTGTCAGGTTAGAGGAAAACGTATCGAAATCACCCACTTTTTGATGAAATTTTTTACTTTCTCTTTGGATCTGATGCACGGCGGCTAAGGAGCTAAAGAGGTAAAGATAGCGATTGTTGGTGACTTGATCCTTTCGCTTCATGCAGGGAAGAGCCCAGGCTGCAGGGTGAAAAACCACAGGGGGGATTTCAGCGGGCCGGAGTGACCTCAGTGTAGTTTGCAGTTGCAACACAACAACCTTAAAGCTGAGTCACAGCGCTACCATCAGTTAGACTGCATTTACATACAGTATATGTGACTTCAACATCACCACGTGTCAATCATAAGAAGCTGTGCGATAAAATAAATAAAGAGAACTTCAGTTTAAAATACTGCACAATATTTATCCTTAAAACACTGTCCAGGTTCACTGACTTGGATGATAAATAAATGCACCTTTTGTGGGATTGAGTCTGAGACAATTACACATTTATTTAGTATTTGAAAAATATATCCATGAAAAAACTGGACATACCATCACAGTTGATATCATTACAAGATTTGTATGTAATAACAAGCCTTTTGTAAATAATATTATGTTAAGATAAGGTTATTGTGCCTTATACCCTTTGTTCCTGTTTTATGTTTGTATTTAATAGACAAATCCTGATTTAGTCTACTGTCACACTGATGTTTATGTGTTCTGTTGTGTCCCAAGTGTCTGCACTTATATACTTGCTACTACTGTATACTGAATTCTTAAATAAAAGGAAAAAAATAATACTATGGAGCTACTTTGTTCACCGCCGTCCCAATTTGCATTAAACTGCCCTGTTTCCTGACAGCTTAATGAATGCTTCTGTGTGCTTGATGTGGAGAAGAAATGGCTTTCCAAGAACAAGGCGGAGATGGTAGTTTTATGCTTACTTTGTAAAACTTGGCTCCGGTGTCGTTCTGGAAGAGACTCAGACTTTTGCTGTCCAGCCTCCAGTAATGTCTCTTCCGCTGCTCAAGGGGAAAAAAATGGAGACCAGGTTAGTCCAGAATGACAAAACGTACTTCCCTGACCAATATCACAGTACTTTTAAAGTTTAGTTTCATAAGGAAAATACCTTCTGTGCTGAATTCAACACATGCTAATCACAGCCTATTTCAGACTTCTTTGTTGGGCTTTTGGGGATATCAGTCTTACCAGGTTGTCCCTGCTCGTATAGTGAACCATCCAGCCCTCCTTCACCACAGTGGAGCTCCGCCTCTTGGTGTGTTTGATGGACTGGACCACCCGCATCAGAGGGATGTTGCTGCTGGTGGAAGGGCTAGACCCACACCACAAAGAAAAGACAATTCATGAATCAATATGACAAATACTAAATAAAGTGCAAGAGCAACCTGTAGCCAGCTCTTTTTCGGAGGTCTTTCCTGACACAAACCATGCACAGGAAGAGACGCAGCAGTGGCAACACGACTGGAAACATAAAACTCTGCTGCTGCTCGAGTATAAACACAGGAATTGGGCAGTAAGACCTGGTGGTTTAAAACATAACCCTGATTTGAATCAGGCTGGTGGCTAGGAGCGTCCCAATGCAACTTTTTCACTTCCGATATGACACCGACACTGCAGCCTTGATAGCCGATACCGATCTGATACGATATCATACAGACTTTTATTACTCATTTTGTAGTACTGAGTGTTAGAAAAGGCTTGATTAAGTGATATTACTCAAACAGAGAACAACAGTCAGCAACAGTAGGTCTGAGAAAAACTGACCCGTTTATTTATAACCAATTCATCAATTTTAACCTAGAACATAACAATATTCTACAATAAAATAATTGAAAAATAAATTGGAAGACCCTAAAAATAACCTCAATAAATCCAATAAAAGTAAAAATATATTTTTTTAAAGTGCAAAAAAAACACGTGTTTAACTGAATAGAATAAATAAGAAATAAATCAGAAGACTTTGAAAAATAACCTCAATAAATCCAATAAAAGCAGCGCTGCTGGATAGAAGAGATGGAGCGGAGTCTGGAATGGACTGCTTACATTGGAGTGCTGATTTTAGATGCAGACCGATATAATTCGATACTGTTTTTGGTTTTTTTTTGCTGATATCGGATCAGGACACCCCTACTGGTGGCCTTTGCTGCAGCTCTTCCCCCTTTTGACACTTTTTACTGCACCAGCCGTCATATGTGAGAGAAAACGAAATGTGGATCTCCATACCTAATAGTCTTGATGGGCTCTTCGTCCTTCTCTCTGTCCAATAAGGGTGAATCCATGTCAAACATCCTCTCATCTGGGGTGGAGGGTTCCTCTGGGTCGTCCAGACTTCTGCCGCCATCCATGTCGCCGCTGTCCACCTCCATGGTGTCCATGGTGGTGTCAGAGTCTGGGCCTGGGCTGGCTGGCTCTACATACAGTACATTGAATGTGCAAATATTTAGGTGCAGACATTCAAGATGTGAATACCTGCACTGTGACTGTGAACTCACCTCCATTGAAGTCCACCTCCCCCAAACAGTCTCTGGGTACCTTTGAAGCACATCGCTTATGGCAGTTGAATCTGCAATCTGACAGATTCAATTTAAAAAAAATATTTAAATACATCACTATAGTGAGGCATCACCAAAATCACATAGTGTATAGTCCTACCTTTACACTGCATGCCCTGGCGAAACAGACCCTTGAGCAGACGCTTGCAGTACTGGCAGATAGTCGGCCGAGTGTAGGTGTGAATGGCGAAGGTGTGCGGCACTTTAACCCGTCCCAGCACCATCTTCTCCATCCAGATAGGCCTGCCGCTCCAGGACAGGATCCGTTTCCCTGCCTCCTGATGGGCCCTCTGCTGCGGGGGATGGAAAAAGAAGAATTAAAAACCATATGCAGGAAGGAAGTGAAGGGAAAAATAAAGGAACAACAGCCTCAAAGGGAGTATTTGAGTGAATAATGGCACGGCAGTCAAAGAATAGAAAGAAAAAGGGAAAAGAAATGTGAGTTTGCATGACTTTGCATCATTTACATGAATCCAATTTTCGATCAGTAATTAGATTTATCATATTTTTTTACCACATATGAGCATTTTATATCAAGCAGGAAGCTCCTGACAGAAAGAGGAGGGGAGTTTTAGCCATTTCCATACTTTTAATGTCATTAGCATGATTGCATTTCCTCATGACCTTTGTTGGGGACACAGACAGGAGGGGAATATTATTACAGGCTTATGCAAAAACTGTTTCATAAGAAGGACGTCTCCACTGAGCTCTGCACAGCTCAATTCAATTTTCTGCTTCAGTGGAACTCTACAGCAGGACCCAGGAGATCTGATAAGTTTAGACAGTGTAACAGTTGAGACAAAGCTGGTGAGCAGCATGTAGGACAGACGATAGACGGCCTCACATCCTTCCAACAGGTGAGCGCTTTAGTGCATGTTTTTGCCTCCAAAGAGGGCACTTTAACATGCTTGATTTATGAACAATACAAGTTTATATGATTATTTATTTACAAAAATATTTAAAAAATAAATAAAATAACAGCAAAACCGAATATTTTAGGGGGGCTTTGGCCTCCTCCCCGCCAAAAAAGCCTAATGACGCCACTGGCAGATACCAATACTTTTCCAACTTTAATTCATTTCTATGCAAGCTCATGCATTTACGCAAACCGTCAATCAGGTCTCACCTCGTCCGGGATGACCACAGCGTTTTCGGCAGGTGGCGGTCGAGGGACGGCGAGGGAGGGTCCAGGCAGCGAGACATTGGATAATCTCCTCTTCCTGACACCAGTGCAGTTATTTGGGATCTTAAAGGCGCAGCGCTTATGGTAGTTCAGCCCACATCCTTAAAACAGCAAAACACAAATCAGTCACAAATGCAAAAACAGTATAAAAGCTTCAAAAAGAGAACTTATGACTGTTCCTGTGCCCCATAAATCAACTACTGGACTCCAAATGCAGCCTAATGACACGAAAGTGAAGGAGCATAATTCAAATCTGAGCCAACAAGGACTAAAAATGAAAGGCGAGCTGACTTCCACTGGGAGCTGAATGTCAAGCATTCCTCTAGCTTCAAAGCCAAATTTTTGTTGTTTGCTTGAATGTCTCCCTGATACTGCTGAGGTCGTGTTTGTGTGTGGATGCAGCAGCAGAGGTTGGTGATGACACAGCAGGGTTATTCACCTTCACATTTGAGTCCCTGCCGGACGAGACCCCAGAGCATCTCCCCACAGTAGTCACAGAAGGTGGGCGCCTTGTAGGAGTGGACATAAAGGGCATGGGGTCGGATCTGGAAGTCTTCAACTGTGGCTTGAGCTAGAAACGATGCACAAGTGGTATAACTAAAAAGTTGTTGAAAAGCAAAACTAAAAAAAAAAAATGTGTGGGGAAAAAATGGCAAATGAATCAAAAAGACAAGAAGAGATCAGACAGTTTTTTAATATAAAACCAATATTGAAGAAAAAACACAGTCTCACTATGTGTGTGTGTTTATAAATGAGAAAAAAATAATCTAATAGAAGTAAGATTGTCTTTCCAAACAAATAAAAAGCTGTAAAACTGTAAGAACTGCAGTAGAGGGCGCCACAACTGCAAACACTCCATGTGTGGAGTGATCGGGCACACCCACGAGACGCCTGAGAGGAAGAAGAAGCAAAAAGGTCCTGTTATATCAGTGTGTCTTTGTTATTAAGGACATGATATCAAAACCAACAGAGCTGTGGACGCATCCCTGCTCCAGTGTGTCTCACATTTGTCCTTCACTGCTGTTTCTGTGTCAGACACACTGAGCTCATCGCTGGAAGCAGGCGTCGGTTAATCATGGCTGTGAATCATCAGAAATGTGAAGATGAGTAAGACGTGCTAGTGCCAAACCGGAGCTCGCATTAGCAGTCGTGTGCAATCATTTATGTGACCGACGAGGGTTAATCTTCACAGGTTGAACACATCTGGACATGTGAGGACAGTCTCAGCTGATGCAGACAAACATGGTTTCTTTGCTAAGAATCTGCTCTGCATAAAGAACATCTTTTCAGCGAGAAATCAATTTCAGATTTGCAGCAAAAGAACTCGTTAGATGTCACAGAAATCGTCACGGTCGCACAGAATCGATGTGATCCGTTCATTTCCACAGGGTCAAGGGTCAAAGTTAGGGTCAACCCAAGTGGTGACACAAACCTTTTCATTTCTAACTCACTCCCCGGGGCTATTAATTTATTATCTAACATTCATATTTATGCACACCATTAATACCAGCTACATTTCACAGAAATATGGGGTGGCTTGCGGGGTGATATTTATTTTGCATTTTGGGGTTTGAATTAAAAGAGAAGAAAGAAGCCAGGCGTGTCACATGTCTCGGGGGAGAACATAGCTCCCAAGCAGAGACACATGAAAGGCAGCATTCATGAGCTTTTTCACACACGTCTGCAAAAACAACCGGCCGCTTCTTAGCATTATGCAACGCTCGTTGTGCTAATTAGCATCAAACAACAGCAAACATAAACTCGACACGTTGTTTTTCGCAGCACTTCTCACGAACAGGGAGGCTTACATGAATGCGCTATCTGTTTGCTTTGAGGCACGGAGAGTTTCCATTTGGAGGCCGCAAGTTTCCATCGGACAAAAACAAGTTTGCCATATTTATGATAAACAGAAGGTAGTGTGAGATATCACTTTCACACTGCCGGCAGTGGTGAGGAAGGAGCTGGAGGACGTGGGTGAGAATTCAGAACAAAGGGACGATCGGTCAGGCCAAACCTCAAACCTCATGGGGCGAGATGGCCTCAGCGGTGTCCAGCGCTGCGTTCAGGGCCGCCCTGCACATCAGAGCGTGTTTACACTCTGCGTGTCTACTACAATCACTTACTGCAGGAAAAACAAACCCTCGTCTTTGAGCCCGCAGCCAAGAAAAAGCCACTTCTGCCTCCCTCTCGCAGCGAGAGGGATATTCAGACCTTCTCTTTCCCACAGCCGCCGAATCCAACAGCAGGTTGGTTGAGGAAAAACTGAACGTGAGATGACGGAAGACAAATTGCGGGGCAGAAAAAAAGGCTCATATTTTAGGCTTGGGAATGCGGGTCTCTCCGCTCATGCTTCTCAAACAAAGACGTCTGACATGTAAAGCCCCTCTCATGAAGAGGTTTATTGAGTGTTAGATGAGATGGAATAAAAGCATGTGTAGCAAATGTGCAATCCGACTCTCCTGTGTCAGTTTTCACCAGGTATAGCTCAGGCTTCACGTTGTCAAGCTTCCACCTGCAGATGGATTTGTTGAGGTAGGAGGGATTAGAATGACAGAAAGCAAGGAGGGAAAGAGCAACAAAGACTGACACAAAAGAGAGCGCAAGGCAAACACAGACAGAAACAAAAAGAAGGAAGCTCTCCAGTCTTTCGTCTGCATTCCTCAGCCCTGATGCCTGAAGTATCCTCAGATCCTGAACCTACACAATCATGTCTAAAGCCCCACAAACAATGCTCTCAGCCCAGGAGAGAGGCGGGATATTCAGCACAGGTGGTGTCAGGTGCTTCCCAGTGGAGGCAGATGGAGCAGGAGGACAGATTAGAGCAGAACAGACACTCTAAGCCACTCGGTGGTCTCAGCGCTGCAGGAGAAGCCGTTCATTCATGACAGGAAGTGACAAGGAAAAACCACACAGTCGATGGAAAGGTGGACAACCTGATCAGGGTTCTTGCACCATTTTAAAAGTAGCATGAATGCATTTGTTTAAATGCATAAAAAAACATTTTAAAAAAGTAGATCAATGTGAAAATGACTCAAAACAATTATGTAATGTCAGGGTTCATGCACCATTTTAAAAGTCCAATTCAATATTTTTTCAGTCCTTTTTAAGACCTCAAAAAATATAATTTAAGACTCAAAAATGTCACAACAATTTCTTTGGTAGAAAAGAGTCAATTTACTGTAGGGCCTGACCAATATGGAGTTTTTGAGGCCAATGCTGATATCAATATTAAGCAGAAAACGATAACCGATGAACCGAAAACATTTTTTTTTATGATACTTGCAACAACGATATAATATATTTCTATATATATTTCTGCAACTTTAATTTCACAACTTTCAAGGACAAAGAAGTGAACTTTTTGAAGAAAATAATGTGTAAAATTGGTGTAAACTTACATCAAATTTACGGTAAATTTAAGACAATTTAAAACCTTAATTTTAACCTTAATTATCCATATTTAAGATTTTTTAAGGAACCCTGCAATGGAAACTGATGGGGAAAAAAGAAAAGAAACTTAACGCAAAAGCTGACATCATTCAAGTCATCATCGGCATCAAATTGCACAAGAATAACATTTCATTTGGAAGTTTCAGTGAGAAAAACAGGAGTCTGACCCACTGAAACTCCAGGCTTTGTTTACTGGAAGGTGTGTCAACGATGACGAGGCACAAAAATGGAAAACATGAAGCCTCCTCCAGTTTATTAGTTTTAGACCATTATTTGGACTTGGTACTTCATGTTCTAACTATTCTGACAAGCTGCCGTGCAAAAAAAAAAACATTCAAAGCGAGGCACCGTTCGTCCATTTATAGCTCCACAGCAGCTATACATACCGGACAGCACCACCTCAATGAGGTCTCCTTCATGGATGTCCTCTGCGGAGGTCAGCCTCTGCAGGATGTTGTCGTCGTTTAAGTCGTGGCGGAACAGCAGGATCTTGTCGTACATGCCGAAGAAGCCGCACTCTGGGAACTGGACAGAGGAGGAGACACAAGAGGAGACTCTAACTTTGATAAAAAAAAATGGGGCATTAATGGTCAATGCACTGTGGTGGCTTCACATCATGACAAAGAGATACTGATCAACCCCCGTGACTTGTGTTTACAATCCTTTCTGTAGTAAACCTCCTGTAAGTGAACTGAATCTAGACCAGCTGGATCTGACCTGCAGCTGAGTCGTCAGGTCATGTGATGGAGAAAGAGGTGGAGAGGAGGGTGGGAGAGGGAGATGGGGGAGGGAGGAGGGAGGAGGGAGGAGGTAAACATCCTGAGAGGAGCAGAGGAGAATCAGCTCACAGGAAGTGCAGCGCCAGTCAATACTGAGTCACTTCCTGTACTGAGGACGGCCCATAGCCGTAGAGAGCACTGCACTTGTATGAGCACATGCATACAAAAGAAGACACCAGCTCTGGTGTCCTGCACGGCGTAACATCACCCTCGTCCTGATGGTTTGTATCAAAGTGGGCATTAGGCCACGGTCATTTTACACCACAACCTGAGCCCAGACTCAGCGCCAAGCAGGCTGGTACTGGAGGATCCACCAGCTGTTTCCCCTGAACCAGGGTCACACACAATGGGCCACATAGAACAATGCCGCCACGGCCCAGGAGCACCAGGGCTGGCAAAGCGTCTGGGCACGGGACACATAAGACACCTGGAGCCTTTCAGCTGCCAAGAAACACAGATCCAGAGCCGGCGAGACAGATTGATGGCTCAGGAAAACATGGGCGTATCAGATGACTCGTGTCAACAAAGCCAGGGGAACGAACCGTCAGAAGGCAAAAAATGTAATTCTGCACAGAAACTGATGACTGCTGAGGCCTGTCTGGTCTTTAGGCAGAGGGATGGACAAAGTGGTTGGACATGAGACTGTCCCCCTGCCTCCAAAGTACACTCTGATCTCCCAGAGGAGGAGGACAAGTTTCCTTCAGGGATCGATAAAGTACAACATCATTTCTTGTAGAGCGATGTGTTTTTCCCATGAAATAGCCTGCTTAGACTGTCTATAGGGTCACTCTAAGAATAAAGAACATGCATTAAAAGGATTGTATGTTAAATTCCTTGGTGGATTATTATGCTACAGTTGAACTGGACTCTAAAAAGGATGCTGTTTCTTGAGAGACACACAGCTGCTGACTATTCCAGATGTGACATATATTCAGATTTCAGAGGTAGATAATTCACTGGTAGAGATCTCAAAACCCAAACTATCAGAATCACAACATCATCCTGGGGGTGATTGAAAATTAAAATAAAACGAGTAAATAAAATTTGCCTTTTTAAGTTAATTCAATTATAAGTCAAATTACCACAGTAATTGTCCAAATAAGGTTGTGAGAGGTTAAAGGTGGCACTTTTAATGCAAAATTACAGCCAATATTAGGGGTGGGAAAAATATTGATATCACAATATAGTGTGATAAATTGTCTTCTGATATAATACTGATTTTATATATATATATATATATATATATATATATATATATATATATATATATATATATATATAAGAATACAATTTAAATTAAATTTAAAAAAATCTATATGTGTACATATATGTACACATAATGTATATACAACTTGTTTTTTAAGCTGCATTTTAAATTTCTCAGTGATCTATGTTGAATATCACAATGTCTCAATAACGTATCATATCGTGACTCAAGTATCGCGATATGTATCGCATCGTAAAGTCCTTGCCAATACCCACCCTTGCTGGTAACACATGATTTTACTCTTTATCACACAGTAAAACCTGAAAAAAAGCTCCTGGGTAAGGCTGTGTGGTTACATTATCTACTGCTCCCGTCACGTCTCCATTTCCTCCCACTGTGCAAAAGTGAAACCAAAAATATTACAGAAGTGGGGGCTGATATCTTGAGATTTTTACAGCATTTGTTAGTGTGAGCCACCTATAGCTGCTACTTTAGTGCCACAGTAGTAACGTGGGGCTGTGGTGTGTTGTAGTGTTCCTGTTTTTTATTACCATATGAGGATGTTTCATAGAGTGTGAACATAATCTCTACCGCATCAAAACTTTTACAAACATCAGCAGTTAATCAGAGAGACATTTCTGACTGTACCACCACACACATTTCCAGCTCGCCCCCTCCTCCTGACATACCTACATCCTAAACCCTGTCACCCTCTGAGCTGATTAATGTTATGTGGCTCGAACCAACAGCACGCAGGCAGTGGGGGCATCCTTCCTGAGCGGACTGCAGTGTCACGGTGGGGTTTTCCTCCACTTGCCTCCACACGGGTCGATGCCCAAATCTAGCCAGATGGACTCGCCTCCACTTGGCACCCCCAGTGCAGCACTTTCCACTGGACGGACCGGGTCCTATTCCAGAGCAGGAGCATCTGCAGGCCAGCGTGTCACAGGACGCTACTTTTTTCCATGCCCCATTAAAGCCAGAGGAAGAACAATAGATCAGAAGTGATAACTGATGCTCACCCGTGGGTGCAAACACATGTAAAAACAAACCTGTGCACATATGCACGCTCACACACCATCACCTACACATGCTACTGCATACAGCTCTGAAGGCTGCAGTGACTGAGCATGTCTTTTGTCATCTTCAAACGCAAATCCATTCAGCCGAGCAGCAGCGACCACACACGACCACCAAAGACCCCGGCGTCCAGGATCTGTGTGTGGGGTCCACAAGTCAGACTGGAAAGACGAGTGGAAAGGAGCTTTGCAGTAGTAAGCTTTTGTTAAACGAACTAATCCGCCATTGATATGCTAAATCCTGTTATAAGGAAAGAGACCGAGAGGAAGGAGAGAAGAGGAAAAGGGGGGGCAGATCTGAAATATGGTCCTATTTCATTGGGAGCCAAAAACAAATTATTTCAAGACAGTCGTGAAGAAATGATCTGGTTTGAATAACTAAGTGTGCCATTTGGCGTTGAGGAATACTGAGGCTTTCTCGTGCACAGTCAGTGCTATCATTTGCATTGTAAAGGTCAAAATGATAAATTAGGGTCATAACTCATCCACGTACAATGTGACATTATAAAAAAAACAAAGCTGCAGCTTATGTTGAATGTTCTGCTGGATTTCTTTGCTTTCGCAGTAAAACAACACATAACCGATGTGTGAAGGCGCTCGGTCGGCGAGGACAATAAGAGCTTTTGTCAAAGTAGAAGCGTCTTCACATGATTATGCAGTCAGGCGTTGTTTCTGTGATGTGCGGCGGAGGCGGGTGGCAAAAGGGAAGCAGTGTTGAGAGCTTTGCACGGGCTCTGACAGATGGACATGTGATGACTGTAAGGAAAAGTATGCTGCTTGACCTCGCTGTGCCACGCACCTTTATTAGTCTGGCAGCAGGCCAGACAGATGTGGAGGACGGTTAGAGTGAGATCCTGCTGCACATCTGTCTGCATGAGCTGAAGGTTGTTCACGCTTCGTAAACAGTGAGTGCTTCATAAAAACAGCTGGATGGACACGAAGCAAACATCCTTTCAATCATCTGGTCTAAAAATATAATAGTGAATGGTAAAATTTAAAAAAATGCTACAACAGTCTCATTAATAGGACTTCACGATACGCTAAGTATCACGACACTTGAGTCACAATACGATACATTATTGTGATATTGCAAAATATTGCGATACTCTACACAGATTACATTTTATATATATAGTGAATTTCTCTGTGATATGAATAAAGTATCTATCTATCTATATGTACACACATTTATGTATGTATAGATGTATATCTATACATACATATATAAATTAGGGCTGTCAAAGTTACCGTGTTAACACAGATTATTTTTTCTTTAGCTTTTTATTGCATTCTGGATTTACAATCTGCCCAGAACATTACATTTTTTTGGGAAAAAATGATATTAAGAAATTAAAAATCAACATTATATCAGAAGAAAAAGTATCGTGATATATTGGCATATTGCTATTTTTTCCCACCTCTACTCATTAACTTCAAAATTATGTCATGAATTGAATGAAAGACAATGATTATTAAAACACAGTTGCTGACTGTTTTTAATCTGCCAGGCTAATTGTCTTGCTAACTGCAGTTTGAAATATCTTTATTCCATTTCAAAGTCCACAGTGGATGCGTTAGTTATTGTTTTGAGCAATAAATCTGAAAACATCCAATATGTTTTCATCCTGGCTCTGCAAAGAAAGTCTCTGTGCAGCAACTTCTGAGACAGTTCACTGTTTAACTTGACATTTCTATTTGCAAAAGTCGTCGATGGTACCAAGAGAGCCTCTCTATTCTTACTACCACCTCAGTGGAGGTTCCATGGGAGATGAAGCACAACTAGAAGGAGTCAAAACACTGCAGATTAGGACTGGGTATCACCATACAATACTATCACAATATTTTGCCCATGATAATGATAATATTGCGATACAGTGATTTTTTTCCCCACCCCTACTGCAGACCATTGATTGATCAGTGACATCATCACCAACCTGTTCATTTCTTAAAGGTAAACAGAAATCAAATCAAATAAGTGGCTCCTTGAAGATGATGTCACGGCAGTTTCACATGAGCCGTTGCTATGGTGATCAGTTGACAATCCCACCCATACTGAAGGGATGCTATCTGCCGTGGAAACACAGCTTTCCCTCCAGGCTGAACTCTGTGGCTGTACCAGGTGTGCATTACGGCCAAGCTATGGCATTACAGCAGCAGAGGGTAGAGCTCCACATACATAAAGAAGTAAATATTTTCATCACAGGACTGACTTCCTGTAAAACATGAAACCACAGTCAGGAGGTACGAGGTTGTTGTTCATTTAGCTTGAGGTGGCGATTAACAACTGTCACAAGATCAGTGTGATACGAGGTGTTTCTGCTCACTAAATAAATAAGTCCATTGATTGATAATGATCAGCAATGATCTAATCATGCTAAGAGACAGAACGCCTTCCACCAGAGGCCACGAGATGATGCTTTCTATCTGTTTATGTATAGGCATCCAAACTTGGTAAATAAGTCATAAAACCATAAGTTCCACTGAGCTGGGCTTTCATAAATAGGAAAACATTTTAGAGACACCATTGTTTGACTTTGAGGTATAGGTTGATGCCCACAAGAGAAAAACATACTTCAATAAGTCGTCGAATGAATTCACTGGAAAATCCAATTATGCACTCACGCAAATACGTTGTGGAAAACTGTGTTAATTAATTAAAGTCAACAGTGGGATTGTGTTTGTTTTCAGTACATATTATTAATGTCATACCAAGAAAAAAAGTTTTCCACACAGCATGGTACAAGAAACTCCTACAACGACGAGAAGAGAGCATAAACATAATCTATTTGTCACATGGAGTGAGGCATCAAATGAAGGCACGCTGGAAACTCTCTGGTTTTCCACTGTTTTTGTTCAGCATCAAGTGTTTTTGCTCCTCCGTTAACAGTTTCCATATAATTTGGCTGGTATGATTTCTAGAATAATTTATTCTGATGGTGCAGATGTCCTCACTGTACTTTCTTTTTTTATATCTAGGAGAGGAAATGTTCCAAACCTAATGACCTGACAGGAATCAGCAGCAAGCAGAAAATCTAACACACATTAACATTAACTACTTAACCTGCTGTGACCCTTAGAGATGAAAAATGACTGCTAATAAGCAAACCATGGCTTCAATCCCACATCTGAGGCACAAAATAACTGTGGCTATTTGGATTAAAACATGCAAGAGAAAAGTACTGGAATGAAACACACATCAGGACTACAAGGAAACTAGTGTCTGAAATCTGAAGCCTATCAGGGAAACAAATGTCGGACTGTTCCTTTAATGCCTTTCCCAGATTTAGCACATTGTAGTTAGCATCAAACTGATATTGGTATTTCACAATATAACAAATAACACACATGTTCATTCATTCATACATTATATATGCATACATACATATATAATGCATGTACATACCGTATATACAACTTTTATTTTAAGCTGCATTTTAAATTTCTCAGTGATCTATGTAGAATATCACAATATATCGCAATAATGTATCGTATCGTGACTCAAGTATTGCAATAGAGAGTCTCTTCTTTCATGTGTTTTCGGTGTCATAGTAAAAAATATTCTGCGGGTCTTGAAATATGACTCAAAATGCACAAGGCACTTCCTGTTTTATAAAACGTCTGCTACTGAGTGAGTTAACATCAGAGAGCTTTGTACCAAGCATCCACCTCATTCTATTACTATTACTGCAACTATATTTTAACTGATTTTGCAGGGTGTTACATCATACAGCTGATCGACCGATGAGTCCTGCAACTTCATGAAATGTGTTTCCTTCTGCTCTGCAGGAGGGTCGAGGCTCACGCTGCACTTCAGCAGTACTTTACATAAAACTATTTGCTCCTTTGTTTGGAGAAACAGGCCAAGAAAAACACACTAACAGCTGGAGGCAGAAAGCACAAGAGGGGGTGGCACTGCCCCTCATATGGTTTATATTCAAGCAGGCATCTTTGTACACTTGCAGGATGAAGCAAACACATCCCATCAGTCTTTACACAATGATAACATTTGCTCCTCCTGACGTCAAGTCAGCGTCTTTTCCACTGCAAGAGGAAGACTCCACTAAGTGGAGCGGCCACGTGCGGAAAGGAAACTCATTTGGCAAGAAAAGCTGTGACTTTCTCACTCTGCGGGTTGACTGACATGTGGCAGAATAAGCTCATGGTTCATTCACAGGTTTCTACATCTTCATCACCACAGTGACATCTGATGCTCCTCAAAGTTACAGCCAGCCGTGGAATAGGGATTTACTCGAAACACACAGAGCTGTAACACACACCACACACAAGCTGAAAATCTTCCCCATCGAACTAGACGCAGTATAATGGATGTCTTTATCCTGCATGTTTCAGAGACACGTGAACGCTGCAGACTGGCTGAGGCAGAGCTGACAAGTGCAAAGTGCTCATCTGCAATTAATGCACTTGCACTGCTGATTTCCTTTTTTAGCGTGCAGCAGTTAGTGTGCACGTGTGCATCATCTCCAGTTCTGGTGCAGACAAGGTAGAATCACAAGCCTGAACCACTGAGCTGAGGTCCAGGGTCTAGACCAGACCACAGCGTAGTAGAAGACTCACCACCTCTCTCAATCGTCAGGAGACGCTAACAAAACTATACCGTTTACCCAATTTACATCAGCCGCAGCAGGGTGATGGTTCCCTGCCAAATCTCTTCCTGGTTTTTGCTCGCCAAAGAAAACCCAGGAATTATTTCACCGAGCTTTTGATTATTTAAATCCAGAGAAACAATACTCTTCAGTGGTCATTTGGCCTGAAGTACAAAAGCCCTGACGTGGGCTGGAGATAATGGTGATGAGGTCAGCGTTTGGTTGCTCGCCACTGTATCCCAATGAGAGCCAGGTGGTGTTCAGCTTAACATACATGACAGAAACTGTCTCATCTTCGGTGACCACGCTCGTGTGGGTGTTTGCTTGCGAGCACATGTGCACGTACGAGTGTGTGCGTGAGCGTTGCACGCATTAACAATGTCCAGAGGCCGAGTGGAGAAGAGGAAGGCTGAGTCACAGGATCTAAGGCCTCTCAGGAAGAGAGCAGTGTGATCTAAGACATGCTTGGCGAGGCCCCCGCACACCGCTGATGAGTTATAGCCCCGCTGCGATCCCCCGCCAGCGCCTCCACCTCACAAATACACTGCAGCACACACTCCATCTCCCCTCCTTGGCCTGGAGAACCAGATTCACCTCCACACAGAGCAAACAAACAGGTGGACCTGGGGGGACTTCATGTGAGATTGATGGCGACTGCACTTTTTCTTGTTCTGACAGAGCAGGAGGTCAAAAGGTCAGCGGTAATAGCAGGATGCAGGAACACGCTGCTGTTGCTCAACAGAATGTGGGCAGGCACTATCTGCTCAAGATTTTCCTGATTAATATGAGGATTTACATTTGCACATAGCAATTTCACAGATATGAAATTCCACCTGTGTGTAAAAGAAAATAAACCAAAACACTCGCTGGAGCCGAATTCCAACACTCGAGGTGTCACCTTCTTCAAAACTTACAATTAAAGACACCCTAAAGGCAGTTTGTCTGAACATTTAAACACACGGACAAGAATAACGGCAAGTGCAGCATGGAGAAAAGCCATCTGAAGGCAGGCAGGGCTGTGCTGCTCTGCCGACCACAGCAGATTGGAGAGAATATGGAAACAGGGAGCGGCTCTGAGGGGAACTAACCGAACAGCGAGTGCAGCAGGAGAGACACAGCGACATGCTGAGTGGATGACTGGGTTTAAAAACCCTCAAACGAGCCAACCAAACAAAGAGAATTCGTAAAAATGACTACTTTGCTTTCCATTTGGCCCTCGGTGCTTTCTCTTTTCCCTTCATAACACGGGAGGTTTCTTGTTGCGTCGACGTGTAATTGCACTTCCCCTGCCACCTTCCTATCAGTTTGACAGATCACTCACTATGCCGAAAGACAGGAAAGGCAAACAGTGCTGAGAAAACAACACTGCAACCTGCTCCTGCTGCAGGGATCAATAAGTCCACGCTGATTTGAGGGCAGTGTGCGATGTCAGGCGACCCCGTTCTTCTGCAGCGTTCGTCACGGTTGGCGCGCTCTAAGCGTGCTGAGGTTGTCAGGAGAGCCGTTAATGAGTAAATTAATAAGGGAAACGACATGTCCTCATCCAGCGACCCGTGCTATGCCACGGCTACAAAATTTATGAATGGAAACTAGCACAGTCTGATAGGAAGTGCTCCTAAATCATCACACCTTGTTGGCTTCGCAAGGACAAAGTCGCCAGGATTCCTGTGTATTAAATGGTTCGACATCACCGTACCACCTAAATATAATCATGGTCAAAGCCCATTCAGGCAGCATTAGCAGAGATTGGAGTGACGCAAGATTATCTCTCGCCACTCGCAAAAGTCAAGTATGGTTAAGGGCATTTGGGCAGAAAATCCAAAGCAAAGCCACACTTGGTGGCCCTCTATTAATGGTGCTGACAGGGGCTGAAAGACAGGACCTTCCCCCCCCTCTGGGTCCCATGCTAGGCCTGCCAACAGGGTCGCCCCCCTATCCCTGGAGAGGACCACTCTACTGCACTCTGTCATTCCCTCTAACCCTGTGTTCTGCCTTGCCACTTTACATTTAGAGGAGAGCGAGGCGGCAGAAATGTGCACTACAGATGGTAGAAATTACTCCGCTCGCTTAACTTCAGAGATATTTTTTTTCCTTTTTCTTCTCTCCCTTTTCCACAAATTACTCCAGGACTGGGGGGGAAATTGATAGATTCCTTGTGCAAGTTGGATTTCAGTTGTACATGGAAAGGTTTGTTATTTTTTTTCAGCAATCCCAATTGTGATATCAATTTAGTCATCTCCATGGCTTTGGAATACATCAGTATGCCTTAAAATGAACACTGAAAACCACCTAAGTTGGAAAAAGCTGAGGCCAGAACCGAGAACCAACAGTGAATATTCTGACCTGTTTTTTTTTTTTTCTGGAGTATGGGCTGAATGTGCTTTCCAGGAAGCGTCTGGCCTCATGTATATCACACATAACACACAAGCGCTGTGCTGTTGGGACGTCCTCTGGGGTGAAATATGGCTGCCAGCTCCATAGGAACATGCAGATGTGGAGGGGAGGGAGGTGATTTATTTCCCGTGTGTTTCAGTTAGTTTTGAGTCGATGTGAACTGCAGTTTTCCATCTGCACACTTCTTTCTTGTTATTTTCTCTTCTCGTTTTCTTCTCTTTTCTACAGATACTGTTTCCCAGACCAGGTCCGTCTGCATGACAGACCTCAACACCACAGATACCTCCAGTGGAAGGAGATTACGGTCATACAGTAATTATATATTCTAAAGCTTATCGCCAAAGCTAAATCTTCTCAGCACACAATAACCTTCACTAAACGGCACCGGCTGGTAGATACACTAACCATCATGACAGCGTATGAAGACAAACTGATGAAAGTCGTCTCTGCTGTTGCAACTCAGTCTAATAAATCTTGAAAAAGGAATGTTGAGTCGATGCCAAGTGTTTCCTTGCAGCATGCAAAGGTTTTAGTTTTTATGATACTATAATGCAACCTGTGTCTGAGCAAGCGGTGCAGCCCTCAACCAGAGACTGACGAGCCAGAGGAGAAACCTGTGTCTGAGGCAGCTGCCTTTCACAGCTGAAGTCAAAATGCAGCAACATCCTGAGGACAAATGCTACATTAATCTAAGTGTAACATGTAGCTTCTACCATATATAGTCATGTTTGTGGTTGAACATCATTAAGTAACGTTACTTTAGCATGATGTGCAATGACTTAACTTTGTGTAAATTCATTTATGTTGACAGAACCTAATGCATTTTGTGTAAGATAGTAAAGTGCGTGTACAACTCCAGAGCAGAAGGTGGCAGTAGTGTGCGAGCCGGAGCGTTTTAGAAACTTTACTTCAGGAAGTTCAGCACACAGTTCAAAGTCGGCAATGTTCGTTGTGGAAGTTTCACTGCACAGAAATGTCACAGAACTTGTTGTTGTCCGCTCTATTAATTTCGTCACTGAATGTTTTCGTAGTGTGCTCACTAATCATAGCAACATTAGCAGCTAACCGTAGCAGCATTAGTTGCTATGGTTGGCTACTTAGCATTTGCAGCGCTTGCTAAATGAGTGTATCATAATTGGATGGAAATAACTTTCCAAATTCTTTGTATATTCACCCAACAAATGATTCTTATGTTGGATTTACCCCTCATGATTAAGTAATAGTAACACCAACACCTTATGTTGACCCAGCATATTTACATTTATGTCACTCAACAAAACTATTTCTTGCTAAATGAGGGTATTATAATCAGGTGGAAATACTTTGCGTAATTTTTTTCACCCAAGAAATGACTAGTTTGAGTGTACAGTTCAAGCATTGACTGAACGCCAAGTCAACTTAAAATTTCCCTTCTCCTACTGAGCTTCATCATCCATTAGCTGATGCCAAGTTACTCATTAAATTTATATTTATATCAAACATGTCTGCAACATTCGCTGGAAAGATGAATTGTGTCTTTGCGCGACGTTAAATTCAGTCCCATAAAGACTGTGCTGATTGCACATTACAGCATCCATCAATATATATCAGATGGTCAGCGCTACCAAAGCAAGTGTTTAGCTTCAAATATGCTAACAGTCTAATCTCATCACATCATCCTGCAAAAATGCCTGGGTGAGGAGGAATGCAGTATAACCGGCTGGCCGTCCAGGCTCACCAGCTGGCTAACTGGGAGTCATTCTCAGAGAGTCGTGAACTTTTGTCCCGCCGCTGCTCCCTTGCTGGCTGCACAAGAGGACTTGGGCGACACCAAACAGGAAGCGCTCAACAAGTGGAAGCTATGGATGTTTATCTCACACCATTCATCAAGCCCCAAAAACCAGACAGAGAAGTCGCGACCCGACCCGTGGAACAAGGCAGTCCTGACTCAGAGCTGGTGGGCCGTTGTGGGTTAGATGGGTAGCCGACTGGGAGGGTTTCCACCACCCACTGCCTGGCTCCTTTCATCCTTTCTCACAGTCCTCAAGGAGCCTTGCATTGAGTTGATACTCTTGTGCCAAGTGGTGACACTAGAACAGTCACATTTTCAAGCATTCAGTAGATTGCAAGAGCAGAAACCACAATAGCTGCTCTAAGAGTCTGAGCTGAACATCAAGATCAGGTTCCCCCGGACTGAGCTTGACCTTAACCGCTGAAGTCGGTGAATGTGGTCCAAACCACTACTATCAAAACCGACTCCAGATAGGCGACAGAGAGAAAGTAAATCTACTCTGTGGACGCCGGCCAAGTCATGTGGTTTAGTCTTGAGCCATACGAAATCTATACAATACGCAGCTATTATAACAGGCTGCATGACTCCCCGTCAAACAATGAGACTGATTCAAAACTAAAGTGCTGTGGAAATATGAAATGTCAAACCTTGAAGCCGTGACACATTATTCACAGTTAAAGAGAGCACATGCAAACATCTGGAAACTTTACAGCTGTCCAGCTGCATCCACAGTGCAGCTGCTGCAGCATGCAGGCTTGTACCCACGGTCAATAAAGTGATTTCTCTGCATCTTTAATAAAAAAAAGGGCTCATTGAATACTGGACATGGACTAATTTGCCATGACGCCGCTGTCTTGAGCACCAAAGGAGTGTGTCATCTTATAGCTGGGCTCCAAAGAGGAACATTAAAAATGTGCAAACAACAGCAAGAGTGCAACAAAGCACTCACTTCAACTTTCTGTCCTTAAGCTTTGGTCACAAGCTTTAGAAAAGAGTGGCTGCTTGTATTTTCTCCGGAGTTCCTGATGCAACTGCAGAGCCTCCTTTCCTGTAATAAGAGTAATAGTAAGAAGGAGTTCAGACAAGTGTCTCTCTGTGTTACAAAGTAAATGACACAGATGGACACTATAGCAGGTCAATAAGGGTAGCTGAGGAAAAACCCAGAGCTGAAACAGGACGCTACATTTATGCACACTGGGATGCAGAGAAAAGGGCATCAGGGTTCCTGTTCTCGCCCTGCTGGCACCCAGATAATCAGCAGGAAGATGGTTGAAGGCCTCCAACATACCGGCATGGTTAATACCATGGTTTATACGCAGCTGACACAGCAGAAAACCTGACACTGAACGGACAGATGTAAGTCAGGATAAGCATCCCTGTTTGTTGCATGGCTGAGCGGTGAGTCACTCTGTGAAACGGGCCAGCTCTCAGCGGAGGAAACGGTAATAGACTTTCATCCAGACTCTAGATATTACCACATGAAGTCAAATCTTTTTTCCTGACAGACACCTGAGATTCTGCTGACTGGAGACATCCTGGGATGACTGTCAACGGCCGAGCCGGGGGTCAGAGATCCTCGGCTGGAAAAGTTGGCGGACTTTGTATAAAAAAAAAAAGGCTCTCCATTGTCGTGCATATTTCAGAACAAGGAGTGAGGCAGGGGACGGACTGGAGAGTGCAGAAGGCCTACAGTCATATTTTCCATTGATATCAGAGCCATGTGGCGGGATTTCATGAAATAGCTGAAGCAGGACACAGTGTTTAATAGAAGAAATGTGGATGTTCTGTGCTGATGATGTACGGTATATTATGATAAAAAGATGTACAGTATGTTCAGATGTTTTATATATATATAGGCTTTTCTAAGTTCCCATGACTGTTGCTATAAATTAGATCATTTCCTGCCACATTTTATTAAAGTGCATGGCGTCTTTGAATTAATGCATAAAGATATAATTGCACATAGGTGACCTGATGTCATCTTTGCAGACTATCTGCACCAATTTTCTTTTACAGCTCGTCTTCAAAGCATCCCATTCCCCACGCTTTTCCTGTTACAGATTCTTGCAACTATGCCAATATGTTACAGGATCCATGTAAATATGCACAGTGATGAGATTTTCTGCTCCGCCGACCAGAACTGTTCATAACTAGCTAGTGAGAATCAGCAGACCTCGTAAAGAACAACAACATTACCGTGCTCCTCTGGAATGTCAACTTGGACAACACTGAGCCCAAAGGACACAGGCTCCATAGAGACAGCTCCTTCGCTATCTTCAACACAAAACGTCTGTTCCCCACTCTTTTATTATTTCCAAACTCCATCTCAAGCTCAAATATGACTCAGATCGACCTAAATGTTCGTATCCTGGTGGACGATGATGAAAGTGCTTCACTTAATCACCCTCTTTTTACTCAGCTGATGATAATTACAGACACAAAGGGAGTAATCAGCATTAAACAAAAGAGGTTAGATGCGCACAGGAGCCATTTCATTATTCTTTGCACAACATTAATCCCACAGGACTGTGAAGTACACAAAGAACACAATAACTGAGTAAGAGGTTTAGAGCATCTACTGTGTGCACATGCTTAGAGTTCCTGTCTATTTAGAGGATGCATGATAACAAACACTTACTGCACTGGCTCTGTTATGCTTTCTCCTTTCATTTTAAGTGCATGCAAAAGGCCAAACGCTGCACCTGAAACGCCTTAATCAGGGGCGTCACTAGGTTTTAAGGATGGGGAGGCTTAGCCCCCAGGTGAGGCTAAATGTCTATATATATATATCATATATATATATGTATATATACAGTGGCGTGCAAAGACTTTTTGAAGGACAGGAGCAAAAAGAAAAAAAACCTTGTTTTTGCCTTTCAAGAGGGCACTTTAATGCATGTTTTTGCTTTCAAAGGGGGCACTTAATCGCACATTTTTCAACAATTGGGCCACAGGGGGGTGTAAGGTTATATATTCTACATACTCTGGCCATTTTATATTGAATTTATCAGCATTTTTTTGTAAAAACAAAAAAATAAATAAATAAATAAACCAACTCTGAATTAAGGGAGGCTTCAGCCTCCCTAAAATAGGCCTAATGACGCCACTGGCCTTAATTGCAGTCTCTTTTCTCCAGTAACATGGTGATGTCACCAAGTAACACCTTTGGATAATACCTGCCTAGCGGCTAGAGTTTAATTTGGTTAAGAAAAGAGGGTGAAAATAGTGCTGCAGCTCAGAAAAGTCATGCATTTCTTTAACTATTAAGTGTTGTTATGTTATAGAAGGAACCAAACACATGAAAAAGAGTTTTTTAATCTTATTTGGTGTTTGCAGTAGTGCTAGGAGGATGTTTTCCTGACAGACAAAACCACTTCATACAAAAGAGCCGACATCTGTGGTGTTGTAGCTTTACAAAGCTTATTCTTATATGGGGGAACTTCTAATTAGAAAGAAAAATCCCAGTGTTTTTTACCCTCATTCTTCTGACTTTGCATGTTATAAACGGCCGACGCAAACCGTGATCAGGACCAGCCACACTAACGAACAAGAAGAGGCTAATTAAAGCTGCCGCTGTTGATTTGCACACTAAAAGCTAAAAACGATGGCGCCCCTGTTTGTATTCAAACCCACTTCTCATGCTGAGGCTACCCTCCAGTGACAGTGTAGTTCTGTGTGCTGCACCGTGTCCATCCAGTTACATTATACCACAATGTAAATAAGCGGCGCTACTACACTGTGTCCTGTAACTGGAGGAGCACCGGTGCTGTTGTGTGCATGCTTCTGTGGTGTTTGACTCATTTTGAGGCACAAGGCCCAGATGTCTCTGCTTTGAAAAACAAAACCTAAACAGATGAATACGCTGGAAGATGGAGAAACACATGTCGGCGCATCATGTTGGCGCTCCACTGCCTTCAGTGTCCCTGCTGAAGCTTGAAAACAAGTGGTTTGCACATCTTTGTGGAAAACTGTTGACTTCAGAGGACATTAGAGGAAACATGTCTGATGAGGCTTACCTTCTGGTCCACGATGGAGCACACCAGGTCCTTGACGGAGGACAGGGACAGGTCGTTGGCCTCCAGGTTCACCGTCTCTCTGGTCAGTCCTATCTGCAGCAGGAAGGACACCCCATGGAAAGAGCTGCGGGAGTTGGTGGGGCTGGGGACGCTGTGGCTGCCGTTGGACAGCCGAGTGTAGAGCGGCCCGGACGACGTGGACGGGTGGTGTGGATGGAGAGAGTGGAGGAAGGCTCGAGGTAAGGATGGGGGAGAGGAGGCAGACATTGGGTTTCTTCCAATGGCGACGTGGAGCGCTGAACGGTGGAGGGTTTACAACAGGAGCACAGTTGAGGAATCTCTGATCCTCGGCGACAGCAGTGAGTCAACACTGTACAGGTTAATCAAAGAGACATTCTCTTTCATAAATTAAGGGGATAAGAGTCGATCCGCCCACCTGAGCTCACGCTCATTCACTAGCCAGGAGATGGAGAAAAAGTCTGTGAACAATCCGCAGCAAAATCACTGCAGAAAGCTTCATATCCTGGAGAGGCGCTCCTTCTCCTTACTGGAGTCAGTAATCCACTCTGACCACAGGAAGCCTGTCACCACACACACACACACACACACACAGAGGGCTATTTTTACTATGAAAAAAAGCATTCACCTATCTGAACAGAGTAGAGGCAGCTGGAGCTCATTAAGGGATGTGTCTCTGTTGTGTTGCATGGTAAAGCTGTCCAGCTGTATGAATGGGACACCTTTGGTTAAAATAATGCTCCAGTTAATCTGAATTCTCAATTAACACACTCACAAAATGGATTTCAAAATAACACCCACTGCCTTTTCTGGGATTGTGTCTTAAAACTTTGAATTTTTACTGCTGCCTTGCATTCGGTTTGGTTGCAAGTGTTATCTTGAAGCTCACCCCCATTGCCTGCTTTTAAATGGACAGAAAACTTTTTGTGCATATCATGAACTTGACTGGACTTCTTTGCGCTTTTACGCGCAAAACAATTAAACAACAGCCCGAAAGACGCGTAAAAGTTGACAACGCGTATAATTTCCGTGTTTACAAGAATTCAAACTGCACAAACATCTGGAATAGAGGCTTCTTAACATCTGCACCCCTCCCACTTTTGATAGGCTAGCTGGCAGAGCATAGCCCGGGTGGAGAATGCCAGCAAAACAAGTTATACAAGAGCCGAAATCCGTCTTTCAGAAGACTCTGCTGGCGCTCAGCTGTCTCTCTATCTAACATCTATGCGTCCCTGAACGCGTCTGAAATAAAAGTTTACCTTCACAGTCAGCGAAGGGAGCTTTTCTTTCCATTGTGAGTTCACTGGAGAAACTTTGCAACTCCATCAACTGAGGGAAGCGGAGAAGTTTGAACAATGAGCTCTTGGTTTGCGTCACAGTGAAGCGCAGAGTCGTAGTTTCCAGCAGGCACCAGTTTCCACATCACAGGCGCACCGAGCCGTCCATTTATTCTCTCTTATCTTTTATTCCAGTTTGTAAATTCATGCGCATCTTATTATCACTCCAGCTGTGTCTACTCCCCCTGCTTGACGAGAGAAAATGAGCAGCCACCGTCTCTGGGGCTTGGAGTCTTTTTATTATCTCCGCGTAACTGACTTTCCATGTGTGGGGAGCACAGTGTGAACTACAGCCCCTGTGAAGCAATGGCGCCTCCGATGGAGCCCGGATCAGTGCGCATGTGCTTTTCTTTTCCGTTATTTCAACCTAGCAAGAGAAAAAAACTCTACACGACCCGGATCGGTTTGTAATACTGCACACTGGTTTCCAAAGTGGGGTCCAGTTGTCCTCAGGGGCCCCTGGGAGGGCTCCTATAGGACATGACCCCTGCAAAATGAGCCTTTTTACTTTACTTTATTAATAACAAACCACCATATAACCTAAAATGTGAAGGTTTAATTTATGTGCCTAGTTACCTGCTTAGATGAAATGAAAAAAAAGAATTGAAAGGGAAAAAACAGGAAGGGAGACATGATTTTGCAAGGATGCTTACGTCTCATCTGACGGCCAGCTCGTGTTTTCATGTCCACTGATCTACTCGGTGGATTACACAACACCTTTTAGGAACTGGTCCACTATTGCACGTGGAGAGTGAGGGTTTTGTTACTCAGTAATGACACAGAAGTCAGTTTACAACAGTTTATTGATGAAAAAGAAGCATCTTAAGTGGATTAATATTGTGGAAATGTTGGGTCTATTCTCTTCGCCCAGGCCATGAGGCCTCCGCTGATGTCTTTCACCGTGATGCTGTCCACTTCTGATCCGCTCATCTTCTCCATGAGCTGCACTGCCTTCTGAGAGTCGTTCCCCTGCTTACAGATGACGAACACTGGACAAACCAGCAGACAGGAAACGGTTAGTTTTAGCCACGTTTTATACTGTAAAATAACACAAAAGCGTCTGAATGACACTAATATATGTAGAATTGAGGAAATATAACAACCAACCAAGACGACATTAAATGCTAAGAAATGAAGTCTAAATTTAGCTCATTGATAAAGAAAGTCCAACACCAAAATAACATTTTGAATATGCATTTCTCCAGAGCGGGCCAGCTGCTGAGGTTGACCGTGCTTGTTTTGGAAAAGGGGTCACCTAGCAACCCCATTACAACCTGTTAGTAGCTGCAGCATGAGACCACACAGCACACTGTGAATATGCACAAGTGGCTCTACGTGCCTGTTCATTTCAAACAACATGCACGGACCAAACTTAATGGTGTTTGGACGTGTTACCTGGAGGCCGGCAGTCGCCTTCCAGCTGCTGTTTCAACCGTGCGATCCTCTCCTTGAGCAGACGGACGTGTTCCCTCCTCCTCGCCTCTAAACTTGAGAGGGGAATGTCTGACAGCGATATAAGGAGAATAATCACACAGAAATGGAAAACAGGGAGGGGACTTCACGATACAAGACATATTGCGATACTTGAGTCACAACACAATACATTATTGCAATATTGTGATAGTCTACATAGATCACTGAGAAATTTAAAATGCAGCTTAAAATACAAGTTGTAAATACAGTATGTACATATATATTTATATATACATACATATACATATATATTAGGGGTGTCGAAGCTACCGCATTAACATGAATTATTTTTTATTATTTTTTCATAAATTTTTATTTCAACGCTCAGAAGTTGCTCTGGATTTACAATTAACCCCTGACTTTTTTTGGAGGGAAAAAATATTAAGAATATTAAGATTTTAAGAATTTAAAAATCAATATTATATCAGAGGAAAAAGTATTGCGATATATTGCCATATCTATATTTTTTCTCTGAAAAGGATACTGAGAGAAAATGGTAAGCGGCATATGTTCACCTCCACAAGAGGGCGCACATCCAACAAGAGATGGGGCTCTGCATTATCCAGTATCACTTTATAATCCTGGAATCACATGAAAACAGTCCTTAATGCACAAAGACAAGCACCTTTATAATTAGAGAGCAGGGCTTTATCTTTTAGGAAAACATGTATCTATAAAACCAAAATCACTTGGAAATTGCTTGGATTTCTGAACGCTTCAACTGCTTTTGCTTAAACGACAGGAAACAAACCGGAGCCCCTTTGCACAATCTCAATTACACCCCAATCAATCATGATCCCAATCTGTGTGCCTAATGACTCAGCGGGTTTGAAAGCACCAGATGTAATCCACCACCACTGCTCTCACTGCCAAATAGAACATGTTATTCTTCCCCATAGAAATACCTACTGGCACATTTTAAGTCATTTCCCATTTGGGGCTGGGTCTGAGATGTAATCACTTTTGCGAATGCACGTGAAAACGGAGAAAATCCTGAGTAATCGCACAACGAGTGGCGCTAAACGCAGGTAGTCACGCAACGGCCGACTGTTCTGGACTTTGTTCTCTACCTGCACTGTGATCCTCTGCTCGCTGGAAAGGAGGTTGAGTTTGCGGCACTGAAACACATGGAAAAAATCAGGATATTAGACATTTTTTCCTGAGATTATTAGAGAATAATGACATGTACTGTGTCTTATTAAGTGAAAAAATCCAGCCCCTTAACACCAGGTCAGCTATGCCTCTTATAACCGACCTTATCAGTGGCAGCAGACCCACAGAAAGCCTCGTAGTCCATCAGCTGGGTCACACTGGGCTCGTCTCCACACACCGCACAGCCGGCCTGCTTGGGCCGCAACTTGATGCTTCTGAATCTGGCGTCTTGAGCGTCAAACATCACCAGCTGTTGGCCGCAGGAAGCTGGCAGGCAGAGTCAAGGAAAAGCTTGAATCGGACAATCAGCTGCCACAGTGAGCACCATGGCAATGGTAAGTGCTTTTGGGAGGAAAACAGTAGAGCCAAGGCCAGGTGTTAGCGTGGTATCACAATGCAAGCCAGAAAGCAGAACCGGGTGAGCCTATTCTCTGATATTAGCATGAAAACAGCTTTAAAAGAGTTCTCATGGGAACAGCAGATGACGAGTCAGCAGATTCCAGCCTGTTTTTGCTATATTTTATCAGACAGGCAGAAATACAGTTACAGTTTTAGCAGGTTTTTGCCAATTCATCCAGATGACTTGGAAAAAAACTCTGATGTAAAGCAACAAAATGTCCAAGGCAGGCAGGTACTGTGTGTAGGAGGATACTTCCTTGTCCAATGGCAATCTTGATGACTTCCAAAGCTTGGAAACATCCCATGATCCCTGGAACTTAAAGAAAACGTGGAACAATTAGCAAAAAAAAACAAACTATCCTTTATATCAGAGGTGTCAGACTCATTTTAATTCATGGGGTACATTCAGCCCAAAGTGGGCCAGTCAAACAGCTGCATATTAACCTGACAATAATAAAACCTCTTAATGTTTTATTCTGAAAATGTTCGAAAATTACTGAACATTTTGTCCTATGTTCTTGTATATTTCAAGTGGATCTGATTATTAATATTATTATGAGTGAACACACTGAGCACACAGGATTCACTGTTATTCACTAAAGAAACTGGTCAATAGTTCTTGGAAACCTTCTAAACAGGAAGTAAACACATCTAGTCGTCCAGTGGGTAGGATTGGACCCTTTGCCGGCCCAGTTCTGGCCCTCAGGCCATATGTTTGACACCTGTGCTTTAAACAGACAGCACTCTCTACTAACTAACAGGGCAGGTAAGTGGTCAAGACTCACCCACTCCTAAAACTCCTCCGTCAGAGCAGTTGGTCACTGTCTGTGGGGGTGGAGGTACTGGATACAGGCATCTGTAGCAGGGGCCTCCACAGTAGTTATACACCGTCAGCTAAACACACACACAGAAAGAAGGACTTGACGCTGGCTAAGTGGCATCACAGGAGCTTATGGACCCTTTTCTACCTCACCTGTCCCTCCATTCTCAGGGCACTGGCTGACACCAGAGTCTTTCCACTGAGCACGCAGGCGTCATTCACCAGATAACGAGTGGGCACGTTGTCTGAACAATCAGCCACTATGTCGTATATGAGGTCAGTGAAGTCAAGGTGTTGGCTCATATTACTGGTTATACACTGAATATCTAAAACTCTTTGCAGCAGGATACTGTTGAATGAGTTGCAAGGCATTTGCCGATGAGAGCTGCAGATGGTAGGGAATACACTCTACTGTTGAGTTCAACCTGCACACATAAAGTCAGAAAACAGCAATGTAGAGCCTAAGAAGTCAGATGATAAACAACAAATGTGAGTTTTGAATCTGACATGAGACCCGTAACATGACCACCAACTCCTCTCTCTCTTCCTGTCTCAAATATCAAGAGTCAAGATTCAGGATTCAAGAGTCTTTATTGTCTTTGTGCACGAATAACGAAATTTTGTAGATTCTCTCGGCTTAAAGGCACACATAAACAAGAAATAAAAATAAAGATATAATTGTAAAAATATACCTGTATTTGCAGAGGAGATGTAATACAGTATTTGCAGCAGAAATTGTAATATCTGCAGCAAATATCAAGCTAATATTTAAAATATAGATTATCATTTAAAACTCTTGTAGTCTGAGTTGTATTATATGTTAAATGATTAATGAACTATAATATAGGTAGTAGTGTGTAAGGGCTTCAAAACACAGTACTAGATATTATGGCGCCCTCGTGTGGTTGTAGCTCCACTAACCACAGTAGGCCCACTGTGAGGGAGAAAGTTTCTAAAATAACATGTTTACACAATATTTGCAGACTGGGGAGAAATACACAACCAAATATAACCTGTGGTGAGACTGGAGAGCGCCAGCGAGCTTTACGCTGGTCACAACACACAGTCAGATCAGAGAACATTTACTAATAATATGAAAATGCTGTGCAGGTTTGTACCTTTTGACTGAACTGGCAGCAGACAGAGCCTTGGCTTGGTTCAGGTTCTCCTCTCCATGGAGCACCTGTCTGTGCAGGTTACTGAGCTCCACCTCGTCATAGTCCAGCAGGCCCAGGCGCCCTGCAGAGACGAACAAACCAGTAGGTCAGGAAGGCTTTAGAATACATGTTGAACCCCCCCAAAAAACAGCAAACCATGATGTATAAGTGTGGTAAATTTGGCAGAACTTGACTGCTACATTTCTTCTACATAGTTCTTGTTTGTTGCCTTTTTACAGGAAATACAGGAAATCACTCCATTACACTTTACAATAAGAACCTATCCTGATGTTACAACATATCATACTGTTCATCTGCTGTTAACTGCACCTGACTGTTTATTTGCACTATTTTCAGAGCCGCATTTGTTATATCATATCATATCATATCATACGGTTCATGCTTGCACTATCCTTTTGCACAGAAATATTTGCACTGCTAATTTATTTCATTTTATTTCTACGGGTCACATCTACATAACATATACTGTAGTAAAAATACATTTTATTCATCTAGTAATTGTGTTTAACATTTCATTTGCAATTAAAGATATATTTCCCTCCTTTGTTATTTAGTACATAATGCAAATATTTACTATATTCTTATTATTATTCTTATTATTATTATTATTACTTATTTTATTTTGTCTTTGCTATTGTTTATTGTTTTTTATTACTGTAACTGTAATTTTGTCAATGCTGCTGTAGGGGATTAATAAAAAACTATTTTAAAAATAAAAAAACATGTGGGGTATGTGATCTTTACTTCACTGCATCTTACTATTTATTTGAACTATTAATGTCACCACAAGTCGTAATTATTTATTTGCATATAAATTACACACTTCTGCCTTATAGTTTTGTTTTTATATTGCTTTAAAAAAAAAAAACCCTAATTGCATTTCTTCTTGTTGCTGCAACATAATTTCCCTGGTTGGGATCAATAAAATAATTCTATTCTATTCCTCTCAATATGTTTTATCATTTATTTTTTACCTGTTAGCTAAACAGCTTCACCTGAGGCTACAGGTAGCATATATAGTCTTCTCTCTTCACCATTGTAGGGGATTTCAGGAATAATAACCACCAAAATGAATAGTAGTGTACTACTTAAAAAGAAATGAATAACGATGGCAGCAAACCTCCCACTTATTTACTTTACCACTGGGAGGAGAGCCAGGTTGCTAATTTTAGACCTAAAGAAAATAACCCATTGACAGCTCTCATCAATTACTCACACCACTGCAGCATATTTATTTAAAGGTTCATGAATTGACGTGTTTGGCACCAGGTCATCCTGAGCATAAATCAACTAGATTACCTACCGATGCCTGCTGCTGCAAGGTACTGAGCCAGGGGGCAGCCCAGTCCTCCACAGCCCACCACCAGCACTGACGTCTCGGATAGTTTGAGCTGACCTGTGGACAATCAGGATGTTCAGTCATGCCATTGATCTCACTCGACAGACTGCTGACTATGAGAATAATGTCAGCACCTCGTACACCCAACTCAGGCAGGAGGAGCTGTCTGCTGTAGCGCATGATGTCCTCGTTGCTGAGGGCTGATTTGGTCTTCAGGGGGGTTAAGGGTGTCACTTTTTCATGCAGCTCCAGCACTGAGCCATGGCTCTTCCAACACACCGGGGACGAATAAGAACACAAGACATAAGAAACAAATTTAAACAGAAGCTTTGAGCCACCGCAGCCCTCAACAGCCTGCTGCTATAATACCATGAGCTCTCTTTACATACAGTATGTCCACAGCCCATATGTCTGACATAAGGCACTATTTGGGAAAAGCTCCTCATAGAAGGAGGAATTAAGTGGCTTATATTATATGCATATTTATATTCTAGTCAGTATATCCAGACTTATTTTATGTTTCTAAAAATTTCCATGTCCCCTTTATGACAGTTAATGTTTTTGCATGTTTCCCATTGATTTATTTGTTAATAAATGCTGTGAATGTATGAATGTAGCATGGCATCGCATTCAAGCACTAGGTGAACATGTTTTTGTGGTATCAATTCAATAAATGGGTAAATTGTCTTTAGATGCACATCAATTACCCAGTTCTAATATATTATGTGCTGATTATGCAACACAAAAATAACTACTTTTTGTACAGCAAACTTGCACTCTAAGTCACATCAACAGTCTAAATATTACATTTAATTTGTTATTATTAACACGTACTATACTACTACTATTACTATTATTAGTAGTAGTAATATTAATATTACTATTTTTAGATTCCTGTGGTTTTATTGTATTTCTATTTATTTATTACTGATCGCTTGTTCATGATGCTTTAACAAATGAATTCCCCCCAATGGAAAATTGATTAAAACTATTCTATTCCATTCTATTGTTTATCTAGACAATAAATACTGACACAACAACGTCTGTATGTAGAAATTGTTAGTCTGTGTTTTTTTGGCTTTTTGCTTGACTAGAACTGGAGCAAAGTTGCTAAAGTTAAAATGGGCTGCAAAGATGCGGAAAAGCTGTTTTAATGAGCCACACATGCGCAACTGCTTGATAACAAAGAGGGTGTAAAAACACATTTTTATAACAACAAAACAGAATTTAGCTCCTGTAATAACCAAGCATTCAGGAAAAAAAAACCCTCCGTACCTTTTCCACTTGAGCCAGTTTGCTCTTCAGGGCAGAAATCTCTGTCTCTTTCTCTTTAAGCTGCGCCTTCAAATTGCGCACTTCTTCCTCCATGACGCGTTTAGGAGCTTATATATATACTTATTTATGTATTTCAAAAGGGATTTTACTGCTCTGACTTGTCTATTACAAGCCTGTGAGACAGAATCATGTTGACATCCCGGAGCACAGGAACACAGCTCACACTTCCGGGTTGAACTTCACGTAACTGTGACAACGACACCACGTGGTGGATGACGCACGTAGAGTTGTGATTTTCAAAATAAATATGAACAAATAATAAAACAAAACATGTAACGGGAATGTTTTAATAATAATAATGTTTTTTTTTAAATATTAAGCTCGCAATTAATTTTTTTGCCACTAATTAGAAAGCACAATGGGTCCTGTTGGATGGTGTTGTGACCCATACGACCAAAGGAAAACATGGGGTCACTGTCTCTCTCACTCTCTCTCTCTCTACTGATAGCTACTGATAGCTTGTTCATGATGCTTTAACAAATGAAGTCCCCCCAATGGAAAATTGATTAAAACTATTCTATTCCATTCTATTGTTTATCTAGACAATAAATACTGACACAACAACGTCTGTATGTAGAAATTGTTAGTCTGTGTTTTTTTGGCTTTTTGCTTGACTAGAACTGGAGCAAAGTTGCTAAAGTTAAAATGGGCTGCAAAGATGCGGAAAAGCTGTTTTAATGAGCCACACATGCGCAACTGCTTGATAACAAAGAGGATGTAAAAACACATTTTTACAACAACAAAACAGAATTTAGCTCCTGTAATAACCAAGCATTCAGGAAAAAAAAAACTTCCGTACCTTTTCCACTTGAGCCAGTTTGCTCTTCAGGGCAGAAATCTCTGTCTCTTTCTCTTTAAGCTGCGCCTTCAAATTGCGCACTTCTTCCTCCATGACGCGTTTAGGAGCTTATATATATACTTATTTATGTATTTCAAAAGGGATTTTACTGCTCTGACTTGTCTATTACAAGCCTGTGAGACAGAATCATGTTGACATCCCGGAGCACAGGAACACAGCTCACACTTCCGGGTTGAACTTCACGTAACTGTGACAACGACACCACGTGGTGGATGACGCACGTAGAGTTGTGATTTTCAAAATAAATATGAACAAATAATAAAACAAAACATGTAACGGGAATGTTTTAATAATAATAATAATAATAACAATAATAATAATAATAATAATAATAATAATAATAATGTTTTTTTTTAAATATTAAGCTCGCAATGAATTTTTTTGCCACTAATTAGAAAGCACAATGGGTCCTGTTGGATGGTGTTGTGACCCATACGACCAAAGGAAAACATGGGGTCACTGTCTCTCTCACTCTCTCTCTCTCTCTCTCACACACACACACACACACACACACACACAAAGTGACGCGCAGTGCTTCAGAGCCTCGGGTCCTCCCTCCTGCTTTTCACATGATCTGGAGCTTTCAGAGGAGGCAGGAATGTGGAGAGGAGCGGCTGAGCGCACCCACAGTCCTTCTAAAATGCGTTTATTTGACACTGTGGCCATAATCTGGGTGACATTCATCCACTGCACCGATGGCATCCCCTGGACACAGGAGAAGGTAAACCAGTTAAGAGGATCTGTTAAATTTATGTGGAAAATTTTAAGTTTTGCAGTTTTTCCATTTGTATTGTACCTTACTTTTGACAAGGGTTCTAATAATGTTTGGTATTGATTAACTCAAAATATCTTCAAGATTCAGTATTTTCACTGTCATTATTGTTAATTATATAACAACTGTACAATCTTATGATATAATATTACAAAATATACACAGTAGGCTATATGAAAAGAAAAGTGTGAAATAAATACAGTAAAAATGCACACAATTCAGTAAGATAAATTACAGTGATGAGCATTTAGCAGCACTGCTTATAGGCTACATAATGAGGAGTTTCTCAGCTTTTTCTGGTTTGTTCTGTTTGCCTCACTTATCTTATATCTCCTGCCTGAGGGGTGGAGTGAAAAGATGCCGTAGTGTCATGGCACAATGTGCCAATGACCTATGTGCCAAGTAAATGTCCTCAGTACTAGGAAGTTGAGTCTCGCTTATCTGAGATTCCACAGAAAATAGAGGTGTTGTTGTGAGTTGGGTGTGTGTAGTTTAGGAGAGGTCTGTGATAATGTGTGTCCCCAGGAATTTATAAATGGGACTCTTCCTGAAGTCTACAATGTCTTTAGTAATTTGGGGGACTTTTTTTCCCTGTATTATAACTCGTTGTTGTTTGTTTGGTGTCATCTGCGAACTTAATGATGGTGTTTGTTGCATGGATGGGTAGGCAGTCATGAGTGTAGAGGGCATACAGGAGGGGGCTCAGCACACACCCCTGTGGTAGACCAGTGTTCAGGTTCGGACCGACTGGGGATGGTTGGTCACAAAGTCTGAAGTCCAGTTGCAGATTTTGTTCTGAAGTTGAGGATGTGGAGTTTGGATACAATTTGAGAAACACATTAATCCTCATAGGGGCTGGAGCCTATCCCAGCTGTCTTAGGGTGAAAGACAGGGTACACCCTGGACAAGTGTCCAGTTCATCACAGGACACATAGAGACAGACAACCACTCACACTCACATTCACACTTACAGTCAATTTAAATTAACCAATTAACCTAATCCTCATGCATGTTTGTGGATGGTGGGAGGAAGCCGGAGTACCGGAGAGAACCCACACAGACATGAGGAGAACATGCAAACTCCACACAGAAAGACCCCGGGCCGGGATTCACACCTGGTACCTTCTTGCTGTGAGGTTGCCCATAGAAACACATTAAGAGTTTGAGAAATGATTTTGTGATGAATTTAATCCCCTTTAAAATGGTAATCAGTAGATAAACAATTCATCATGAGAAAGGGAAAAATCCTGAATGAAGTTTTAACAAAATATGTATTATTTATTCATGCTATTCCAGCAACTCTGTGCACTGTTGTGTATTCCCGCTGAGATGCACCTGGGTATGCCTGGCCATTCATGTTCCTCATTTATGTTCCTCCTCTCCCTCGCCCCTTTGCCTAGTTGCTATGGCAGCACAGCCCTCATCATTGATCCTCCAGTTGCAAGTCTTGGTATTTATAGAGCTAAAGTGGACCCCTTTTAACCCTCTCTGAACCTAGTGAGACCTGGTGCTTTCAATGGACTGTATTCAGTCTGTGCGCCCACATAATTATACATTTCACACTGAACGCCACTCTGTAATTACAGTCAGTCAGTCAGTCCTAACATGAGCATGTTGTGCTGACTAAGTGGATGTTTGTGCTTTAAATGTAGTGTACAGAGTTAAGGATTGTGTCCTCCCCTTATTGTCTTGGGTCAGGAAAGAGAAACCAAGTTAGGAGGAAAAACAAGCCCATGTACTGATTTGGCTGTTATGTCATTTTCAGCTGAATATCTTTCTTTTTTTTAATTGAACAAAATAATCAATTTGAAGACGTGACGTGATTATTTTCTGACATTTAAAGACCAAGCCATTGATGAAAAACAGAGGACAAAATACTTGATAATCAGAATAATTCAGTCAGTATGGACTTGATAACCCTGGTATATTACAGCCAATTAAGACCTATTATTGGATAAGCTGGAGCACAAACAGGCTCAGACTGTGGTCTGATATTCACCATCAGGTCAGTCTTTCCTTGCCGTTCAGTTTGTTACCAGGACAACCACGGTGCTCAGCAGGTGAACTTTGAGAGCAAATGGGGAAAAAAAGAGGCATGGGATGGAAAAATCAATGTGTTTTCTTAACCTGGGGCTGCATTTTAGCACTGACAGCTGGAAAACCTGAATGTAAATCCATATAGTGTTTTCACAGTCATGTCTTCATAGAGAAAAGGAGAGCATGTTAACAGGCGTTAAATTTAAAAGCTCCCTTCTGTGCATTTCAAACAATTCAATCAATGTCTATTCACGCTGGTTTAATTGGGCCGTGTTTCTCTGAGGAGGTTTTAAGGTGAACTGCACAGCTCGTGTAAAACACAATGTTACTCTAATGATGGGCTGCAGCCTCACTACAAGATCATTTTTTTAGTTTTTTATGTTTTGTCAGTGTTTATTGCATTACGCACTTTTGCTGCTCACAAATGAATCACAGGAATACTTCCCTATTCCTGTAATAAGACACTTAATCTGAAACTGTGACATACTGTAGGAGTAAATTCAGGGTTCCCGCAGTTCCTTAAAAAGTCTTAAAATGTCTTAAATTAAAATCTGAGTAATTAAGGTCTTAAATTGTCTTAAATTTACTATAAATTTGCTGTAGGTATTACATTTTCAGACGGTGCATTTTATGCCAATGGGAAAACACAGAATTCAGAGATTTTCTGCACTTTTGCACGTTATTTTGTTCACAAAGTTCCAGGGGTGTGTCTACGGTGTGGCCTGGGGTGGCACCCCTAAAATCTGATTGGCCACCCCAGGTGGATGATGGACTGCCTCATTGCTCAGTGTGACTTGGTTTGCAATTCAACCTCTGACCTGAGGGGGCAGTATTGTTCGGTTAATGACATTTCAGGATTTGTAAAGTCAACCTGTTGATTTTTTTTATTTATTTATTTATTTGTTTATTCAGATTTGGTTGGCACTTAATATTATGAATATATTTTTGCATTTTTGCACCTTTGATAAAAAATAAAATATTTTGTATTTTTGTATCCCTATTGTCCCATTTCAATTCATAGAAACATTTTAGATTGTAAATTTAGTAGTCAAATGAATCATAAAAGACACCACCCTTGCATGACTTGGTGCCCCACTTAGGCCACCCCTGCAAAAAAGTCCAGACACGCCACTGTAAAGTGCACTTCTTTGTTCTTGAAAATTGTCAAATTAAAGTAGTAGAAAAAGTTAAGTGTTATGCCTTCAGTTTATATTGTTGTTGCAGGTATTAAAGGGCTGAAAAAAAATGTAAAAAAAAAAAAAAAAAATGAATGGAGATTAATCGGGTATTGGATTTTTCTTTTTTTACTACTAAATATCGATATCAGCATCAGCCTGAAAAACTCTATATTGGTTGAGCCCTACAATAAATTCACTAATTTCTACCAAAGAAATTATATGACATTTTTGGTTCTTAAATTACATTTGTTGAGGTCTTAAAAAGTATTAAATTTGACTTTTAAAATGGTGCAGGAACCCTGAAATACTGCTTAATAATATTATAATAAGTTCCAACATTGCATTAATGTCTTAACACCCTTCTTTCCGAAGCATTAAACCCAACTCTGTTTCTCATCCGTTGTGTTGTCTTGGTTGTTTCCTCTGGTTCTGGTCAGCTGCATCACCGAGCTCTCACTCTAACTCGAGATGAGATCAGAAGCGCTCTGTCTCACACTGACCTGGAGCAGATGTGGCAGAGGGACCTGAGGCCTCTGCTGGTCACCAGGTACCCTGGATCTGCAGGCAGCCTGGCCGTGCAGGAGGTGAGTTTACATATACATGACAATAGATGGGAAGAAACATGCAAATTCTGTTATTTATATTGCACTGTAGCCTTTTTAAAGTGATCATATACCAAACTGATACTGCATGCTAATTGATAAAAGAGTGACCATACAGTATATGCTTTGAATTTCTTACATCTAGCTATGCTGTGCTCTCAGTAGCAGTTCATAGCATCCATAAGACTTGACTTGGACTTGACTTGTGAGCATCTTTATTTTCTACTTGAAATACTTATTCTACTGGCAACATCACAGCGCCAGTCTCCATCTTTATACCCATAAAATGGTGTTTCATTCCTGAAATATTGGGAAGCAACAGAGACTAAATCAGAGAAGTTTCTTATTCAGAATTTTAAATGCCACAGACTTTGGTCATTTAGTGACGTGAATCATGGAGACACTTATGCACCATGGGCTTGTAATCTATGCAGTCAAAAGAAATGCAGTGTCCAGTCCAAGCACTATGGGTTTCATGGTTTTAGGAAAGGGATCTTGTAGGCCCCCCAGGTGCATCATGGTGCTGCACCTGACCACATAATATTTGCTAAACAAACTCTAAACTAAGAAACTATTATAAAAAAAAAAAACAACTAACAAATGAAATTAACAAGCAAATGGCTCCTGCAGTGGTGATCTAACCAGTAGTCTTTGTTTTCGCAGCACATCAAAACAACCCTCGGTGCCCTCGGAGCAGGCTGGGAGGTGACGGAGGATAAGTTCATGTCTCAAACGCCCTACGGCCTGCTGCCCTTCACTAACCTCGTTGCCACCCTCAACTCGACAGCCAATCGCCGCCTGGTGCTGGCCTGTCACTACGACTCAAAGTACTACCCTCCACAGTGGCACGGGAGGGAGTTTCAAGGCGCCACTGATTCAGCCGTTCCCTGTGCCATGATGCTGGAGCTGGCCCGTGCCCTGGACGAAGAGCTGAAAGCTCAGAAGGTTGTCTGTCTGTCTGTCTGTCCTATAACAGCACTGACCTAACCAACATCAATGATAGAAAGAAGCTCTGGGGAAAAAACACGTTGCAGAGAAGTGGGTGAACGTCTCAGCAAAGACAAATTACAGAAATAAAGAAACAAAAGACAACAGCAATGACAATAGAACAAGGAAAACACTTGGTATTCATGTAGCTTGATCTTCTGTCCTCCCCTGTCCACTGGACAGAGACATGTTTATCAGACTCAGCTGTCCGTCACAAAGGTCACTGCGGGAAGAGGAATTACACTGAATGCAAATCATGGAGGTGGACACATAATCAATATCACAGCTGATAACTGACATTAAGACACTTACTAATGCAGAAACGTACATTTGGGGTGTTGAACTAATTTAAAAAGAATATTTCACATATGCACATTGCCTGTGCTGTTTTTAGTCTATATTTTAGTTTTAGTGTGTGTATTTTTATGTCTGAACATCTATTTTTGTTTTGTTCTTGTGTCACTGTGATCTCTAAACCACTAGGGGGCAGCAAAACACTGTGAATGGCTTCACTCTCTTCTTTTTCCCTCCCTGTCAGAGCTCCAGCCCTGATCTGACCCTGCAGTTGATCTTCTTTGATGGAGAGGAGGCTCTTTTCCAGTGGACCTCCACAGACTCCCTCTATGGCTCTCGCCACTTGGCCCAGAAGATGGAGGGGACCCCACACCCTGCTGGAGCCACAGACACCAACCAACTGCACGGCATGGTACACCACAGCACTGTAGTCATTCAGCTCCGTCTAAACCACCTGAGATCAGCATAATCACTTAATCACACTGCAGATCATCCCTCTGTTATCCCCCATGAATCTGCTAAGCCCTGATCTCCTCTTACTCACACAGCTCAAACTCCTCAACAAGGGAGGTGCATGTCTCAAACTTTTCTATGTCTCCATAGAGAGACTACCTACAGATGTAGTTACCTTCAGGATGAGTAAAGAGCTCACCAGCATCTTTCCCACTCCTCCTCCTCCTGCAGGATCTAATGGTGTTGTTGGACCTGATCGGGGCTCCTGGTCCACGTTTCTGCAACCAGTTCCCCAACACAACGCCCTGGCTCTCCAGGCTGCAGAGCATTGGTGAATAACCAAATGTTTTACTGCTATTTATAAAATATATCACTGCATCTTTTACTTCGTTGCGCCTCTTTTGCAGTTATATGTTTTGGGGGCATTTTTTGACAGGAAACCGGGGGAAAGAGGCAGCTATGACATATCAATATCAATCAATATCCTTTATTTAACCAGGTAAAAAAGATTTAAAACCTCTTTTAAAGGTGATCTGGCCAAGACGGCAGCACAAAAGAAAACTGGGCAGTTTCAGCAAACACATGAAAGACAAAATAATATAAAATATGGTCACACACCACAGAAAAACAAGAATGGGATTATATGATTACAGAGTACAACTACAAGATCCAATTGATTTTATTTCTCTGTCTTTTAAAATTGTCTTGAAACTGGACTGAGGGTAGATGCAGTTTTGTTGCATCCTCTGTAACCTTTCATTACAGTTTACTCTTAGAACATTTCAGACCATTTTTTACACTTTTTAAAAAGAATATATCAACATTTAAGAATGTGATGGCAGTTGTGGGTTGCGTTAGTTTTCACTGATGCTGTCAGTCAAAATTAAAAGTCCTGATGTCGCAAATTATTTGAAATTTTGATGCATTATTTTTGATGTACTCTTATATCCACAGAAAGGCGTTTACACTCCATGAACCAGCTTGTGAATCATCCTAACAACGTGCAATATTTCTGGCCCAATCATCCTGTTGGTCACATACAAGATGATCATGTACCATTCCTAAACAGAGGTAAACACACAAATATCACTGACTACATTTATATATATTACCTACAGTATGTTGTGCAGCCCGGTTGTGTGATCTTCTCTGTCAGGTGTACGTATCCTCCACCTCATCCCTTCCCCTTTCCCGTCTGTGTGGCACACTTTTGATGACAACGAGCAGAACCTGGATCGCTCCACCATCCAGAACCTCAACAAGATCCTGCAGGTTTTTGTTCTGGAGTACCTCAACGCCAGACCCACCGTCACTTCTACCCCACAGAATGCCCCGTAAAAAATATATAGATACATAAAACCCAGCATCCCAGTTCAACACTATCCTTTCTTTTGATGTTTCTTTGTAGTAAAGAATATTTCATGCTGTGAGGTTGAGATATCAGGGGAGTCCAGCTGCAGGGATTATGTTTAGAGATGCTTAATGCCATCACATATATATATATTTGTTCTTTTGAAATCTTAAAGTCTAAATATATTTTTGCTCATGTAGATGTATGCAAAATGTGCTTTCTTCCTGAACGGGCTCATAAGAGACATTTTATCTTCGTCCCCAGCAACAAGATCAGCACACAGGGTCCTCTGTGTTTCTTACTACACTGATCTCTTTATATGAGTCTAAAACCCTCCTTTAGCTTCACAGCTAATGTCGAGAATCTGGTGCCTCAGAGAGAAGGCACAGAAAGTGATCATTGTGACACCTGTAAAGTCCAGAACTGGAGATCATTTCATTATGAAACACTTTTAGTCGTGCAATAACACCCAGTGTCTCTGTCATGTTGTGTGATAAATATATGCAATATGACCACCCACTTGCTTCCAAAACACATGGCTTGTGTTTTAGCTACAGGGTATGAGACATTTCCTCTCCTACAGTAAACCTGTAGTGGCTTTATTTGTACTCCCATCATCTTTAGCCCTTCATATCCTGTCATCTTAGACAGTCGAGTGGATAACTTCCTGTGCTGAAGTTCTGGTTTGTGTGACGTTATTAGCCCCATCTCAATATCGAGCCCGGAATAATATACACTGCCAAAAGTGGACTTCCTGTATTTTGAGGCTGAAATAAATTGTTGATTGAGAATACAAGAGAGATCTTGCACAGTTTGCTTGTCGTCATGCTTCTTTGTTTTACTGTGACTGTTTCGGTAGCTGTGAATAAAGACGTGGCTCTGAATCCTGGGATTATCTAAAGTCAACGTTGAAGTGTTTCTTTCTGTAATTCTAACCTAAAACAACAAGAGTAGGTCTTTGTTTTCTCCTCCTCCAGCCTTAAACCATGGGCCCTCTCCCCCTCCATCCCCCACCTCACCTCAACAACAATCCCATGATTCACTTAATCCTGTCACACAGGACCTCCCTTGAATTCCACACCACCCAGATCCCCTTCAAACCAGCCCATTCCCATGATAACTGAGCAAGGATCTGATTGTTATATATATTTTCTTGAAGGAGATTAAGTGTTTCAAGGGGCATTAGTCACAGTGGCGTGTCTATGGGGTGGCCTGGGGTGGCATGTGCCACCATGGAAATCATTAATCAATAATTGGCCACCCCAGGTCCCACTCTGCATGATCTGATTGGTTTGCAATTCGACCTCCGACCTGAGGGGGCAGTATTGCCTGATGCACACTGAGAGGGGCAAGCAGGTTTTTTTCATTTATTTATTTATTTTGGCACTTGAATTTGTAATTTATATTTTTGAACCATCTTTATTTTTGCACTTTTCACACTTTTATATTGTCCCATTCTGTTGTGTCGTGTTCACAAGTTCATATTTTTATTTAAATTTACACTTTCGTTTAAGATTTAAGTTTTCTATAAAAGCTGACCACAGGTATCAGCAAAATTACTTGGTTCAGCTACAGTGAAGAGAATATCTTTAATTAACTTTAATCTAAAATAAGTGCTGTCATTCAAAATTAGCCTCGGCTCAGTCAAACCAGTAAAACCAACATGTTGGAACAAGGAAAATGAGAAGAAGTAATTGTTGTACATTGCTGTACTGTGGCTTCCAGTAGTTTTTTGCCTGATAGCATATTGATACATGCCGGGTTTTAATAACAGTCAAGCTTTAATCTGCAGCTGATTACAGTGTAGTGTGTGCAACAGCTTCCAGCTGTACAGTAATGGAGGGATGGAACTCGCCCATGAAGGCAAGGTGTGTTTCAGATGGTTAGAAAACAATAAGCAAGAAAGGTTTCTTAATGTCACCTGCTATAACAGTAAAAATCTCTGCAGCAAGGCACAACATATGGATGGAAATACATATACATTTTGCCCTGCCAGCGGAGCGCACAATCACTGCGGCACACAGACCGTAGGCCTACATTTATAGAGAGTGAGAGGGTGTCGTCACAGCAGATGGCATAGCTTTTTTACCCTGCCCCCGCGGCCATTTTGGAAGTTTTTTGGCCCAAAAAACATAACAGGAAATTATTCTGGAAAAGAAAACAGGAAAAATAATTTCAATCAGGACAGACTAATGAGATGAAAAGAGACAGCTGGAGGTGTCAAGTCAAGTCAATTTATTTGTACAGCCCAATATCTCTTTGCAATATATCTTTGCAATCTCTACAGGATATGACATCCTCTGACCTTTACAAACGACCCTCACATCGACTAAGGAAAAACTCCCCAAAAAAAACTTTTACCAGGAAAAAGAAACAGAAGAAACCTCAGGAAGAGCAACAGAGGAGGTATCCCTTTTCCAGGATGGACAGACGTGCAATAGATGCCATGTGTACAGAATAAAAACAATGAAAACACATTAACACTCCATAGAACAACAGCTAATATATATATAGAAATGAATGAAAGTGTCCGACTCCATATAACGACAGCTGACATTGGAGGGTTCTCTGGCAGTGCAACTGATAGAATCTCAAATATGTGTCGGGATGTTTTCAGCATAAACAGCCCGTTAAAAGAGCACCATCCCAGAGGGTTTTCATTGAGATCCCTTCTGCAATCAGAAAAGATGTGCTTGATGCTCATATGGGTTGAGAGCACCACGCTGCAGCCTTTCAGGGCCATGCAACTTTGATTAAAGGTTAGATTAAGCCTAATGATTTCATTTAAGTGATATCCTCCAGCAATATAGGCCTACAGTGATTTGTAATGTAAATGGTTGTTATTGCTGTATTTCCCAGGTCACACTGTCACAACAGTCAGTGTTGAGAGTTGAACATGAGGCTGTGGTGGGTGGTTTTAAATGTGATCTTGAATACACTCTGGTTGAACAAACATTTGAATGCAAATATAATAATTGCTGAATTGTAGAGTGTTTGCAGTGCCACCTGATTTAATCCAGCTGCACCAATACACCATCCCACGCAGTCTCGTCTGTTTAGGGTTTTTTCGATGGGTACCACCGGGCCTGAAAAAAATTCTAGGGGAAACACTGCATATACTTTAATATCAACCCTAATTTTCCACCTAAAAGTTCTTTTTATGTTGATATTTTGATACTTTCTCTATTTTTTTCTAATATTTTGTGTTGTAGCTAAACCTACTCTCACTAATCCCATTTATATATACCACCATATTGCAAGGAAATAAAATAAGGCTATTTACTGAGGATTTATGCAGTCATATAGTCATAACCTGCTACTGTGTGACTTGTAAAGAGGAAAGTTACCAACAGAGAGCAGCAGTGAGTCACTTTCAGTTAAATAGAAAGCAAACATGCCTGCTGTTCCTGGTGTTTTTGTGTTATTTAGCTTCTGATAACAGCAAATATGAAAGGAAATAGCTAATAACACACTCACAACAGTGGCATGTCATAAAGGCAGTGTGCTCGCTGTGATTCGTGGACATGAACAAATAAGATATTTGTGCACATTGTACAATATTTAAATGTGATCCACAGCTGAAATGAATCCGTGCTGTGGGATAGTAGTTTGTTCAGAAGCAGTGAACATGAAGTGGGCAGCTCACTGTCTGATGAGTGCACGCCTCCAGTTTCAAAGGAGGGCGGTGAAACTACTGACATCATACGCTGCATTCAGGTGCTCTCCGGAAATATTGGTTTAAAATCCAGAGGAGGTAAATACTGTAGATATAGACTGTTGGATGTTAAAGTGGCTTTGTCAGAGATGAAATAAAATTGGCTCCAAACCCAAATCAAACAAAGCATCAGAAATATTGAAAGTTGGCCAATCAAGTGTATATTTATTCATTACCTAGAATCATATATTATCCAACCATCCATAAATTTTCTACTGCTGATCCTCATAGGGTCATAGGGGGGCTGGAGCCAGTTCATCACAGGACACATAGAGACAGACAACCACTCACACTCACATTCACACCTACGTTCAATTTAAATTAGCCAATCAATCTAATCCCCATGCATGTGTTTGGATGGAGAACCCACGCAGACACGGGACGAACATGCAAACTCCACACAGAAAGGCCCCGGGCCGGGAATCAAACTAATCATATATTATATTTCTGGATAATTATAAATGCATTTATATGTCAGCATCACGGTAGTTTCTGACTTCATAAACCAATGGTTGGCTTAGCCTATACTAATATGCAATACTTTATAAGCTGATATATATTTTTGAATTTCTACTGTTTTTTTTTTTTATGTTATTTTATATATTTTTGAATTTCTACTGTTTTTTTATTTTATGTTATTTTATATATTTTTATTTCTATTGTTTTTTATTTTATATTATTTTATATATTTTTGAATTTTTATTGTTTTTTTATTTTATGTTATTTTATATATTTTTGAATTTCTACTGTTTTTTATTTTATGTTATTTTATATATTTTTTAATTTCTATTGTTTTTTATTTTATGTTATTTTATATATTTTTGAATTTCTATTGTTTTTATTTTATGTTATTTTATATATTTTTGAATTTCTATTGTTTTTTTATTTGATGTTATTTTATATATTTTTGAATTTCTATTGTTTTTTATTTGATGTTATTTTATATATTTTCGAATTTCTATTGTGTTTATTTTATGTTATTTTTTGGGCAATCTATTGCGTGTGCTCTTATATCTGTATTTTTAACTTATGCTGCTGGTTGCTGATTATCCCTTGGGGTTAATAAAGTATCTATCTATCTATCTATCTATCTAGTATAAAATTAACCACAAAATTGAGAAAAGTACTTGAGAAAGTGTACTCCACCACTGGATATAATTGTGGTCAAAATCAATACAATTAAAACAACATAAAACTATGACATTATTCCACTTGATAAGAGAAAAACAATCTTAATGTAAGTGGTGGTTTTTCCCACTATTTCCGGCAACCATTAAACGCCTCACTGATCCCAGACCAGCCAGTGAGGCTCAGAGGAGGCTCCAGTCCAGCCTGAATCTCAACGTGCACACAGTTGTTGGTGAACACAAACAGATCAGCCCCGACCTGTCGTGAAGAATGTGACAGCTATTTTTTGTTATTTTTTTATATATATATCTATATTTAAACCACCGAACCTCGTCGCCAAACTTTGGCTCATTTTTCTTCCTTTACCAGTGTGAAGGAAGCCATGGAGCCCATCACAAAGTGGACGCCGAGACAAGTTGTCGACTGGATGAGAGGTAAGTTTAAAAAGTCTGGAGCACCTTTTTGTTTTGTGGCTCGTTTTGACATGAATGTCCTTCAGAAGTGTCTAAACTAGGAGTCACTCCCAGGTTATCTCAAGCTAGTTTCGTAGAAACTGCTCCTGTGTGACAACATACCTCCAACGAAGCGCTTAACAATGAGACCGCATTTTTGTTTTACTCTCACTTAAACGTTACAGACGTTAGCAAGTAAGCTAGCTGTGTCAGTTAGGCTAGCTGTGTGTATTGTGACAAACATTAGCTGACTTTAGCTAAATAAATGTGTTATTCAGTCACTTAAATGCTAGTTTTCAGACAGTTTCAGTCACTTTGATGTTAACAATGAACACAGATCAATAAATCAAAGTGAAAATAGATTAAAATATGGATAAATAAAGGCAGAATGGGGAAAATGCATTATATACAATGGTAAAAAGAGGTAGTTTATGATAATAGACTCCTGTCAGCTGTTTTAGTCTCATATAAAACCAGTTTTGTTGCCTGTCTTGAGCCACTCTTCTTATTACTGATGTGTAACCAGTTTACAGAATTTTTAATGCCTTGTTTGAAGTGGCAAACTTGCTTCCTCTGAATAACATAAAATAATTTTGCCATCAAACTTGTTTTAGACGTGATGCTCCATTAAAACCATACCTGTTTCTGGTGCTGAAGGGAATGATCGCGATGCTTATTATGACATCAGTACTATTTGAACCTGAGTGCAGTCACAGCATTGGTATGTCTGCTGAGGGACACCGGCTGGTATGTGAAGTATTGGTGGAAAAAGTCAGAGTGGGATTGTTCCAAACATAAAATTAAGTGTGTTTTAAATGGGGAAAAGGGGTAATGGGCTGTTTATATGGGCAACTGGACACAAAACAAATCATTGGTGACTTCCTGTTTAATCACATAATGTAATGGTTAAACTCTATGCAGACATAATGGTGTTGTAGCCTAGTATGTGCCAGTCAGTGCTCAGCTATAATTGGGAGCTAAAAGGGATTGTGGAGGGGTTAGTCTTGTTATGTCCACTGAATAGAGCCCAGCCAGGGCACGCATGGATGGGGATTAGTTATCCACACAGGGCCCCATCGCTGTCAGTCAGACCCCATCGCTGTCATTCTCCTGCAAATCTGACTCAGCAGTTGTTTCTGTAGGTCTTAACCCGTCGATTTGCTGATCCCTGAAATGACTGCAGAGCATTCATGGGGGGTGTTTCAGATATCCCATAAATCCGCTCATAGTTCCAAGTGATGTTGGTTATATTGTAATGACTTTAACTGAATTAATCACTGCAGTAGTGTCTGTAATATCAACATTCAACAAAGCGAAGCCAACCACTGAAATTTAACTTTCCTCATTGTGGCTAAACAGCCATTTGCTTTGGTTAGAGGCGTTGGCGGTGGGTGTAGACTACAATTACTTTGAAAGAAATCGGATCTGCCTTTAAACAGTCTGAGCCACAAAAAAATAAAGCTCTCAAATGAAATTCAAAATGCAACGCCGCTTGTTGTCGTCATATCCACAACACAGGTCGCTGATTGGTCTGACGTCCAGCTGCAGGGTTGGTTGGGTCTTAATGAGTGATTTTAGGACTAATATTTTGAGGTTAACATGTAATTAGCAAAAATTGTCAGTAACAAATTGGCAGAGTTAATGTTGAGGAGCAGAAGTCGAGACCTGCTGTACAGTATGTGTTGACTGAAGACAACAACAACTTGTATAATCCTCAGGCAATACCAAAGGCAAGCAGCGTCACGCCAAAGTAAAGCCATCATCCAGAGCAGGGTCATGGCCTCACGTCGACCTGTTCACACCAATCCCAAACACGGGTGTTTCCGGAGTTTTTGCACCTGTGTGAAAGAAGTCAAATGAAGACCTTTCCTTTCCTTCACCTCAGGGTGTTTCCATCTGCAGCACAGGGACTGTTGTTGTGTATTGAGGCTGATGTTAATCACTTGCATTGTTCCAGGAGATCAAGCGGTGGTTGCTGGATGTGTATTGCCAGTGAAAGGCTCGTTCATTTAAACACTTGTTATCTGTTTGGGGGGCTGGAGTTGCCCTGAAGCACATTTACTTCACCACAAGCTCTGATCTTCCAGCTGGGCCTGTGGTGTCATGTGATTGGTACTCCATGTGTCATGTGTTTCCCCTGAGGGAAATATGCACCCTCCTAATGACAGCGTAAATGTCACAGGACTGGTGCTTTTTCTTGTTGTTGTTGTTGTTTTTAATCAGTTAACGGCTTACATTTTGGGCTTGAAAATGTAATTACCGTTAAATGTGAAGAACCGTGTCCAGTGACTTTAATACAAGGACCCACACATCCAGTCATTTTCCAAATATAGTCCTGAATCCACGTGCCATGGCAGTGCTTCAGATCATGAGGGCTGAGGAGTTTCTCATTTGCCAAACACACTTTTTTTTTCCTCCACACTTAATGAGAGTCAGAGTTAACAAGGCATCCCAAACATGCAAACCTGCACAGCTACTGTCTCTCTGAGTGGCTTTTATCCACATCCAGGTTTTGCAGTTCAGTCAGTGCACGCCAGTCTGGATGTCCTCCAGCGTTTTCGAAACTTAAAAACTGGCTAATCAAATTTCAAAGCCCTGTATGTGGACATGGATTAAGCATGTGATGGGTTTATTTTGAGTAACAAGTCGTGAGTAAAACCCTGCTGATCTAGTGGCCCACATTTATCTTATAATATCTTGGGTGTGAATAACAATGACTGGTCAGATGTAGGTGTTCCTTCAAGAGATGCAACACAGTTGAGTGTCTGCATCCTGCCTCTCAAATAGCACCAAAGTGCTGAGGAGGCAATTAGCTTGTCAGGGAGGTGGCAGACCTGCTGAATGCTCTTTTTGACCAAGTGTGTGCTACAGAAAACAACAGCGTTGTGTCTGAGTGACTCCACTGATGGGTGCCTTCAGCAGCCTCATCTGCAGAGGTGATATAGAGCTGTGATCCTTATCTGGCTAAAAGAGGGACTTCCTAAACTGGAGTGTGAACAGACGTCGTGCAGACACCTCGACCTTATTAAGGCATCCGCTCCCTCTGTTTTCGTACCGGGCTGTATTGGACAAGTTTGGATAGCGTCCACCGGCAATCCAGCATCATTAATTAGTTTTAGCAACCTTCACACTGTAGACTGTGGGACGTATGTTTAAATTAATCCAAGCAGAGACTTTTAAGAGCATTAGGAATCAGTCTGATCCTTTTGGTGGCCTCACATAAACACATATAACAAATAGAAATAATTCATTCGACACCCCTTAGTTAAAACTCCTGTCTTTCATTTACCAGTTTCCAGTCATGCAGCCATTCAGCTTTTAAAATGAACATATTGTGCTCCTTTGAGGGACACATAACCATGTTACCTTTCCATAGAAAATGGCCTGTAGGGTTCAGGGGAAGTGCTGTAAGAGGATTCCCCCCTGGGGAGCGGTGGCTGAAAGGGATGGCTGTGGTTTCGTCCTGTCGCTCCAGTGGCGGCCTGTTTCTCACACGGCCCGGCGTCGCAGCCTTTTAGCCCTCTAACTGTCACCGTGTTGTGTTTGAACAGTACACAGCAATGATCCTCATATGTACAGAGGTGATGATTTTTTAATCCCAACGGTTCTTCTCTCAGTGCCAAGAGAGGAGACCCAGGAGTCACCAATGAATGCCTGCCAACCTGGGCTTGATTGTGCTTTTGTTCAAATCTAAAATGTGCATTGCAAATCTCCCAGATGATCTCAGCTTAGCAGGAACTGCAAGCTACTTGGCCTGGCTCTTCTCTAAGAGCATTGGCCTGGGAAGTGCCACGCTTAAGCCAGGGGAATAAAAGCTCCAAACCCGAGGTAGCACAGCGGATGCAAGAGCAAATAGGGCTCACATGCCGACTGACCTCCTGTGCATGGATGTCAAAAGCATTCGCCTGGCTGCCCACGCTCACTGGTGTGTTGCCTGAAGGCTCACTTAAGCAGTCATGTGATTGAAGTTTAGATATATTGTAGTCTGGTGCTTGTATGGTGTTTCAAACTCGTACACAGGAGGGAAAGGGAAGTGAATGGCTGTGTTGGTATTGCTGTCAAAGCACTGCTAATGCAGTTATGCTCAAATAACCACAGGACATGAGAGGAATGCTGTTTTTTTTTTTCGCCTGCCAAACCAAACCAGCAGGTCTGTGAATGAACAGTCGAAACAGGTCACACATGTCCGCTGTTGTATTTGGGGCCACCGGTTGCTTTTAACGGATTTAAAAAGCTGAACCGAGTCGAGTTGATGGTCCCCAAATACACACAAAGCTCTTTCATCCTGCCACCGGCTTACACTGTGATAGAGCGTAATGTCATTATGATTATGAGGTGATCTGTAGCTTTGTGAACTGTTACCCACTTTTGGGTTTAGCAGGGCTTTTGGGTGGATGCCAGATCAGAGCTTGTTCAGGACATGTTCAGACTAGTCCATGTTCTCCATAGACTCTGAATTCCTGTCTTGTTATTCACACACTTTAAAATTGCACACTTATGATTAAACCTTAAGAGAATGCACCGACTGTCATTTTGCATTCATTGTTTGTATGTAATTAGCATTGCATTAAGGCTGGTGGCAGGTTTGTTTTCGCTTGTTGTTTATGAGTCTTGTTGACTTGCTACATTAGAGTCTGCTGATTGATAAAGCATCTGCGATGGGTGAGTCTGTTTTCACAGCGTTCATGATGCATTGATGAGCCCAGAGGCCCACTGTCAGTGTCAGCATGCCTCCAGGACACCCTGAGAGGATGAAAGTGTTTGTTTTACACAGCAAACGGGGGAAAAACACCTGGGTGATTAAAGGAAAGCCCCATACTTTCCTTGTGGTTATTTTTACATGTTGTTTTCCACACGAAGGTGCCTATTACTGAGTTATGGGCAGGTCATAACACCTTTAAACACCTTTTATTCAATTGTGGCTGAAATCACAGAAAATCCCATGAATGGAGAGCGATGAAGCCATTCATACTGGACCTTTCCAGAGGATTTCTTTCACTTTTTGTCCATCTTCCTCTGGGAGTCACTCATATGTTTATTCCCTTTTTTTCTCCCCCAACAGGCAAAACATTCACTGTCGTTCTTTATCAAACCATTGTTAAATCTTTCAATCCACTGAACTTACAATCATCCACATTTTTACGCAGATGATTGACGTTGTATCAATGAGTCTAGCTGGAAGGAAGACAATTTAGTCTTTTCATCTCATTTCAATAGCTTGCTTTTGTACAACGGATATTATAGCAAAATGTGGGTTTTGAATTTGTTTAAACAGGGAGTGGCTTCTCCTGAATGATCCTTCCTTTTGTTTCCATCGGTGTAGACACCTGGAAAATGCCTCTCACCTGCCCTTCATCTGTTTGTGTGGCACTCTTTCCAGTCAACAGCACATACATCATTTATGGGAACATGACCATCCCTTTTTTACCTGTCGTGGCAGTGAGGGAGACCCACAACAGGTGCAAACCTCACCTGGAAAATAGGTCTGAAAGGCTGTGTCACAGGCGTCCTGTCCTGGCCTGCAGGTGACATGTCGTCGTTCATAGCTAGCTCTCATTGAAGATGATTCACCTGACCACTTCATCCGTCACAGCAGGAAGAACGGGATCGGCTGCTGGCGGCCTGTAGGCTGCCTGGTGGTGTCTAACGTTGCATAATTAATTAAAGTGTTCATTAATTTCACTCCTAGCTATTCATATTAGATAAATGAGTCACTGGGAATTTTTCATTGATTTGTTTTGATTGTGTGTGTTTTCTACAGAGAGGGTAGATGGACTAATGATGCTCTGGGTCTTTTTGACCCCTACCTCCTCCTCCCCTGACCTGGACACAAGCCAGCCATAAATCTCTGGCTTGTGGTCTTCGTCATCCTCTCCCTCTCTCCACTCCAGCCTCCTCCAACTTCCTCTGTCACTATAGTAACCTTGATTTTATTTACATCTCCAGCCAAATTCTCTTTGTTAGCATCCATTGGGACTGAGGTGGTGACCACCACATAAAGGTGCTCCTGCTGGGTTTGAAAGTAAATCCTCTGCTTGTCTTGGCGGTGGCCTTTTTCTACTTTTTCACCCTTGCTTTTTAACAAGATTTGAGGGGAGCATTTATGGCTATTAGCAGGGTTCTTAACCAAAGATGCTCATGAGGAGCACTACACTCAAGCCCCAGGCGATATCAAGCTTGTTTCTGACTGGCATAGCTTACCATTGCAAAAAATATAATAATAAAATTATAATAATATAATTCAACTGAAAAGCACAATGGATGCAATGCGAAAAAGGGGTGATAAAAATACCCAAAACAAGATACCCAAAACAAGTGAAATTTTCTGTCCATGCAGTGAGATAATTTCACTTGACAAGATTTCTCGAATTAAGATTATCTCTAAATAAGAACTCTTAAAATCAGCAGAAAATGCTGGGTTTAATAATAATAATGAGCTTTAATTGTCATATACACAAAATTATACGCAAAATATACACAAAAAGGCTGGTTTTAACATGAGATCACATTTTAAAGAACCTAAAAATGTTAAATACACTAAATACACGCAAAAAAGCAGAATGCTTGCAGATGTTTTTTTGTGATGATACTTTGGGGGAAAGATGTAATATATCTTATTTTAACAGTTATGTACCTCATTTTAAGACAACACGTAGCGTTAGCCTGATTGCTAGCACACTATTCCCATGGCGAACTAAATGAATGGGGCACATTTCCTCCTCCAAACCTTGTTCATCTTAATTGTGGTTTCCATAGGCAGCTATTATGGTTCTGGTAAATTGCTCTGTAATCAGTGTGTAGGGCCACCCTGGTCATAAGCCATACATGTGATGGGAAAACACTGAACTGAGTTCCTTTTGTCTTTTCCTCTGTGACGGGTTTGCGTCCCATCGGCGGCTCTGAACCCAGGGTTAAGTTTGCCGGGGGTTGTTGCCTCTTAAAAGTGCTCATTTTCTTTTTTCTGTGTTTGCCTCTTGTGCCTCTTCCCCTCCATTTCTGTCTCTTTGTAAATACCGTCAATCTTTAATTATAGTTTTGTCTCAGGGAAATGATGTGTAGGTGGTTGCTGCAAAGTGACACAGGGATACACCAACAGCAGGGTCCTTACTGCTTTCTGATTTCACACCTATTGTGATTAAAACCACTTCTGATTTCAAAAAGTGACAGTGTCTATTGTATTTTGTGTTTTCAAAGCACAAAGACTGTGACTATCTTGGGATTCTTGTCAACAGGCGGACCTGCAACAATACAAATGTTAGAGGGGTCAGGAAAGACAAAGATTGTGGTGGGTGGAGAAGCAGGACAGGGAGACGGAGGGGGTAGTTTGAGACATTTTTGAGGCCTTTGTTGCTGTCTTTACTGGGTGTTTATGCTGGTGGTAACGAGCTGGAGCATGGCCGGGCGGCCGACTGGCTGGAGAGTGATGGGTGATGTTTATGTTGGCCTGAAAGGCTCTTGCTCCAACCCCTGCCCCTTTCCTATTGGTTCACCTGCGCACAGTATCACTGACTCCTGTCATATATAGGAAGTAGAAAACAGGTCACAACTATAAAGGAAAAAATAAGCAAGAAGAGGGAGAACTGCATGCTAAATTACAAAGACTAGTGGTAAAAGTTGACAGGTCACATGTTGAAGCATAATGATATTTCAGGTTTTAAACTCAGTGACCCAGACAACCAGTTTTTTCACACCCTCAGCTTAAGCAACAACGGTGAGGCAACAAAGTGCCTGCAGCACTGCAGTCTGCTTTATCTCTTTCCTCTTGTTTTCCCTCCATCCTCCGATCTGCTTATGACCAGAAGTCATCATCTATCAGGTCATGTGACAGCCCTCATAACCTTCTGCGCTCCCGTCCTACATTTTGGAAATCTGACAGGTTACCAGCAATGTGACTGGGGTTGTGTGCTGCTGGAGTTGAGGATTAACTGAACCCAAGGGGCTGCAGATCATATGCTGATGTGCATCAACCACGACAACCTCGCAAACTTTGACCTCCCTTGTCTCATCAGTCATCGTCCATCATTGCGTAAGAGACAGAGCCGCTTTTGTCTCCCAACCTCAACGGCTTTTTTTCTCACTTAGGATGCCCACATCATTTCTTAGCTGTCTGTTTTAAAGATTAAAGCACATGAAGTGAAACACTGTCTGTTCAGAGAGGGAAGCAATGATAAGATTAAAACATGCGTCACACAGTCAAAGATATTCATTCTCAGTATCCAAGTGCTTTATTTCTGCAGGAATATCTTTGAAAACAATGCACATCAGCTGATTCACAGCAGCTGTAGAACAAGATTATTTGATTTGAGTGAACAGAGATGCAGAGATGTAGAGCACCATTGTGTAACTGCTATCCACAGTTCCCACTGGAAAGGCCAACCCAGTGTGTGTGTGTGTGTGTGTGTGTGTGTGTGTGTGTGTGTGTGTGTGTGTGTGTGTGTGTGTGTGTACAGGCTTTGTTGTCCTGTGAAGTCATGCATTAGAGGATAGCATAGCTTTTTCTTTCTTTCTAATTACAGCACGGCCTGGTCCGGCCAGAGACCATTGTGCCAGGGTGCTGCGAATTCCCACAATGGAGCTGCTCAGCGGAGAACAATGAGTCAAATTCCTGACCGTTCCCCACAGGTTCAGAGGCCGGGCTGACAAATAAAGACAGCAGAGTTACAGTGGCTTTGCTATTCTACACCCTGTAGCTTTCCCACTGGCCACCCCAGTGGGGATATTGGTTTGTGTGTCCCTGTTTGTGTGTACGAGTGTGTTTTGGTGGCTACAGCTCCCACTGGGAGCGCAGGGAGGGGTTGAAAGATGGGGGAGGTGAAGAGGAAGGCGCTTGTTTCGTTCTTTCTGTTGGAGGTGAAAGACTATTCGCTCCTTTTCTGGTGTAATCTAACCCCTGAGAACCAAAAGTTGGCAACCAAAAGCTGCAGGCAAAGAACTACTGATCAGAATTGATCATAGATCAGAGCAGCACTGAACATCATGTACAAGCCTGACTTTTTTTATTCATCTCACAGACTCAGTAGGTCCTGAGCTCTCATGCTATTGTGGCCATGTTAAACACAATCTGCTGTTGTGCAGATTGTGACAAGAATAGACAAACCATTTGCAAGCGGAAGGGTTGTGCTGTTTACATGGCCAGAAATGTGTGCTTACACAGCTTTTAAGTGGGCTGCTGCACAGCTCCAGGGCCTCCTGCAGGGACCGGGTCTGGGTCCACTTGTTGCATCCAGACTGGGCTTCTCGCTTTCCCAGCTGCCCAGAAATATGCCTGTGGGCGTAAGAGTATCCATGCATGCTCTGAAACTGTTGCGTTGATAACCTGCTCTGCACATAATCACTGTTTGCTGAATGGGAGCTGGTGGGTGGTAAGAAAGACACCACAGGGAGCAGCAGGTGCCACACTGACTCACCTCCAGTCTGTGTTTATTTATTGGTCACAAACAGTGACAGATTTCATTCAGGTGCTGTCTACACGACAACAGAATTCTGTGAATCCGACAAACTTTAATACTGATTCCACCTTGTGCACAGACCCACAACAGTATTTTCTAACAACGGGTTACAGAGTGACAAGATCTGATAATGCCATTTCGGAGTTGCAGTGTGTACCTTGCGTTGTTGCTAACGATGATGTCACATCATCACGTCACCAGAAGTAGTAGTAAACAAGGATGTAATGCGTTCTTGTTCTTTTCGTGGGTCTCTCTGTGTTTCTTTGCAGCGCCACCTATCGGCGTGGCATATGTATTTCATCATTGTCACTCGTTATCGTGTTGCCATGTAGACGGAAATACTTCCGGTAACGTTGCGACAAGCTTTATTGCGCCGTTGTCGTGAGCAGGGGACAGGGATATGGATTCAGATCTATGGGTTAGATTTTCTTCTTCAAAAATAGAATACAGTCCATTAAGAAGATCTTCTTTTCTTGCCCTCTGGTTTGATATTTATCTTCTTCCTAGCAGTTTTACCTCTACCTTAAAATCATTAAACAAACTGTTAATTCAAGCTCAAGTGTATAAATTGAAGTGTAAATTATGTCACAAGCACTGACATTTCACTCTAGTTTGAATCCTTTCAGTCAACTTGTGATCACAATCAAGTTTGGGAGGGGGTGGGAGGTGAGTGTTTGTCCAGCTTTGTGGCAATGAGATTGCATTTGTTATTGGTGCTGCATGTGTGTGCCTCTGCTACACGGTCACACCCACTCGCTCTGGTTTGAGGACGTTTGCCAAGTGGTTCACAGAGGCCATAAAACTCCTCCAGAAACGTTTCATCCTGCAGGCTTTTGAAAAGCATTCACACAGTCCTCCCTCGTGCCTCCCCCTTCACTCAATTCACAATAACGTGACACTCTATCTCCTTTAACTTTAATGAAAATTGATAGTTTCACACGCATACACCCCCTCACCCAGCTGCCATTGATCCAGACCCAATAAATGTTTTATAAGGACGGTGTCAATGAGGGAAAGATTCCTCTGAAGGACCCTGAATTCAGTGACAGAGTAATACATTTTCTGTTCACCCCCATCCTCAAACACTGGTACCATTAAAGTCTCTTTCTCTAATGCCTGTAAACACACTTACAATTGTTCCAGTTCAAGGCTAATGCAGATCAGTTTTGACCCTGGAGTGACCTGGAATTTCTCAACGCTCTGAAGTCGGACTTCAAGGATCAGGGATGTTGGTTGAAAACATCAGTGAATGAATGAAAGTGTAGATCCCCTATTCAGCAATTAGTGATTCATTCATCCCCACGTTTCTTTCCAGACTGTTTTCCCATATCTAATCTGTCTGGATGGCAGTGAGTGTGTGGTTTAAGAACGATCAAGCTAAAGAAAAAGAAGAACACAAGCGAGTCTTATTGTAAGCTGGGCAACCTCAGTTTTCCCATGTGCCCTTTCTTCTTCTGGTTGGGTAGGAGAATGGCACCGTTCCACAGGAAATGCCTTTCTAACACAGCAGGAAGGAGAAACGTTGCCCCTCTGTATCCAAGACAAGTCTTTGTTTGTGTGTAATGGCATTAAGAGACTGGCCCAGTGTTTGTGTTGGTGCTCCCTCCCTGGAAGTCTTATAATATGGATTCTCTCACTGTTGGCCAGTCAAGGGTTAAGCTTAAAATGCTCTGAAGTCTTGCTGCTGAATTAACATGCCGAGGAATGAGAAAAATCCAATGAGCCTAACTGGACATGACTTATGTGGAAGCTAATGGTTAACAAGCCATGATGGAATTTCCCTTTGATTTGGCGGAGGTGACCTGAGCTCCCTCAGATATTTTCTCAGGAATTGAAAATGCTGTCATAAGTGAGCTTTGATGCCATAATGGAATTTTAATGGCCTTGAAGAGAGTCCTCTCTATATGTAGTCTGAGCCCAAGGTCTGCAAAGTGCAGCATATTCTCATGTGTAGTGTTGCTTGGCTCCTGCTTTTTTTAATTTTAATATATTTTCCTGTTTTTTATTTTAATATTGTTTCTATTTTATTTTAATATTGTTTCATTTATTTAAATATTATTTTATTTTAATATTATTTTGATTTTATTTTAATATTATTTTATTTATTTCAATTTTATTTTAATATTGTTTTATTTATTTTAATATTATTTTGTATATATTTAATTAATTTGTTATTGTTATTTAAAAAAATGTTTAATTTCAACAATAATATTATTTATTATTATAATTTATTTATTTTATTTGTTTAACTTTCTTGGTGGCATACTGAAGGGTGTTCATCTGTAATCAAAATGCCTCCAGCTTTGGCATAAAATAGTTTTTACAAAAAAAAAAACTTTTATCTAAACTTTTCGGTGCTTCTTTTCTCATAGGAACAAAACAGAATATTAATGAGTACAGAATATAGGATTGGACAATAATTTGTTTAGTCACTACCATGATACATGCACACACGTACACTATCACCATCTTTGCATACTCTCTGCAACACATGTGCAGACTGAGTGTCACAGAGGCATGAAGCTATGACGTGCCATTCACAAAGACGCCTCGGTGACCACAGAACACACCCAGCGTATCTGAACTCACCACGACATGCCCTACATTTTATATGGATGCACTTATCTGCCGTTCAGTTGCATGTTCCTAAAAAAAGGAAAGCTTTTCGTGACTTGAATGTCGAGCTGGAAATGGATCGGCCGAACCCAGTCTTAACACTGAGGAATATTATGTGTGAGTGTGTCTTTCAGCTGACAGGTCTTTTCAGAAAAGCAGGGCGCTGGGCCATGAATCTGCAGCTGCCCCATCTCTGTGCACTCTTTGATAGAGGGAAAGACGGCGCTTACTTCTAGACACACACACTACTTGAAGATCCATTCACTGCGTGCATAGGAAGGGTGTGTTTATGAGTTTATGCATAGTCGTGTACTGAATATATCATCCTTCTACAGTCAGTGACCAGTTGGTCGTGTAACGGTCCCATTTGTTGTTGGTGCTAAAATAGTAGCAGGGGGACGCCCCTGACACACACACACACCCGTACACTGACAAATATAGTCATCCATTGTTTAACCTGCCCAACAGACTTAAAGGTCTCAACCGTTGTTCTGTTTGTGGTGTGTTTGTCTTGCAAAGATAGCAGTTCCACCTGTTCCTTGTCTACGTACACATGCCGATCAAAATGATAGTTACAGCACTTGAGCTGAAGTCTATTAATGGTTTGTTTATTAATTAAAGATAACGTGTGCTTGCAAATGACAGATTAATTAATCTCTATCTAAAGCAGCAGTACATTTTAATGTTTGTCTAATGAGTCGCTCCTTTTTTTCCATTTTCCACCCAGGTTTGGATGACAGCCTGCAGCAATATGTCAGCAACTTTGAGCGGGAGAAGATCAGTGGAGAGCAGCTCCTGAAGATCACACATCAAGACCTGGAGGAGCTCAGCGTGGCCAGGATTGGACACCAGGAACTTGTGCTGGAGGCGGTCGATCTGCTCTGCGCCCTGGTCAGTAGGCATCCAGATAGAGTAGCAGGGATCTGTATCTTCAGGGAGGATTAGTAACAAAGCAGGACACTCTCAGTGTCCACAAACCTGGTAGTTTCTCGTCTGGTGATGCAGAAAGGATCATTGTTTCCCACACAGCTCAGCGGGGTGTGAAGGCACCACAACACACCAAGCAGCCCCAGGACATTGGATAAAAGCAGTGTCACGCAAGAAGACTGGTGCAAATATGGCAGTTAGATACCATGTGAGATTGTTTGAGGCAGTTATCATGTAGTGACGAGTGACAGTTGTATCTGTTAGATAAGAACTGTAAAGTTTTCTACACGCCCAAAATGCATAGACACACATGGTTTATTTACTTTTAGGTCTCTGTTCTTAAACAAACAGAAATGTCAGACAGTCATTCCTACGGCTTCAGGCATCCACTCACCTGAGCCGTCTTTCTTGGTTCAGTTACAGAGCTTCTGTTTGGCTCTTATTAGTCACTCTGGGAGCGAATCAGCTGCCCTTAGTCCATCATCACAGCTCCCAGAAGAACCGGCAACAAAAATATGCCTACCCTCAACTAGTGCACATGAAAAAGAGTGATGAAAACTGTCCATGCTCCAACTGAAAGGACCAGGTTTTCCAGCAGATGGGATAGATTTGGAGTTTTATCACTTCCTGTGCCATAAAAGACCCAGATTGTGGTCAATGTATTTTTTTTTATCATTGTCAGCATTCCTTTTTTACGCTCTCTTAAAATGCTTTACATTAAACGTTTGGGGCATGGTTCTTTTTAGATGTTCAGTCTTCTCTGCTTCTTGCAGCGCTGCTGATCTGGAAGCTGTAGGTCAAATGAGATTCGTGGCCTCAGACAGATGTGATTTCTGTGTCGTGATTTAGGGTGTGGTTAGCAAAACTCCCATTTCTTAGCTTGCATATCATTATCATTTGTGGCTCCTTTGTAGACAGGTTTAATTAGGACAAAGCTGTCAGGATTAATTAATTTCTTGTCTTAGACCCAACATTCATCCAGTCAATAGAGTCTATTATTTCTGCACTAACCTGTCCTCTACCTGTTAACAGCACCTCCTCTACCTGTAACCACTAGAAGTGGACACCTGGAAGCAATTGGCACATGAGTGTGCATTTCTTGATAGATTTACTCGTCGTAGAATATACACCATGTGGTACATCCTGTGTTCATAACCTTTTTTTTTTACCATTGCAGTAATCAAGCCCAGACTTTTGTTCACTCCTAGAACCTTGACATCATGGGAATGAAATCTCAAGTCATTTTCCTCTTGAGCTGCTTCATAAATTTGGCATTTAAAGTGCTTCCTCAGCAAACGTGCTGTTTGTTGTAGGGTTGGGAAAAAATATTGTGATACTTTTACTTCTGATGTAATATCAATTTTTAAATTCTTAATATTGATTTTTCCCCCAAAAAGTCAAATTTTTCATCTATATATGTATATCTATGTTCCCGTGGTTCCTTAAAAAGTGTGAAAATGTCTTAAATTAAAATCCGGTAATTAAGGTCTTAAATTGTTTTCACCGTAAAATTTGCTGTAGGTTTTAAATTTTCATATGGTGCGTTTAATGCCAATAGGAAAACACAGCACTCAGAGATTTACTGCATTTTGCATGTTATTTTGTTCACAGAGTTCACTTCTTTGTTCTTGAAAGTTGTGAAATTAAAGTTGTAGGAAAAAGTTAAGCCTTAGTCCCTCAATTTATATTATTGCGTGTGTTGAAGGGCTTAAAAAAAAATCATTAAAAATTATTATCAGGGATTAATCGGTTATCAGATTTTTTTTCTAAATATCAACATCAGCATCGGCCTCAAAAACTCCTTAAAATAAATTGCAGATTTACTACCAAAGAAATTGTTGTGACTTTTTTGTTCAGGTCTTAAAAAGGTCTAAAAAAGTCTTAAATTTGACTTTAAAAATGGTGCAAGAACCCTGTAAATACATCTGAATGTATATGTACACAAATTATATATGTATGTATACACACACGTATATATACACATACATACATACAACTTGTATTTTAAGCTGCATTTTAAATTTCTCCATGAACTATGTAGAATATCGCAATAATGTATCGTATCGTGACTCAAGTATCACGATACGGATCGTGAAGTCCTTGTCAATGTGCATCATCTTATGCATTTTAATGCTGGACTATTCGGCACATTGTGTTTTTACCACCCCTCTGTGAATGCTGGACTCTCTGCAACCTTTCACCTCGCATTAAAGCAGTCTAGCTGAATGTTTTTTGTCCTTATTAAGAAGGAGGCCTTGGCCTTCCACAGGCCCCCGTGGGAGGAAGTGAGGCCCCCGATCCAATTAGCTTTAACCGAGGCAAGGTCACTGCTACCGACAGGAACACAGGCCACCAGCCTCCTTCCCACTTTCTCTCTTTTTGTTTACCGTTAGGTCAGGCACTTCCTGTTGCTGTGGTCACATTCATCTTTGTGACACGTTGCTCATGAATTTTAAACATTCAAGCATGTGCACACACTATAAAGATTTCACCTTTCACATATCAGGGACCAGAGCTGTCCTGTTAGCAGTTTCAGTCCTATATCATGATGACCAATGGCCTTAAGAAACACCCATACTCCTGCTTCCCTTCCACCCAAAAGCTGTCGAGAGCAAAACTGGAACACTTCAGTTCATTTAAGTGGACTTCTCTGAGCCATGATGTCTTCTGCAGAGTCAGTGGTGAAACCCAACACTTCTCTCATCCCCGGAGACCCACATAAAGACCAGCACCACATGGTATTCACACACACATCAGCAGTCTCCAGCAGCCATCAAACATTCAGTATAGAACAGATCATCTGGCATCGTCAGGAGCAGCAGAGCTGCTGTAAATGTATTTTACCGTTGCCTGGAGGTGAATATGTCCCAAGTTATAATTTTAACACTTAACCTTAGATGGCACATTATATCATGCACAGCACACGTTCTCTGTCTAGGCTACAGATTTTGGATCATTTATAGTCAAGTCAGATCCATGTAATGCCTGCGGCAAGGGCAGGAAGTGCTGTGTTGTGATAGTCCTTCTACATTTCTCCTGAGGACACTTCTACAAATATATAGTCCCTTCAAAGAGCCCCAGCTATGCAAAAAGCTTCGGCCATCTTGATTCTAGATTAACTGAGTGTCTATAAAAAGGCACTGAAATAATTTGGCTATGAGAATGAAAAATTGCATTTGACTTGAACCTCAGATGGGGTTTTTAGCCCAGCTGGCAGAGTGGGACTAGAACTTGCTGGACATCTGTAGGCCAGTTTGAACTGCTGTGACTGTGTGATTAGTCTGCTGATGGAAAAGCCAGGTTTGTGCCACTGTGTGGATGATTTATTACCTTTTTTCCTTGTATTAGATCATCTTTTATGCTGTTTCAACAGTCTATTTCATGTCAAGTGTGCCATGAATGAGGCTGCCTACAGCTACTGTTTGATAGGCCAGTTATTACAGTGAATCTTTTTCGTTCATGTTGGAGAGAGAGTAAGCATTGACTAACCACTTGCAGGTCTTCTTTGCTGTTTTTACTCCTTGCTAAGCACATTTAGCTACTGGCTCCTCACACATACAGCAGCACTGCTGGCAGTGATGCAGCTCCCTGTTTATTCAGTCAAAACATTGCACAAACTCATAGAAATATCCAACAAGTGCTCCCGCTCAGTAGCCTGCAGCAGTCCAGTTCATAGCTGATCTGTACTTAATGTATTTAATGGCGCTTGACGACAAGAGGCTGTGCTGCTTCGTGCATCTGAATAACCTATAAACTGGAGGAATGCAACAGCAGGAAACAACCCCGGCTTAAGAATTCAAACTTTGCCCTGCATGGGAGGAATCAGGTGACGGCGCGTGCACACACCTGAGAGACTGGAAACCTGGAGTGGGCAATCCTCAGTGACAAGTGCACTTAAATCATGCCTGTCAAAGAAATGATTACAGCTCTTCATTGTGCAGGAAACAACATGTTTTTGTGGGAATAAGATCTCACTGTAAAAGTGCTTTGATCTTGAGTTTTATTGGCAATAAATATAATTCCTGCGTCAATCACCACAGTGTGTTTTCGTTCCACCTAGTCGACACTGTGTTGATTTATCGTTTCAGAACTACGGCGTAGAGACGGACAACTTGAAGAACTTGGTAGTGAGGATGAGAGCTGCCTCCAACAGTCTGCACATGGCCACATCAGACCGCAGAAACAGCCCCGCGTATGATGGCAGCCTCTCCCGCAAGCCTCCCAACGACTTTCTCACCTCTGTGGTGGAGCTGATCGGAGCTGCAAAGAGCCTCCTGGCTTGGCTCGACAGGTAATAACTTAATTTATTGTGTACACCTAGTGTAGGAGTTTTCAGAATAGTTTCATGTAAAATGACTCTGTCATGTAGTGTAGCACAGGGTCATATTGTATAATTAATTTAATACTATTCTATTAAAGACCTCATTTTTATATTAGGGGTATGACTTTTGGTGCTCCTATAATAGATTTGGAGCAGGGGAAATTAGGGGTGGGTATTGGCAGAGACTCTCTGACTGTATAATTCAGTTCACTTGTTACACCACTGCAATAAACATACAGTTAAAGGTATAGTAGGCGATGATTTTTAGAGACACATTTTGTTATGTTGGCTAAAACGGTCCTTCCACCCTGATAGTCGTCAATTTTATATGTATTCAGAAAGAGAAGTGAATAGAATCCGAGATCTGTGGCAGCCACAGGACTATAAAAACTTTGACCAATTAATAGCCTCGGTCCGAGGGTGAAGTACGAATACGTCTCATCCTGTGTTTGCCCCCCGCGTGCCCCCACTCTACCCTCCACTCCGCACGGGCACACGCATCGCTTCGTGGCCGCAGGTATCAAGCACACTCTTCTTTCGAAATACTTCGGTAGCTGGAGAATACCAGACCAGCATGTCTAAAATTAATCAAAATCAAAATTAGCATGTTAACACAGATTAATTTATGTGACGGTAACTCGACTGGGACAAGCTGGGACAAGCTGAGATTCAAAAAATCATGCTGATAAAATTAGCTTAACGATCTTTTCTGAATCTGCCCAAGCTTCTCTTGTAATTCGGCAAACAAATAATCCACCAAAGTGTTAATTTCTAACATGGAATGGACAAAAAGGAAACGCGACACACAACGCTTATGAGAGCTAATGTGGCGTCACTCTGATTTTAGCAGCTAATATAAATATATTTATTTTTTTTTAATATATATTTTGTTATCTTTGAGAAGGTAGAACATACAGATGAGCTTTAACTTAGATTTCAAAATGATGAGGCCGTGCATTTTGAATAAGTAAACCTCAACCCAGCTCTGTCGTCCATCGCTGGTTCCTAATCTTCTCCCTTTCCTTCTTTTTCTGCTTGCAGGACGCCTCTCACAGGGATCAGTGACTTCACAGCCACCAAGAACAAGATCATTCAGCTGTGTCTGGAGCTCACCACCACAGTTCAACAGGTCTGCACGCTAGTTAGCTCTATAGCACGTGTAGCTAGCTAGCTAGCTAGCACACAATAGGTTTTTCCACTGAGCACATACCAGCCTGAAGGCACAGACATGAAGACAAAATGTAAAAGAGAGTTATGGGAAATGTGGTCTGGCAGCCATGACACAAGCCTGAAGCCAGCAGTCTGAGCACGTTATTGCAAACACTGATGTTTTTCTTGGGATCCTTTGGTCCTCATGCTGGCTAATGAGGAGACCCCCTTAGCGCGGGGACGTTTTATGGTAAGCGTCACTTTTGTGTTTCCACTTTCATAGAAACCCCACTGGCGCTCTTTTAAAAGTTAGCTGCCAACATTCCCCAGGCTGCCGTACTCCGACAGCCATGTGGTTCCTGTTTTTACTCCCGCAAGACGCTCTCAGCGGGAGGCCAGACTGTCTGAAAGTACTTCCTGTGAGTAGGTTTAACGCAGCAATGAGGAGGTGGTCCATCTGACAGCCAGATAGATGGATGACAGTGAAAACAGAGCAACTTCTGTCACTTTCACACAGCTAGTTTTGGCCTTTTCTTCAGTATCAACGGTGTTAGCTTGTGTGTACAATTTGTTCTCCCCAAAGGGGAGCAGTGAACTCATTTCACACTGCCAGGGAAAGTGGCTGCTGAGACTGCAGGTGTCATTTTTTAGAGGGTTATTGCATCAAAATAAATTCCTTTCCCAGAGTGCCCATTTCCTCACTCGAGTCTGGGATTTCAGCGCCTCTGGTGATTTACTGTGGGTGTCTCAGTCATGGTCATCCAGGAGAAGTGGGGATATACATTTCCCACACTGCCAAGTGGAGTGGTTATGGTGTAGAATAAACTCCTGATAGGTGCTGAAAGAGCCTTGTAAGACTGGAGAGATTAGTTTCCTCCAACAACTGGAGGAGAGATTCAGTTTGGTTCGTAGCTTCGTATGTAACTGAAGAAACACTGGCTTATTTCCAACTCATCAAAACAGTTAAGTTGGGAGATTCAACTTCCTTTCTCCTTTCTTTGCACCACTTAGACCCCCTTTATTATTCATAACATGCAGACCAGAGTGAGAGCCGCTGGTCGGTGAAATAGGTTGCATAGGAGACTGCCCCAGAGAATAGTTTTATGATGGGGGAGGACGGCGAGAGGTTTGCCTGGCTCGTTCATGAACTTCAGCCAAGAATTAGGGCTTTTCAGATTGCACAGTTTACGCGTTCTGCCTGAACGAAGCCTGTGTGTTCACACACAATGGGACACGCCATAAAACCCTGAAAGCATCACCCATCTTGGCTGACCCGTTGGCGTGGAGGTCGCTCACTTTCAAAGAACACATTTTTCATCCGTCCCCCGTGTCTTTTATCCATGCCTCCCACTCCTGAATTGTTGGCTTGGATGTGAAGTTAATATCTCTCTATTATTTTAGCAGATAAAAACAATGAATCCATTGAACACTGAGCTTGTATCCATATGTTGATACCTTATGAATAACAGGTTGCAGGAGGCCAGGTTCCCGCCGGGTGCCAGCACTCCTCTCTCTCGGCCACTTCATTGCTCGGCCATGCAAATCCGCTCTGGTGGCAGATCAAAGGCCCAGAGAGCAGCACACTCAGTCATCTGATCCAGCCGGTCTGTGGGATCAAGTCCCTAACGTGAGGGATCAGTGCACCTAGAGAATTGTCCCCCAGCCTCTCTGAGCACTTAGTTACTCCCCAGCTCCTGTCTACTGGAATGACTTTGGCTTTTGACAAAGATGTGGGATTCATCTGGATATCACGAGCAGATCTCAGAAGGATTATCTACGATATTGTATCCATATGATTTAATGGTGCTGTGAAGCAAGAGAAATGTTCCATAAATGTTGTTGCCAAACCGTGTCTGCAGCACGTAATGACACTGTTTGGTTTCATGACCTCTAAACATTGAAATATGTATTTTTAGCTCATCCCTCTTGGCCCGGTCAACAGTGTAGTCATACAAACATGGGTCAGTCTCAGTCTCAAAACAAATATGCAGATGCATCTTTAGTCTTTGTGAAACCACCATATATTCTTGGCTGAAGTTAGAACACACATTATGAGGCATCATGAGATTTTGGACAAATATACAGTATGTCAGATTAATTGAATTGAATGAATGTTGAATGTAAGACAGACATGGTTCCCACAGGTCCTGGAAAACCTGGAGTCCAGTAATGGAAAATAAGAAAAAGGGTCAAATATCCTGGCAACAGTTAAGCGATCCTGGAAAATTATTTGTCCTCCCCATACCTTGAGCAAATGCAAATGGGGTAAAAGTTACTTTTAAACCATTTGCATAAATAATTTTCCAGGATAACATAACCGTTTCCAGGACATTTGACCTTTTTTCTCAGTTTCCATATGTTTTCCATGTCTGGAAAATTGGTCAGTCACTTTCCAGGTTTTCCAGAACATGTGGGAACTCTGGCAGAGCTCCCAAACACTGTCCTATTACTGCCAGTACACTTAACTTAATATTTTTCAGTCCTTAAACAAAAACCAAAGTAAGGAAATGTGACAAAGGCACTCGTTTATTACTTTAGCGACTGGACTCTTCTTTGATGTAAAGCCAGCACAAGGCCATTCAAATATTTCCATGCAAAGAAACTAACAGTATGACAAGCCAAGTGCATTTGAAAACAGACGCTCCCCTTTAGCCCGGGGGAATGTGCAAGTTATGGAAATATGGAAAACCTCACTCGACCCCCTATTCTCTGTGTGCATAATGGATTTACAAAGAGCAACAGGGCTGGCTTTGTACTTGGCACATGTCTGTGCATGTCACTAATACTGCGAGGGCCACAGCACCAGGATCCCTTTATTTTTGTATTGTGGTTCTGCAGATATAGGAGACTGGAGTTGAGCTAGATTTTCTGTGCTCTTTAGTTTTGACAGAAGTGTTTTACCTGTGTTTTGATGCATGACTTCCCTCGGGGTATTCCCAGCTTAGAGACAAGTTCATAAACAGGCAACCCCCACCCACACTGTGACCACAACCAGGGGCCCTTTCACTGCTAACAACACAGTTGTCAGGAGGCTGTTGCCTCAGCTGTGGCCAGTACAGCTGCAGACTGTGGGGACGCTGGTCACTCATCCATAGCTGACATTGCAGATTTTATCATTGGATCTTCCCCCAAACAACCACAATCACAGCTACTGTGTCTTATATGACCCCTAGCCCTAGGGAAAGCAACGATGCATCCAAAAAAAACACTATTCTTTTCCCAGTGTCATCTGCACATTGCTGCTATATGAGTACTGGTATGGTATTTGTGTTTCAATATAGTTTACAGAACCACACAGGCTCCCTTAGAATTAAGGCGGAGAGGTAATTTGAATCTAAAGCTGTTTATTTGAGGCTGTTTTACATTTTTCTCAGCTCTATATCTGGAATGCTGATTATATCGTGTTTACCCAACCCCTGTACTTTTTCTTTCCCTGTTGTTTGCTGCTCACAAAGCCTAATCTGTCATCACTCTCTTCTCTGTCACAGGACTGCAGTGTTTACGAGATGGAAGAGAAGATCCTGGAAGTTGTAAGTATACGGCAGCTCTTCTTCCTAATGTAAACTAAATAAGACCCTGAAGTTATATAGGGAGGAGAGTCTATAGCTCTAATACACCCTGGTCATCAATCAGTGCTTCCTGTTCATGACACTCTCCAGACCCCTTTGGCTAATACTGGCTTCCTCTGCCACTGTCTTTATCTAAGACAACCCAAGTCAAGTCCACATTAGACCCTTTGTTTCAGTGTTCAAAACAAAATGCATGCATGCGCCTGAGAAGAGACGTCACAGAAAAGACCCCTCTAATGATGACTAATGACCGTTTTTTGTCCTGAAACAAGCTGGGAACAAAGCAGGGTTGTGTGCTGATAGCCCATTAAACCTTATCACTGAACATGAATGTACACACACAGAATTAGGTACGTAGGGAGTAAGACGACTAAGTGATAAAGGATAAGACGGGTAGCAGCGTAACGTGACCTGTTCCAGCCTGTTCAACACACAGTGGTTATTAAAGGCACAAAACACCAGTAGAGGCTACAGCACAGCACTTACAAGCACTTCTTATTCTATCCACTGATGCATTTCCTTTCCTTCTGCAGTCTAAGATTTTAAACAACATCTGCGACCAGACCGTGAGAACCACCTCCGACCCCCTGATGAGCCAGTCGGCCTGCTTGGAGGAAGTCCAGCTGACCGATATCAAACCGGGAGAGGGTTTGGTGAGGAATGCTGAGAGATTTCTGTTTTTAAACCCAAAGTCTGCCTTCTAGGGTTCGCGAGCCAGGAATGCATGCAATGTGTGTCGAATTGTGACCCTCAAATCTCTGTCATATAGTCCTCTCCCTGTGGGAATATTGTGTTTTTACTGAGAATCTTCTGGGTTTCACCCTAGGGGATGTACATCAAGTCCACTTACGATGGTTTACATGTCATCACGGGAACCACAGAGCATGTAAGTATGACAATGACAAGACTATAATCAGCCATTTTTAAATGCTGGATTATTTTAGCAGTGGAAAATGGACAACTTACAAGTTATTTTAAAATGATGCTCCTGGCTCTCCTCTCGTGAAAAAGCTTGAAATATTAGTTGAAAACACAGCTCGCTCTCTGAGGGCGCGCTGAAGAGCAGCTCATCCATAAAGGGAATTGTTTGTGATATTTACTAATCACTGGAGCGCACAAACAAGTCCTACCTTTCCCCACAATGAGACAAGTGGCGGTGACTAATTCACCAACATCACTGCCACGGTTGCATCCTCCGCCTCCGGTCTGTCGTTGTGAATCAGAAGCTGAATCATCACCAGTAATGACTAGTTAATGCCATTTGACATCTGCGTGACATGAAAACTGATATTCATTTACACAGAGAGTGTTTGTGTTGTTCTCACGAATCACGCTCAGTGTTGCTTCATCAGATATTTGAACAGAAGACGTAGGTGAAATCAGGCAGGGATGGCACTAAAGTAGCTCCACTTCCTTCAGGGTTTTTATAAACTTTACCTTGTTTGCTCTTCAGTCACCTGCAGACCTGACCAGGAAGATCCATGCTGGTGACGAGGTGATCCAGGTCAACCAGCAGACAGTGGTAGGAACCTTTTTGTCATCGTTGAACACATCTACGTATCATCAATTTGAAGAGGTTTAACGTGTTTGTTCTCGCTCTGTTAACCAGGTGGGCTGGCAGCTGAAAAACCTGGTTGTCAAACTGAGGGAAGACCCCAAAGGTGTGGTTCTCCTCCTGAAGAAGAGGCCCACAGGCACAACGGGTTTCACCCCCGCCCCGCTCAAAAACATGCGCTGGAAGCCCCCGGTGCCACAGGTACATGCATGCGTCTAGTCACTGTCAACAAATTATCAGCTTTTTAGGGAGTCGGTTCAAAAAACGGCAAGTTCAGACAAGTGTTGCTGAGCCACCCTGAATTGATTTATGCATCACAAAAAGAGGCAAACAAAGTCCCATGATGTCATTCAGTCTCAGATAAAGCTGTAGTGTTTGGAGTCTGGTTAGATGCTATCTGGTTTATAGGAAAGAAATGCCCAGATGTTGCCATCAAAAGAACATTTATAGTAATTTGTGTTATTTGGGTTCACAATCATGACTGTAATCCAAGTTCTCTTCTCCCTCATGTGAATTTATTTAACTTTTAACCACACTTCTGCTCACCTGAGCCCTTTAAACAGACCAGGAGACAATAAGCACGTTGTGAGCTGAGACCAAATTTGGGCTCTGCTATTGTCTTATCATGCGTAGCCTGTTTTATAGCCAGAGAAGGCAAGATGAGGAGATATCAGATAAGAGAGGGCTTCTCAAAACAACACAGGGGTGGCCAATGTCAACATCTTCAGCAGCATCTTGTTCGAACAAGTAGTCAGAGGTATCAGTGTTAGACATCTCAGTTTATAAGAGAAAACAAGGCTCCAGAAGGGAAACTGAATGACACTGGCTTTGTAATACAGTATAATTTATACACATGGGGTATATTAGGAGATGGAAAAGGGTGGAAATGATTCATAATAAATGGGATGTTTAGTTTGTCATTAATATATCACGTTTACTACACTGGATCATCAGACGTAGCATTTAAGTCTGTTGAGAATGGCAGTGAATAAGAGCCGTGCATCCAGTCAAGGGCACCATGTTGTCGAGTGTTTGGAAACATAACTGTGGTAAATGAGTGCAGTTTTTAAGTACATGTCTCTGGGCTATTTTGGACTCGACTTCCAATCTTTCCATACCTCAAACAAGAAGGTTTTGACTCAGAGCACTTAAATGTCTCACCACATGTGGTTAACTCCTCCCAGTTGCCAGCAAAGTCATATTTCAGAAACAGAAAAGCAATGGCTTAATTTCTTATTGACATCTTGTGCTGTGTTTTTGCAGAACAACTCCTCCTTGATCAGAGCCCAGTCACCCTGCAGCTCGGCTAACGGGTCGACCAAAAAAGAGAAGCCGGCTATCCTGGACTTGTTCATTCCCCCTCCTCCTCTGATGCCGTACACCCCGCGGTGAGCCGTCCCTTTACATACGCCACGTTTGTTTTTTAGTGAGTGGCTCCCAGTAGTCCCATCATAGTCCTATGCAACGATCCACCTTCGGGAAGATGTCAGAATGTGACTTCCTTCCTTTAAGACAGCATTTTCCAGGATTCCTGTGGTTCCTTAAAACGTCTTAAAATATCTTAAATTAAAACCCGGGTAATTGAGGTCTTAAATTGTCTTAAATTTTCCATAAATGTGCTGTAGGTATTAAATTTTCAGATGGTGTGTTTAATGCCAATAGGAAAACACAGTATTCAGAGATTTACTGCAGTTTTGCACGTTCTTTTGTTCACAAAGTTCACTTCTTTGTTCTTGAAAGTTGTAGAAAAAAGCTAAGTGTTATGCCTTCAATTTATATTGTTGTTGCAAGGGTTAAAGGGAATTAAACAAATTCATAAAAAATTATTAGATTAATTGGTTATCAGATTTTTTTCCTGCTACATATTGATATCGGCCTCAAAAACTCAATATTGGTCATTGACTATTTTCCACAAAAGGAGTTTTTGGGTCTTGAGTTGTATTTGTTGAGGTCTTAAAAAGTATTAAATTTGACTTTTAAAATGGTGCAAGAACCCTGATTTGTTGGTTCATATACACATATATATATGTATATATATATATATACGTATATATATATATACGTATGTATATATATATATATATATATATATACGTATGTATATATATATACAGTATAAATAAATGAGTGTTTGTCCACACAGAGAGGGGAGAACAGACTCCTTCTACAGCATTAATAAACGACCAAAGGGCTCCGAATCACCCAACTCCTACCTGGACCAGGAGAGCAGAAGACGTTGCACCATCGCAGATTACGACAAGCTCAGAGTCGGCTGTCCCATCGAGGCTAACGTGATCCAGCCCAGGATGAGGGAGCACAAGCCCTCACGTGGTCAGTAGTTTGAATCACATTAGGGACAGAAAATGTTGTTTTTACATTTTACATTGACTGAATATTAAACTCTTGTCTCTAGGGAAACCCCGTCCTCTCTCCATGCCTGTGGACACCTGTGTTGGAGTGGTAGATCCCTACGCTAAGCCCTGGACACAGGGAAGGAAAGGTGTGTGCCTTTCCACGTTTAAAAATAACAAGAATACTTTTTCATACTCCTGGTTCAAACACATTAATAAAGAAGATTAAACAAGAAGAAGATAAATAACCTAAGGCTGATCGATTCGTGTTGTACATCCCAAAATGTCCACGTTTTAATCTGGAACAGTAGAAGGGCTGCAGTAAATGATTATTTTCATCACTGATTGATCTCGAATTACAGACATTTTTTGGTCTATAAAATGACAGAAAACCCAAAGATGGATGAGGTATAACGCACTGATACGACCATCATTTGTTTAAAGTGGTCTCTTCTTTTTTTCTTTTCTTTTTTATTTCCTTCTCTGTATTTTTTCCCTTGTTTTATTTATTTTTTTCATTGAGTAATACTGAAGTACACCCAATTGTTATTGTGTTTTGTTCAAAAATATTTCTGTTGATTCATGGAATAAATGTAACAATTTCCATAATAAAAAGGGGAATTTTTTAAAAAAATGACCCAAAAAAAAATCCCAAAGCCCAAAATAACATCTTCATTTTTTTCCATCATGGAGAGCTACAGGAACTACAAAATATTGTTATTATATACAGTATAATTATACAAAATATTTCAGAAGCTGAAAAAACTGAATTTAGAAGTTGACAGCCAGTCAAGTCAAAGTTTATTTCTTTTTTAAAATTTTATTTATTTGGGTGAACAACATTTATTTCTAAAGCACTTTTTTTAGCACTGTTTTTTTTAACAACCTCAGTTATATTGTACAGGGTACAATATAATAATACAAACACAAAAATAAAAATTGAATGAAATGAGCACAGTATTAAAAGAAAAAAATACTTTTTTTTAAATATAGAAAATAAAAGCAATAAAAGAGAAGATGGGAATAAAAGGGTTAAAAAAGATGAAGATTGGTGTTTTTTTTAATCAACATGAAATGACTTCGAAGTCTCAAAAGCATGAAATGAACATTTCTCTCAATAATGATTACAATAATCAGGGTGATAATTATATTGATCAGCTGACTCGTCCTTGTCTCTGTCCTCAGGTGACGACCTCCTGTACAGATACCTGAGCAACGAGAGGATCCCCACCATCGCAGAGGAGGTGGCCTCAGTGTCGCCGCCCTACAGGCCCGCAGGTGAGCGTCACCTGGTCAGGGTGGACCACATCAGGGGCAGCCGCTACTACTCCAACTCTGACCTCCACAACAGCGCCACCATCCCCTACCAGGAGGACGTCAAAAAGGCCCCCGTAGGCCCCGCCTCCAAGCGCGCCACGGCCGAACGCTCACTACTGGTCAGTTGGATCACGCGGCTTAAGCTATTGACTCACTGATGATGCGCTTCCTGTCCGGGGCTTCCTGTCTTTTGTCCTTCCTCAGTGCCTTTGATTTTTTTTTTTTTTACGTCCAGCTGTTGGTTTTCGGCAGCTTTGGGCTTTTCTCACACTCCTCTCTCCCCACCCTCCATATTTCCCTGGTGTTACTCCTACTACCAACTACTATACTACTCCTCAACCAAACCTGCTTTGGTAGCACTCACTACATCACCCCATGACCCCTTTAACTGTCCCATCTCTGCCTCAAGAAGACACTGATTGTTCAGGACTCCTCTGTAAATATGAAGCTGTGTAATCTTTCTCTGGTACCTTATTTAATACGTCACAAAACCTGCCTGATACCACTTCAGCTATTCGCTTATTTTGATTTTTATTGCATTAGTAAGTTATAAATAATACAGTGTATTTTGTTAGCGAAACTGTGCTTTGACTTCACTCTACCAAAGGTTGCCTCTTGTAAGCTATGCATTTACTTCAGCATCACTTTAGTCAACAAAAAAAGGATGTTTCTATTTTGCCACTAGCTAAATATTTGTGCTGGTTTTGAACGAGTAAACTTTTCTATCATGTGTTACAGTTAAACCTGCAGTTACCCACCTAAAGGGCCTTTACGTACAGTAAGAAGTAGGGGTGTAACGGTATATGTATTCACGGTTCGGTGCATGCAGTCACACGACAAATACGTCAGAGTATAAAAACTAAAGTCCTCGCTGTAATCCAGTTGGTGGTAATGAGCCTAAAAGGTGCCAGTAACCATCATAGGCTACAGAAGAAGAAGCAGTTACAAAAACAAACGAAGAAGAAAAGTGCTGAAAGTATTCAGTAGAAGTAGAAAAACTGCCGTCTTCATTTAAATCAGCCACATGGGAACACTTTGGCTTCTCAGTGAAAGATAACAGTGATGGTAAGAGAGTGGTGGACGGAACAAAAACTGTCTGCCGACGATGTTTCGCAGAGGTGTGGTACAACGCTGGAAACACATGAAACATGCTTTTAAGCAGCCACTTAACACAGACAGGGCCAAAAACATTACCGAAGCAGTCCACATACATGTGCCCATATGCAGCAGAGGAGCCGTGTTTATTGAAAGTGCTGTGAAAAGTGTGCCATCAGTGCGCACCAGTCAGTCTGCGGTCCAGACATTTACAAGCAAGCTGCTGACCTCACAACTGAACCAGAATCAGAAACAAGTTTATTGGTATTTAATTTAAAGTAACCCATTCAGTGTGTATGTGGCTGGAGAGCGCAGTGCAGGGGTGGCCATGCACAGAAAGGACGGAAAGCATATGTGTGTGCAAAGGATGATTACTGCCGTATAACAATTTGGCGAGCTGTGGGACACGAGACTGTAGCTCTAAAACTCTCCCAAAATGTACCCAAACTCTTCTTCTTGCGGCTCATCATCATCATCATCATCATCAGCATGAATTTCTCTACGCTGGGACGTACAAACAAATCTGAAGAGCGATAATTTCCCAGCAACTTGGTCGCTGTGCACCCTGCTCTGAGCTCGCTTGCTGCACTTTTTTTCGGTGTGAAACCAGTTTAAGAATAATTACGGGGTGCAAAAGCTCTGATTACTGATGGGTGGACCTCACGTTCCACTTAAAGCTACCTCACCATACCGTACCTGTACCGAACGGTGACTGCGTATCGTTACACCCCTCGTAATAAGCCAATATTTTAGGACCCACCGGTCACATGGCCTTCTATGAGCTCACAGATGAGACAGTATTATTTAAGGAAATACAGGGAAGACATGTCTGTTGTTGCTTCATCTGCCTTTTGTAAGTTTTGAATAGCGTTTTATTAAAAATTCCAGTTTCATGTCAGCGATCTTTTGTATTGTCTTTATTTTTTGGGCCTTAATGTGTAAATATGCTGTTCTAGTATCAGTTTACGTAACAGTCTGTCAGTGAAGGGCAGCTTTAGTCACTGACCTGCTTTGACCTTTTCCAAGCATGTGGTGAAACAGGATAGCTAACGTCCTAAGCTACCTTCTCTGTGTGTCTCACATGGTGATGCTTATGCAACTACTTCCCTGTTTGATGAACTTTAAATTGCAGCTGGGCGACCATATGGTCAAAGCTCTTATTCCTGCACATATGTTGCCTTTTAAACATTTAAAAGCCAGGTTAGGATTACTGCGCCTGGCAGCTTTGGCCCTCAGGAGGGATCCTCACCTTTCACCGTGGAGCTGAAGACGTGATGGCGAATCACCTCTCCCACCTCTGTCTCTATTTGTGCATGAATCTGCTGAAGGAGACGGGCCTCTTTTCCTTTCTTGTCTCCTCTTCTTCTTGTCTTGCTCTGCCCAAGCTTGCCATCACTAATTTGCACTTTCTGAAAACCTGTGGTCTGCTTAAATACTACCTGCACGCTGTTTAACCCACTGCTAAGTTTGCTAACCGCTAACATGTTATGTGTGCACAAATCACAAATACAAATTGTGCATGAAGAATATTATGTAACTGAGCACAAATCACAGAGTCTTTCTGTTCTGAAACAACACAGATTTAGCAAAAATAATCGTTTATAATTGAGATTCGAGGCCACATTATAGTATCTAGAAGTGATATTGGAGCACAGCTGTGGTTAGTCAGGATATCTCGCTCCAACTGAGGCGTTGACATGACTCTTTATGTATCACAGGGAACCGACTGGCACTCTAGCAGTGACTTCCTGAACCGGTGAGTTGCTCGCCTTTTCTCTTCCACACAGTCACATTCACACACAGTGTTTTCTGCCTCGTCTATATGCCGAATGAGAAACATAAGAGCGGGGTGGGTCTGGTTTTCCTGCAGGGAGTGACGGTGGAATCTTTTTAAAGCGAGCCACAGGGTGCCGGGTCAGTGGGTGGGCTGCTTTATGATCAGGGAAAATGAGCCATAAACAACCAGGCGGAGATTCATACAGATGGTGACAGCTGTAGGCCAAGAAACTACACACTTACTATCAGAGTGTGACCATATATCAGTTATTTAAAGGTAGGGTATTAAGTAAACCTAGTAGGGTTGATCCTACATGAAGTATCACTGCTCTCAGGATTCCTTAAAAAAGTCTTAAAATGTCTTAAATTAAGATCTGGGTAATTAAGGTCTTACATTGTCTTAAATTTACTGGAAATTTTCACATGGTGCATTTAATGCCAATCGAAAAACACAGTATTGAGAGTACTGCAATTTTCAAGGTTCAAGAGTCTTTATTGTCATAATGCACACATAAGGAGTCACTCAGCTTAAAGGCACGCATGAAATAAAAATGAAGATATGAAATATAAAATGTAAAACACTCATATTCACAGAGATGTGACATTTATAGCAGAAATGTAATATTAATAGCACAAGTTCAATTTGTACAGGTTCTTTTTTGTTCCTGCTAAATATCAATAGTGGCATCGGCCTCAAAAACTCCATATTGGTCGGGCCCTTAAAGACTATTTTCTACCAAAGAAACTGTTATGACATTTTTGGGTCTTAAATTATATTTGTTAAGGTTTTAAAAAGTATTAAATGTGACTTTTAAAATGGTGCATGAACCCTGGCTCTGCTTCAGCCTGACTTTAATATAAATTATTCCTGGATATTCCTCAGATCTGATCAGAACAAAAACAAATCCCTGACAGTGTTGTTCATCATTGTTTTTTTCTGGCTTGTTGAGAAAACTGAGTAATCTGAACTTTTAACACACCTCTGCAGATAAACCCTGTTCATTTTGGATGCTAAATTCATTTAGAGATCTATTAAATTACATTTCTGAGGCATTGTTATCTGTCAGGACCTCCGGTAAAGATGATGGTCCAACACGTCCCACGCACCAAAGTGTCCTTCCTTCACCATCCACCCCCACCCCCCCACAATCTTTAGAAATGTCACTGTTATGACAAACCCTGATTCTTCCAGCTATAAATAATCACATCCCACTGCGAAATATGACGACATCCGAGGACCTGGTCTTGGATGCAGGGCCTGAGGAGGTGTGACTCCCCACATTAACGGCGTGATCGATGACGAAACGCCTTGCACAATAATGCAGTGCTATTCTAAGAGCTGCACACAAACACATGGCATCTGGTCACTGCACGCTCTATCAGAACACATCACTCACATTTAGACTGCATATATAGTATATATGTATACATATATATAAAGAGAGAGATGCTATTGTAAACCTTGCAGATTAGCAGCAGCTGACTTAAAGGCAGGTTTAAAAACGTGCAGCACTGATGCAGGCAGAAGAACTTGATTGACGAAGGATTTTGGTTGTTAATCCGTTAAAAAAATGCAGATTTTCCTTATGATGAAGCAGAAAATGTGATGTTGCATCAATGAGTGTGTCTACTGAGGTATGTGAAGCTGCATCACCTGCAGCAGGACTCATCGGTATGTCCGTCAACAGACGGAAACAAAGGCTTGAATATGGATGACAGGAGGAGGAGAGCGACAAAAAATGAAAAACGAGCCGGAGACAGTTTCATACCATGAAATTGCAGGGTGAGGCCCGGCTGAGGTGAATCATGTATTTTTGGGCACTGGGAACTTATTTCCTGTCTACCCACGATGCTGCAGATGGTTGTCAAGATGCATTAAGTGCATCATCAGAAGCACTGGCCCTCGAACCAGTTCAGGTTATATGAAAAAAAATGGATTTGAGCACAGAAAAAAGATCTATGGGAGCAGTGGTTAAATCACCCAGTGTTGACTGTAACCATCTCTGTTTTGTTCTATCAGGTATAATCAACCACAAATACGATCCTGGTCCTTCTCTCAAGCGGTAAGTACACTGTGTTGGTGGATGCATTGTGGGTAATCCCAGGCCCATTGCATTTCACATAGAAACAACAACATGCACACTTTCTCTCTAGCAGAAACAAACCACCAGACCAGACCAGTATACTCCACTGCACGCTCTGGCATGAGGATTCAGCCTCTTGTCAGTCTGAGTTAACATCATGAAACGCTTTAGCCAGGGTAACGAAAATATCTCACTAACTACTGGATGGATCATCATGAAATGTGGCGTTCAAGTCAAGTCAAAGTTTGTTTCTAAAGCACTTTTTTTACCAAACACGGTTGACCAAAGTGCTGTACACGACTACAATATAATCATACATGCACTTAAAAATAAAAACAGTAAACTATGGTGTTAAACTTGGTAAACATTAAATATGCTGGTCATCACCATGAGTAGCATGCTGCCATTAGCATTTAGCTCCTCAGAGCGCTGCTGGGCCATCATGGCTGTGGACTTTGTTCTAACAGGTATTTAAGGTCTTAAAGTTTCAGATGGTGCGTTTAATGCCAACGGGAAAACACAGGATTCAGACATTTACTGCAATTTTGGACATTTTTTTGTTCACTTTTTTGTCCTCAAAGGTTGTGAAATTTACGTTGTAGAAAAAAATTTAAGTGTTATTCTTTCAATTTACAATGTTTTTGCAAGTGTTAAAGGACTGAAAAAAATAAAAAAAAAAAATAAAAAATGATCAGAGATTACTCAGTTATCAGATTATTTTCTTGCTGAATATCGATATCAGCACCAGCCTCAAAAACTCCATATTGGTCGGGCCCTACAATAAATTGACTATTTTCTACCAAAGAAATTGTCATGACATTTTTGGGTCTTAAATTATATTTGTTGAGGTCTGAGAACCCTCCTGGACTCCTCAGTCAGCGTCTGTATAAGCTCAAAATCAGAAACAAGTTATTTTGCACAAACAAAGACTTGGTACATGACATGTAAACATAGTGCAGGGAAAGGTTGCAGAAACCCTGAGCATGAGGTGAAAGCAGTCACTGATTTTGTGTGTTTATACCTGAACTGATGAGGAAAACATTCATTTTAAATCCTCATAAGCTGTCACTCTGTACTACATAAAGTGGCTCAGGGAGTGTTAAAGCAGTACTTAAAGTGAAGTGGTGACCAGAGCTGGAGCAGCTGGGCAGGTACCACCAGTGATATCATTCCCAGCCCTGCAGCCCTTCCCCCTTCACACTGTGTCAGATCCCTCTCTGAATAATAGCCACTCTGTTTGTCCCCCTCCACCCCCTTTCTCTCCAGTATCTGGGTGGGAGGGGTGGAGGCATTAGCTAAGTGCCGTGACACTCCTCAGCATGGAACGTGATGGGAGATCGAGCGCCTCAATGGTGTGACCAATTTGCATCCCTGTGAATCCTTCAGGCCTTTTGACACGAGTCGCAGACAAAAATGACCTCACTTCCACCCAAACAGGACTTTCAGCGGAACGGCCCTTTAAATCAACCGCAGAGTGGCATGCTGGGACTCATCACAAGGACGGAGAAGAGTGTTGAAATGCGTTATTTAATTCAGCACATTTAATTGAAATGTCAAAGGGGGAGGGGGGGTTTACTTGATATGGATGTGAAAAGATAGGGTGACAAATGGGAGGGGAGGCAGACAGGAAGCTACACTGTGAGAATGTGAGCGATATAAAGGGTGGAGGGGGGTCTTCATGGTCACTCCACTCAGTGCAGCACAATAGAAAGAGCAGAGAGAGGAGAGGCCCCTGTCTGTTTAAACAGAAATGAAATGGAGACTATAATAAGGCAGGACTAAAGAATGTGTCTGCTGGCTCACCGAGCCAAAGACGAACCCGAACTTCAAGCCGCGATGCAGTGATGAAGCAGTGATGAAGCAGTGGAGATGCAGTGATGAAGCAGTGGAGATGCAGTGATGAAGAAGTGATGAAGCGGTGATGATGCAGTGATGATGCAGTGATGATGCAGTGATGATGCAGTGATGAAGCAGTGGAGATGCAGTGATGAAGCAGTGGAGATGCAGTGATGAAGAAGTGATGAAGCGGTGATGATGCGGTGATGATGCGGTGACGATGCGGTGACGATGCGGTGACGAAGCGGTGACGATGCGGTGACGAAGCGGTGACGATGCGGTGACGAAGCGGTGACGATGCGGTGACGAAGCAGTGACGATGCAGTGACGATGCAGTGACGATGCAGTGACGAAGCAGTGACGAAGCAGTGACGATGCAGTGACGAAGCAGTGACGATGCAGTGACGATGCAGTGACGAAGCAGTGACGATGCAGTGACGAAGCAGTGACGATGCAGTGACGATGCAGTGACGAAGCAGTGACGATGCAGTGACGATGCAGTGACGAAGCAGTGACGATGCAGTGACGAAGCAGTGACGAAGCAGTGACGAAGCAGTGACGAAGCAGTGACGATGCTGTGATGAAGCAGTGACGATGCAGTGACGATGCAGTGACGATGCAGTGACGATGCAGTGATGAAGCAGTGATGAAGCAGTGACGATGCAGTGACGAAGCAGTGACGAAGCAGTGATGAAGCAGTGACGATGCAGTGATGAAGCAGTGATGATGCAGTGATGAAGCAGTGATGATGCAGTGATGAAGCAGTGATGAAGCAGTGACGATGCAGTGATGAAGCAGTGACGATGCAGTGATGAAGCAGTGATGATGCAGTGATGAAGCAGTGATGATACTGTGATGAAGCAGTGATGATGCAGTGATGAAGCAGTGATGATGCTGTGATGAAGCAGTGATGATGCAGTGATGAAGCAGTGATGATGCTGTGATGAAGCAGTGATGATGCTGTGATGAAGCAGTGATGAAGCAGTGATGATGCTGTGATGAAGCAGTGATGATGCTGTGATGAAGCAGTGATGAAGCTGTGATGAAGCAGTGATGATGCAGTGATGAAGCAGTGATGAAGCAGTGATGATGCAGTGATGAAGCAGTGATGAAGCAGTGATGATGCTGTGATGAAGCAGTGATGATGCAGTGATGAAGCAGTGATGATGCTGTGATGAAGCAGTGATGATGCAGTGATGAAGCAGTGATGATGCTGTGATGAAGCAGTGATGATGCTGTGATGAAGCAGTGATGATGCAGTGATGAAGCAGTGATGATGCTGTGATGAAGCAGTGATGATGCAGTGATGAAGCAGTGATGAAGCAGTGATGATGCAGTGATGAAGCAGTGATGATGCTGTGATGAAGCAGTGATGATGCTGTGATGAAGCAGTGATGATGCAGTGATGAAGCAGTGATGATGCTGTGATGAAGCAGTGATGATGCAGTGATGATGCTGTGATGAAGCAGTGATGATGCAGTGATGAAGCAGTGATGAAGCAGTGATGAAGCAGTGATGATGCAGTGATGATGTTCTGGCTGCAGATGATGCTGACAGCCTCTGAAGGAAACCTCGGTTTAAGTCTGTCTTTTGCAAATTCAAAGCAAAAACATCCAAGTTCCTGTGAAATAAACTCACCATGAGTTCAAGTTTTTATAATTGAGCGACATTTAATGACACTTTATAACACAGATCCTCAGGTGATTACCAGTGTCTGTGATTACCAGAATATTTTTAATGTTTCTGTAATGGTTCATCCACCACTACGTGCAATTATATAATTATTGCAATTAACATTATTATTATTTATTGATTGAGATGTTCAGCTCCAGTTATTTCCTGTCATTCCTGAACAGGAAAATGTGTTTTAGTGGTTGTTTGTTATTCTGGAGTCTAAAAAGGTGAAATCAGTTTAAATTCTTCACTCCTGTTCAAAATGATGAAGAGTAGTGGAGAATTGTGAGGAAGAAAGAGTCCAGTTAAAGTGAAGGAGATGATCCTGGAGGCTCTGATTACTGTGTTTTAAACTCTGTTTTTATGCTCAGGGGTTTTTTTTCAGTGTTTGGAGGCTGGAATGTAACGGGAACTTAGTGACACCTCGTGGCCATAAATGTGAACTGCGACCTCTCATTATTTTTTACAACAAAGACTCAAAAGTTGTTGCTGCATTTATCTTTAAACAAACTTTACTCTTATAATTGAGTTATTTAGTTAGTTGGTTAGGTAGTTAGTTATGGGTTGGGTGTTACCTGCTGCAGAAAGAGGGACACACCCACCTGAAACTCACCTGAACTCACCTGAAACCTGCCGAGCTGTTTCCCCTCTTTGTCTCTTTCCGACATGCTCGTCAAGGTTTGGTCAGGCTTTGAGCTGAGCTGTCGGTCCAGGCTGCAGGCTTTGAAGTTCTGGTTGCAGGTACGGTAACATTATATTATTTACAAAATAAATTAAAATAAATGAATCTGGTTCAGTGGATCACAGGAACGTTTTGTACCAGCGGGACAACAAACAAACAAACAAACAAACAAACCACCCTGCAGGGTCCACTGAAGGATACAAGGCAGTTTCTGCAGAGCTCCTGCTGTTCATTGAAAAGTCCTAAACTAAAATCCGGGTAATTAAGGTCTTAAATTGTCTTAAATTTACTCTAAATTTGCTGTTGGTATTAAATTTTCAGATGGTGCGTTTGATGCCAATCGGAAAACACAGCATTCAGAGATTTACAGCAATTTTACACGTTATTTTGTTCACAAAGTTTACTTCTTTGTTCTTAAAAGGTGTGAAATTAAAGTTGTAAAAAGTGGTATGCCCTCAATTTATATTATTGTTGCAAATGTTAAAGGGCTAAAGTGTTTTTAAAAAAAATATTATTGGAGATTAATTGGTTGTCAGATTTGTCTTCCTGCTAAATATTGATATTAGCCTCAAAAACTCTATTCTATTTTTTTTTTTCAAACCCTATGATAAATTCTTATCTTAGGGTTGTTTTAGTTTAAGACTAAAAAATGTCAAATGTTTGTTGAGGTCTTAAAAAGTATTAAATTTGACTTTCATAATGGTGCAAAAACCCTGGTTTCTACTTTAATCTACTCTGGAACAATTCAGTTTAAATGTCAGTGACAGTCTAAAGACAGTTTAAAGTTTCCAGTGGTGAAATTACATATTTAAACATGTTTTTGTTTGTCAGTGCAACATAGATTTGTCTTCACATTATCCGTCATATTTTAACACACCTTTTTAAATATATTTGTGTATAAATGTATACTTCGTAAACATTTTGTCAGGATTGTTTTTATTTACCTTTTACATTTTGGTTTTCGTGCAGCATACAGATTTTGTCCCTCAGTTCATGTGATGCTGCTGTTATTATAATTATACCCAGCCTGCTGCTTATAAAAGCAAACATTCATATTAACTTTGTGCTTGACGATGCTTTAATTATTGTGTTTATGTTGCTCAAATCTGCAGACACATTTAGTCACGATGGATCTACGAGCTAAAACTGAACTTAACATCTTTCACATCTGCAAAATAATCCAACAGGAACTTGAACTGAGCACACACACACACACACACACACACACACACTGGTCATCATCTGCTCCCACAGGCAGCCTGTCAACTCAAATACCCGGAAAACAAGATGTGATGCGTTATGCGGTGTTGTGCAAGACAGAAGCTCACCCAGATGTTCAGTAGATAAGAGCAGCTGGCAGTGCTTTGCTCTCATTGACACCAGCAGAGGACGGTGACTCTGAGCCCACCTGTCTGGACTTAAATCACTTCACTCTCTTATTTTATTTTATCCTCCTCAAAAAGGGGATTGAGTTTGTGGTGAGTGATTGAACGCCAACAACTGCTTCTCAGGACGCTTTGACCACCTCTGTTTTTTTTTTCCTGACCTCCAGGCTGGTTTTCTTGTGAAGCTCTCGCTCTGACCAGTGCTTAAAATCTGCTCTTTTTGGGTCACGGCACTTTGTTAAATGTGTGTCTGTGATATTTCATCTGTCTCTGTCAGGAAGCTTTTTACAAATAAGGAACTTCAGTGTGCAGAGGAAGTTAGACCATAATGGCAGCCATGCTTTCTCAATATCTTTAATGTCTCTGCTCATGTAGGCTGATGGGTTACCTCACGTTTTTTAAGGGTTTTAGTCGTCTACTCTTTAAAGCAGTGTAGGTGGGAACGTGTCATCATCTGAGTTTCTGACAGTGAATATTGTGACAGTCATGAAACTTTTCAGTTTTTCAACATTGTTTTCTGCTTCTGCTTTCAGAGTAAAGGTAATTCTGTTGTTTCTGCTCTCTTTTAATCCACATATGTGAGGACACGTTTCTTCACAAGAAAAAAAAAAAACAAGAAGATAGAAAATTGAGAAACATCGTCTGTGCCGTTTGCCGTGACATCACTTCCTCTTGTCATGTTTTGGCAAAAACCTGCTCCTTTTCTGCTCGTTTATCAGTGCACAGTGATGCTGTTAAGCCACCCATCAGTGGATAAGGTGAATATTTTTTTTTCTTTTCAACAGGCTGCCTTCCCCATATCTGTGCCTCCCTCTATGGCTGCTGATGACTACAACCCTGTGAGTGTTTCTTCCCTTTTTTGTGTCTGACATTTACTCAGGCCGATGTTGCCTTCATGAAACCCTGCTCTTATTTTTTTTTAATGGTGGAACGACTTCTGCTTCTCCTGGTTTATGATGAGAAAGTGAAATATTTACAGTAATAAGAGGGTTATCCTCCTCTGGCCGCTCAGCTGAGTCTTCTGGTTCAGATTGGTGAGAAAATTCAAAGAGCAGACAGACGAAGGACAAGACTGATCTTCGATTCGGCAGAAGAGGATGTTTGAGAGCAGTGGGGGTGTGCCAATGAGAGAGAGACAGAGAGAAAATGCATGTGACACTTAAAGTGAGAAACAGGATGTTCAGACAGCCTCTTCTTCTTCTTCTTCTTCTTCTTCTCTGCCGTGGAGTTTCAGACTAGCCACTCTCTGACTCTCTGACCTAACGTTTTGCTTCCTCTACTCTCCTCCCAAAGGTCTCCCTGCGACATAAATCCAAGAGGAAGACTCGAGGAGGTAAGTCGTCACCCTTGAGCTCTCATCACTTTGTCTCTGAACTGTAATTTGGACCCAGTGTGGGCGTTTTGTGGAGTGGCAGGACAATTGGAGGCTTCAGATGACGCTCCAGTCGGTGCCTGTTTTAGCTCTCTGCAGCATCTGAGACTCAAGTTCTCAGATTTATGTTGGTATATCCGGCTAATTCATATGTGTCATTTTATGGATTCGTTTGGGTATTGATTAAAAGCACAGTGTTGGGTTTTTAAACCTGCTCATTTCTTGCTTCCTCTAACGCTACACTTGCACTTCTTCTCTTGCGGACGAAGCTCTTGGCGCATTCATGTGCATGTGTTGTTTTCTGTGCTCAGGCAATGGTACAATGAGCAGGAGGAGGATCTCGGTCAAAGAGCTGGGCCACCCAGACCACCAGGGCTGGCTGTACAGGAAGAAAGAGAGCAAAGGCTTCCTGGGCATCAAATGGAAGAAGTACTGGTTTGTGCTGAAGAAGACGGCTCTGTACTGGTACAGCAACCAGCAGGTGAGACCCTCTTATGATGTTAACAGCAGGGGCGTCACTAGGTTTTAAGGGCAGGGAGGCTTAGCCCCCAGGTGAGGCTAATTTGGTCATATATACTGCATTTATATAAAGTAGCATCATACTATATGTGTATATATACAGTGGCGTGCAAAGACTTTTTGAAGGGCAGGAGCAAAAAGAAAAACAGGCACTTTACAGTGTGATTTTGCCTCCAAAGAGGGCACTTTAACATGCCTTTTTCAACAATCAGGCCATGATGGGAGGTGACCGTATTTAAATGATTTATGAGTAACGCAAGGTTATATGATTATTTATTTAACCTCATATTCTGACCACTTTTTTGTCAGCACTTTTTGAAAAAAATAAATAAATAAATAAAACAACACGTTATTTAGGAGGGCTTCAGCCCCCCCAAAAAAATGCCTTAGGACGGCACTGGTAAACAATCACAAATAAAGTTTCTGTTTCTATCTGATCATCTCCAGCTCTCTGCCTCTGTCACGTTATTCAAAAATGCTTTATTGCTACTTTACCTTCAGCCTCAGACATGTTCTGTCTATTCTATATATCTATCTATAGATTTTATCTGATCTATGCTGCTTGTTTAAGAGAATAAGACTTCAGCAGCGAGACTCGAGATAAACTACAGTTCCTATGTTGGTAATTATGAGGGAAGTCATCCAGTCACCTTGTTAATGTTTTGTAACAGCTTCTGTAAAACAACTGATGTATGCAGTGTGGAGAAAAAGCTGGTTTATTTCACCTCTGTTGCTGCTGAATGTTGACTGTTTACAAATAGTCAAATATTGACTGTATTGTACTTAAAAATTAAAAGCATTGGAAGAGTGATATTTCTATTACTGGACACATTTCCTCTCATGAAAGGAAATAATGAAATGTAAATGTAAATTCAGGTAGTTAAGGTCTTAGATTATCTTAAATTTACAATAGATTTGCTGTAGGTATGAAATTTTCAGATGCTGCGTTTACTGGCAATAGGAAAACACAGGCTTCAAAGATTTACTGCAATTTTGCACATTCTTTTGTTCACAAAGTTCACTTGTTTGTTCTTGAAAGTTGTGATATTTAAGTTGTGTTACGCTTCGATTTATGTCATTGTTGCAAGGGTTAAAATAATAAATTAATCGGTTATCAGATTTTTTTTTCCTGCTAAATATCAATAGTGACATCGGCCTCAAAAACTCCAGATTGGTCAGCCCTTACAATAAATTGAGTATTTTCTACTGTTATGACATTTTAAGGTCTTAAATTATATTTGTTGTGATCTTAAAAAGTATTACATTTGACTTTTAAAATGGTGCAAGGACCCTGATCGCTGCAGACAAGAGTTGTTTCTCATGGATGTTGTAGGTGCTAAATGACAAGAGTTAAACAAAAAACAGACTCAGCTTGACAGAATAAGAGATAAGATCAAACTTTATTCATCCCGAAGGAAATTCTTTCACAATAGTTGACATACGCAGTAGGAAAAAGTAAGGAGATTTAAAGCTTTTTATAAAAATATACATATATAGTGCAGATTAATGCAAAAATGCAGTATAATGCAAAACCAACAATCTAAACAGTACAACAATAACAAGAAAACAAACAACTAACATCAACATCAAGCAATATTTAGCAAAAAATAAGGTAAAATAAAGCTGCAGCCCCACATCCACCCATTGTCATTTATTTTTGCAAATTTGAGCCGTAAATAAAACCGAGCGGTCCTCAAAGCAGAGTTAGTCTCATTTAACAGCCATGGTGTCTCAGATGTGACAGCGTGAGGCATCAGATGAGTCATGCTGGTTTCTGCCACAGCTGGCCCTGTGTCAGCCTGTCACAGCAGGAAGCAGCAGCGTCACAGTGTTTCCTGAGCGAAGCCCGTCTGCTGCCGTCCTTCATCTCCCTCCACCGTGACATCAGTCCCATCAAACTGTGTGTGTCGCCATTCACGGGGCGAAAGCAGAAAGAAGAAGTCGGCCGTGTGTCGTCGTCAGGAAGTGGTTTGCTATCATCATCCGTTTACTGTTGTTCAATCTGTGTTGCAGGCAGAAAAGGCCGACGGCTTCATTGACCTCACCAACTTTGTGATCGACAGAGCCATCGAGTGCAAGAAGAAGCAGTAAGTTCAGCTTCACTTAGAAAGCACCTGTAGCCTTTCAGTAGCTTTAGGCCATGTTTCCTTCCTTGCAGCTGTTGCATTAACAACACAGCAACAAGGAATGCTATTTTTTTATTTTGTGAAATTTTAAAATCTACCTTTTCCTCATGCAGTGCGTTCAAAGCGTGTCACCCACAAGTCATGATGTTTTATTTTGCTGCCGAGAGCCACGAGGAGATGAACCTGTAAGTAGAACATTAGGTGTGCAGGAACTCTGTCACCTTGCTTGGTCAGATGTTGTTTAGCTGAATATTCTTTTTTTTTTCCAGATGGTTGAATAAACTTGGGCTAGCCTCCATTCAGTATGAGCCGACGGAGCGAAACGCTGCAGTCGGTGAGCACATACGAAAAAACAAATCTATTTCTTGTTCTTGGGAAAAAAAAAAACCTTCTACAAGATGACAACTTTCATGACTTACAGAAGCAGCCTTTAACCTGACCGTTGTGTTATGAATTCTGACTTAATGTGTCTTTTCTGGCAGAGTGTTATAGTGAAGCCAGTGACCACGAAGAGGCTGAAAGCACAGAGATTCCTCCTCCGCCATACTCTGAACAAACCCTGCAGGATTCTGTGGATGCATCCGGTCCACCTGGGAGCACAAATCAGGTCAGTTATTTGTGTTGTTTACCCCTCTGATAATTTATTTGGAAATTTATATTGTTTACTTATGCTCTTATTTTGAAGGCCCTTTGCTGCTGTAAAGATGCATATTTCCTCATTTGTGGTGCTGATAAAGGATTAGAAGGAACATGTTTTATTTATTGCTGTTTCATTTACAAGTTATGAAGTCTGACCTCAGTGTTTTTGTCTTTCAGGGCACCCTTCCTCCTCCCTACTCCTCTGCCGTCCTCAGCGAAGCTAACGGTTCGCTCTCGTCGCCCGTCAGCACAATGACCTCTCAGAGCTCCACCTCCTCGCTCGCCAAGCACCGGCAGTCCTGGTTGGACCTGGTCTCGCAGGCATCCCCTCCTGCAGGGGAAACAGCAGTGGTGTGCTCCGCTCAGGTCCACTCACATCAACCTCCGCAAGAGGAGACGGAAGAAGAGGACGACCCCCCGGTGTCGGAGAGCTCGTCTCACCAGGAAGCACATCTGGAAACGGGTGACGAAAGCTCTGCTGCAGAGGGGGAGGCACAGAGCGCCGCTTCAGCCGCTCAGAATGAAGGTGAGACTTTATTTCCCTCTATAAATTCTTTTATTCATCATGTTCTTGTGGTCGTGCTCTGTAATTTCCACTTTGTTTTCAAGAAATCATGCTGACAGAGACCATTTCCTTTGGTTAACACCTTGATATATTTGTGGGCACATTTTCATTCCGTTTCAGATTTTGTAATATACAGTATTATGTCTCCTTCTGTCACCTGTTTGTGTTTTTTTTAGCTTTGGTATATTGTTGATCTAGCATTTTGCTCTCTCTGTGACCCCCATACAGTTACTCAACATAAACTTTGTCACTGTAGGAGTCAGATTCATTTTTTTGTTTCATAAAATTGTTTCTATTTGCCCCAGTAAAAGTTGATTTTTTGCATTAATTAATATTAATTATTAGAAATATTAGAATAGTTGGTCATGGTGACCTGTTTGAGTTGTTATCTTCTTTCCCCACACACACCTTTATCTTGTCAGGTAGTTTGGGACTCAGGTTGGCTCAGGTAAAGCAGCATCACACAGTTTTTTGACCGCATTTTAAATTTTGAGAAAAAGATTTTCCTGGAGGCTTGATGCCAATTTTCGTTGCATGTTATCAGTTTTCTACTAAAATAAATATATTTTCATTTTTTTACCATGGGGTCCTTTTCTCTTTTCTTCTTCTTAAATGTGTCTGACTGTATGATTGCAGGGGTGTGTCTAGGGGGGTGGCATGGGGTGGCATGTGCCCTGAAAACCCCAGGTGCCACCCTGCATGATGGACTGACTGATCGTCAGACGTGACTTGGTTTGTAATTCAACCTCTGACCTGAGGGGGCAGTATCGTTCAGTTAATCACATTTCAGGATTTGTAAAGTCAACCTTTTGAATTTTTTTTATTTATTTATTTAGTCAGATTTGGTTGGCACTTTATATTATGATTATATTTTTGCATTGCACCTTTCATAAAAAAATAAAAGATTTTGTATCTTTGTATTACCTATGTATTGTCCCATTTCAATTCATACAAACATTTTAGATTGTAATTTTAATAGTATAATTAATTATAAAGGACAAAAAACTGATGCTGTGTTTATGGAGGCACATGCATATCACCTAATCCTGCTGGCCACCCCTGCATGACTTGTGCCACCCCTGCAAAAAAGTCTAGACACGCCACTGCAAGATTGGCTTGTATACCTGCCTTTACCTACCTCCGCTAGATGAAGGCTGACAGACACCTGTCTTTATAATGATGATGACAATGCAACAACCTTCTCTTGCAGGGGATACTGGGAGCAGCTCGGATGAGATGGAGAAGCTGTATATTCATCTAAAGGAGGCGAGCCTCTCTCCAATAGGAGATCGTAAACCATCCACGAAAAGGGAATTCAGGGCCTCCTTTATAAAACGCTGTAAAAACCACACTGTCAATGATAAATTGCACCTTATCAGGACTCTCAACAGCACATTAAAGGTACATATTATGTTTCATAGTGTGTGAATTGCAATGTACAGTAGAGTCTTTAGAATATAAAGAACTTTGTGCAAGTATTTCATTTTTCCCTATTTTCTTTGCTTTGTCCTTCCGCAGTCAAAAGAGGCCGACCTTCAGGCGATAGAGCAGGTGCTGTCGGACCCGGCGCTTAACTCGAACAAGTTCAGAGAGTGGAAGGAGGCCAACGTACCTCTGGTGCAGGAGATCTGTGTTAAACAGGACCAGCAGGAGGCAGCAGGGGCCACAAAAGCTGCAGCATCAGTCATTGCTGCTGCGGTGGTCGAGACCAGTTTATAAAGACACTGTGTGACTGGTTTTACTGTGTCTGGACCCGAGAGGACTTCACACACTGCTGTTTTCCATTCAGACTACTGTTCACACATCAGCACACTTTGAGTAACTGGATCAATGAAGAAGAAGTATTTTTAGTTCCTAAATGGAGACGATGCAGACATTATCTGATTAGCAGGTCACATTAAAATGTGAAACATGTCTTAGTATTACTTTTACTGTTTGATATGTAAGATTAGCTAATTTTACAGATTATTGTTTTGATGTTGTATTTCCATAAGTTGTTGTAATATTTGGAATGATGGAGTACGTTGTAATAATGGATCCACTGTTCTTTGCATGGAAACACTTGTTTTTACTGTATGTTTTTTATCTACTTTGATTTCATCAGTCGTGAACACATTTTAACTGTTCGGTCCATTATTGGTGCCATGCACCATCACTGCCTGTTTACACATGTTTTACAGCAACTATTCTGAATGATTGCCAGATTATATCTGCATACTTATTATTACAGATTTTCCAAACTGAACACCAGAGTGTCAAATCATTGTTACTGTGACAGTAACAGACAATTTATATTTTATTGAAAATGTGATAAAGATTTTATTACTAACCAACAACAAGGTGTAGCAGTATTCATTTGCATTTAAACACGGGATGTGTGGTTGGTAATTCTCAGGAAAAAATAACTCTATTTTTTGATAAGGCAGACCACCCCAGGCCCTTATAACAAAGTTAAGCAGCACCAAACCCTGTACTAGTTACAAATGCACAGATGATTAGACATTTTATTTAGGAAAGATCCAGTTTCTGACCTCTGACCTCTGACCTGGTCCTACTAGCAGGGGGATCAACCAAGCTCTGGGCACAAAAACATATTTTTTCCCAATTTAATCTGTCATGCGTGTTCACATTAACTCTGTGTAAATAGCTGTACATGGATTTGTGATGTTAATTCTCTTAAAATCACGATTCTGTCATGAGAGTCAGTTTGCTTGTTTGTGTACAGGGAAATAAAAGTGTTATCAAAAGAATGAACATTTTTCTCCAATTCATTTATTTGGTCACCACAGACATACGGCAAATGATTGATACAAATAAAGAAATGCCTATCATGCCTATTTTTACACTTCATATTTTTTATTTTATTTATTAAGTATTAAGTATTTATTTAAGTCCTATTCATAGTCGAAATATTGCATTTAATGTTGAATTTCATTTTCCATTAAAATATTTATTTTTTTCTTTTTGAGTAGATACTGTAAATATTTATTTTTATCGTTACTTATGTTATTTATTATAGTTTTTTTTGTCCTGTAACCTGCAAACCATCATTAAAAAAAATGCTCTACTATTCTACTTGCAGTGATCTGAATTTGACGCTAGGGGTCGTCGGTCGCTCTGCAGATTTCCTATTGAGGTTATGCGCCATATTGGCAGTCTCCTCCATCTCGCCAAACGTCGAGCATGCATGTCTAACCGGTTATTGAGGAGATATCTGTAAATATTTACAGCCGACTGCGAGCAACACTATGGAGGCCGTCAAAGCTTTTAACAATGAGGTTTGTTAGAACCCCTTTCACAATTCTGAACACACAGAGTAGAAAAAAAGAAACGTTGCCTTGTTCACATTTGCGGTAGCTAGCATGCTAACTTTAGCATCAAGTAGCAGAAAAGGAGAGAAGGGCAGCCTCACACAAGGCCGCTATCTGTGCTCAACAATACAGAGATACTGTTCCGCTGTTCTGTGTGAAATCCATCATAACTGCACTGACTGTAGCCATGGACAGCATATGTTTCTCATCACACATCGTATTTAGCTGCCAGTCTATGAGCACATATTTTCCACAGACTGATGCTAACGGTAACCAATTGGCTAGCTAGCTACAAGTTAGCAAAACCGCCTCAGTTGCGAGGTAACTTGGTGAGCTAACGCTAACTAGTTGATGTGGGTAAAACACATCAATCTTTCTACATTTTTTGCCTCATATTTATTGTTATGTATTTCGGGCCAGCGTTAACTTCATGATATAACACAAGAGTTGCACAGAATGTAAACGTCTTGAGCTAGTTGGGACATTTGGTTAGCTAGCTCACGTTAAATTAACCGTTAACGTTAGCCGTTCAAAGGGCTCCAAGCTAGCAGCGCACCCGTTTGTCTGCATAGATATTAAAAGCATGTCTGTCTTTTGGCTAAATGTTATTCGGAGTAAATACTAGCCTCACCATCCACTCATAACTAACTGCTGATATGGACGGGGTCTCGCACTAACATCGTGAATGGTTCATATGACCGTACCAAAACAAATAGTCAAGCCCACTACCGTTATGCTCCCTCACTGCAAACACCCAAAATATAGGTTTTGATTGCGGCAAATAAAGCCAGCAGGCAGGATGGGATTATTATTTGTATTCCTGCATGTTCATATCGTGTTTATGTTTCAGTAGTTAAAGTCAGTGACTAAACGTGTTCTCTTGTCTTATCTGACTTTCCAGCTTTACTCATTGAACGAGTACAAGCCACCCATCTCCAAGGCCAAGATGACCCAGATCACCAAGTCTGGAATCAAAGCTATAAAAGTAAGTATGTAGTGTTCAAAGACGGGGCAGGTGATGGGAATAAAGAAAAGGTCATGAAAGAGACATGCTCTCTGAAGACTAATACCTAAGCCTAATCATCTAGCTATGATGCATTATGTATATTTTTTTCAGCTTGATATTTTAAGTCATTTAAGATGTATTTCTGTGATATATGAGAAGATGGGGAAATAAAAACAAAATGTGGAGCGGCTATTGCCATTTATTACCAACAAACAATGTTTATATCAGCCATAAACAGCATTATCGTGTGTCATAGTGTGTAGTTTGATTAATATAAAATTGTTTTTCAAAGATGTGATCAACTTTTGAATCCTACTGTAATTAATAGTCAGTATGTTGTTGATAACTAACATGGAAACAAAGATGCAAAAGTAGACTCCCTCTGTAGACTGATGTCAATTATTCAACAACATTAAATTACGATCCGACTTCAGTGACTTGATCCATAACAAATCAAGGTCAGCTCATCTGAGCTCATCCACACAATGTAGAGTATTGTCAGCGTCCTATTTACCCTTGTGAATATGTATGTTTGTTACAATATGTAGTAAGTAATTTTTCCATTTTTTTTAGAACAGGTAAATTATGATTTTATATGCATTTCAGCTTCTATACACACTTTCACGTACACCATGGGAATCAGTACCAAAAATAGTACAGCATTATCTATTCTTCCTCAGATTCTCCTTTATGTTTTCTGCTTAAAACACACCTGTACTTAGTTGTTAGCGTCACAAATAAGTCGTGCAGTGAGAAAGCATTGTTGGTAGTAGGCTCCATATTAACTGTGTTGATGGTGTAGGATAAAAATTGAGGCTGATTGACAGTCAGCATCACAACAACTCTTAGGTTTGCATTTTAGTAGCTTGTTTTTTAGATTAGTAGATGAAAATTGGACTGCTAGACCAGGATATGGTAGTCACTTTTATCATTTTACATTTTGGAAAGCGTGTAGTAACACTGTACTGTTCAGTACATTTAGTTTGTGGGGTGTAACAATGTGGGCATGTTTTGTGACATCGTATTTTCCATATCTTCCCCTGCCAAAGCAACTGATGAGCAAGTCTGTAGTCCACATCCACCAAAAACAATTATGTGACCAGATGAATACTTTTTTTTTTTTTTTGCCTTATCACTAATGCATAGCTGTGATAATCAGCGCGAAGTGACATCATCGGACTAGTTTGAGATTAATAAGGGCTGCATGATTTTGAGAAAATCTAATTGTGATTATTTTTGACTGATATTGCATTTTTTGGTCATTAGAGGGAATGAGATTTTTTTTGTGACTTTTGCAGGGATCAACATGACCAAATATATTATCTATAAAGTCTATATAATTTAATGTGTAGACAAGGACATCTCTGGAACATGTCATTAGTTCATTCATCAACTTAAATGCAGAAACTTTCTGAACAATACAACAGCAATTAATTTCACATTTTACACTATTTCATTTGAGTATGGAATAACATCTTCCAAATATAGTTGTAAATCCTTCACCTAATTTCCCTGATGAGATTTTTTGCAATCTTCTGGTGATATGACACGATAAATGTCTTTGAGTTCTCAAATCAACTTGCTGATCTCTGCGGTGCTGTTATCTGCCCTTCAGATCTTTCAAATAGTCTCAATGACCAATTCTTGTTTGGACACCACAGTTCAATTAAAAAAACTCAAAGGCGATTCTCTAATCATAAAACTAGCTGTCATATATTAATGGTCAATTGTGATATTTAGGTGTCATAATTCCATAGTTAACATTTACAGTTACGTAGAGTCGGTAACAAAGTACACCACACTGTATTCTTATCAATATTACTATAAATTGTATTAATTTATGTATTTATTGATTTATTACAACATGGCAATGAATTGAAAGTCTCATGGTCATGACAGCACACCTCCAGTCCTTAGCGAAACATTCTCTGATGATGTGTTTCCATGTCCTGTTTGTGCTCTTTTTTTTTGGGATTTGCTGTGCTTCATGTTGCTTGAGAATAACTCCCGTTTCCCCTTCCCTCAGCAGCTCTCCCAGCTCCCCCAAAGCACTGAAAGTGAAGCAGGAGGATGGGGTGGAGAGAGTTACAAAGAGATAAGAGAATCCCTTACCAGCTTAGGTAGGAGTATGGGTTGTTTCACAAGGAAGATGGAAGAAGACTAAAGTCATTTAAAACTAAATTTGCTCCCACACACCCTCAGAGGGATTTTGCTGTTGTCACTATGGGCTTTTACTCCTCTTCTGGTGATCATGCGTCAGTTGTTTTTGGCTTTGTGCTCTTGTTTGTGTAGGAAACTGAAGGCGCAGTGTTGTTCATTTTCCTCTGGACTTTTCTGGTGACACTTTGTTGTGTTGTTGCACCTTCCATTCTTGGTAGTCAAGCAGAAACGTTTCCTAAGTCGCTCCATGCTGCAGCAGCTATTAATTTGTGTGGTGGGATTTAATTCAGGAGTTTTGAGGATGCAAATAGACACATTTCCATTGATGATTTCTAAAATGGTGACATTTGAGTTGGATGCAATTCTTTAAAGTTCTACCTTGCTTGAAACAGGTTCAGTAATCCAACAAACATCATATGTATTTTATTTTATTTCACATGACAGGAGGGGGGAGTTGTCGTCACAAAACACACATTTTGCAAGATCTTTGAGAGCTGGTGGGTTAGTATGGTCTTAATATGATAGCTTTCATTAACATGGGGTTATCTGTTTCATAGTGTTTGATTTGACACAGTGGCAGTGTTTCCTGTCCTCTGCGCACACAGTGTGGCTGTGATTTTCATATTTGCACATATGTTATGAAAAGTGTGGAGGCTGTCAAATCTGATCATCTGGTTGTGTTGACTTTAACAACACATTGTCACTTAAAAAAACATATATTTTGAATGAATAACTAATGCAATCCATATAGCCTAATCTTAAAGTATATTAAGTGATGATTTAGTCAGCAAACAGCCTTACTTTATTCACGTTTTTCCATTTTTGGCATTAAGTTCAAAATGCTGTCACACACTACTTCTTAGTCCTAATTATTCTTTGAGGATACCTTGTTAGTTCCCTTCATTTTGAGTTGGTGATGCTAACTAAGCTAATGTTCTATCAATGAAGGCATTAGTAGACCAAGGTTTTTTTTTTTTTTTTTTTATTACTGTGGTGATAAAGCACCCAATCAGTGCGATATGACGATAGCCTGCGGTCACCGCTACCCCCGCTGCAAATGTTTATATTTCATATCAAACTCCATATGCACTACTGTAACTTTCAACAGCAAATATATAGAGTTTTATATATATATATATATATATATATATATATATATATATATGACGGTGATGAGCTCAACACTGCAATAGGCAACACATGATCGCGGTGATGCGATTATCGTTCCAGCTCTAAGACCAGAGTGACTACCCTGTACAAATGCAATGCACAGCCTGCTGTGTTTGCACTGTATGTAGAGCATCTCATTGCAGACAGAATATTTTTCCTCCACTTTGGAACGGTAATGTAAATCCTGAATAAAAAGTGACAGCCCTATGGCAAATCTGGATTGCCAAATCTAATTCAGAGGAAAGTCGTATCCTGTGAAACAGCTTGAATTCACCAACAGACTTTTTCTTAATTTAATCGTCAGACAATAAGTTTTAATTCTGACATACTGGCTTGGAATGTGCTAAGTTTTGCTTGCCTTGTACTTAATACTGGGACCATTGCAGTGCCTTTTGAGCTCCTAACAGCTGAAGATGGGTGTCTCTTTTCTTTTCCTGTGCTGTGTCTGGTCCGTTTGTATTGTATTAATTGTCCTTTTTTCTGCAAACAGAGAGAGGGGCTGTGATAATAACAGTCTGGATTTGGATTGACATATTCATGTGAATTTTTTTTCATACTTGTTGCTTCACTGAATAGTTTGTGCATTTATCAAATGCCACAGTTAAGATCCACTTGGTAGACTTCATAGCACATTCTGTCATTGAATATATCTTTGGTTTGATCGCCAAACTGTGGACACACACAGTGACTCTAAATCTTTGTGTCAACTTATCCAAGATCAGTTGTCTTTTTTCATAATTTATTGAGATTGTGTAAGGACTCCCTCATAAATAGTTTGTCATAATGTGTCCATCAAACTCAAAATATGTTTATGTGCAAGGAACTTTATCCCCAAGTTACTTAAAAGGTTAAGATGATTACCGTAATTTGTCAAATAGTGTCTAGAGTGTGTGAGACAGACTTTATAGCCCCACTATCAATAATTTTACTTATTTACTAGAATGAAATAATACTTTTATTCTGTTTCTACTGAGCTCAACTGAAGAGAAACTCAGGATATTTATTTCCTTTATATCAGAAGTATATTCAATAATAATTTAGGACCATGTCTCCCTTGTTTTGATACGCAGTACATGTGGTGTCAACCATGATTACTTACCTACACTTTCTAATTCCAGTTTTAATACCTACATTTTATTGCTCTATAAAAATTGCATCACATTTGAGGTCTGTTTGCATTGGGCGTTGAATAGGAAGTTGCGAAAGGTTGCCATGGTTACGATGGGTATGTTATTCAGCGTGTTTACGACAAAGAATATTATTAATATCCATGATATTTAGCCTCAGTGTTAAACAGTATGTTGAGGAGCGGCTCTGTTAACTTCCCGTTTAGCGACACTAACTCTAGGTCGGCCATGTTTGCCCAGGTGAAAGCCAGAGCTTACTGTGATAAGACATCAGATAACTTTCACTTGTTTCACATGTTTATCTCCTGTCCTGGGCTTGGAGCAGCCACTCAGCATGGTAAAGACACTGCTGTGGCTTCGTTGCAGCTGTAACATGGTTGCAGGGACGTTCTCCACCTGTGTTATATATTTATGTGACTGGTGCATGACATGCTGCAGAAACGTAACACAACGTATGCTCTTAACTCTTAAACACTTCTCACGTCTAGTGATTTGACAGTTACTGTTGTCACCGTCACCTATTTAGCTTTGAAACATGTCTCCCTTTAAGCAACAATTAAACAGATGTGCTGTCTTTTTAATACGTGTAACTTCTGCCCTAAAACAGAGACATTTGAAAACTCACAGCATTTTAGTTTGTTGTTGACTCTATCATCAGTGGTTAATTAAACATGGAATAACATATTACAGATATTATTGTATCAGTGTGGATGTAGCCTTAGTTTTATTTACTGTGTACTTTTAACAGACTAACCCACTAGTTTGGTAGAAGGATGTTGTCAAGTTTGTTTTGTTTTTTTTTTTTTCATCCCCAATCTCAGTTTTCAAACTCCTGGTTGTTCAGACTAGAGGTGGTGTCTTGGGTTGGCTTTACGTGTAAATACTTGAGGAGGGATCAGTTTTCTGATCAGTCTGTAGATCTTTGAACATTTGTTTGTCTCTTTTTATTGGTGTGACAGTGTGCTATTTTCAGTTTATTCACCCTTTGTTGAATATACCAGAGAGACAGGCTCACATTGCGTTAGGGTTTCTTGTGTGAGAGCACCGAGTCTGGGCTCAGTGGAGTTTGTCTTTTCCTGACATTATATAGGCTACTACATTTAACCTAAACTAAATAAAATCAGTGTAACTATCATCTTTTAAAAAAGCCAACTTGACAAGTTGTTTCCTCATCGGCTGCTCTCAATATATCACCCACATTGTTTGTTTTTCATGCACCTAATGTAGCTGGTTTAGTTAAAGTCTTTAAAGCTTAAAAAAGATGATGTCATTCAGTATAAAATACTTACCGGATTTAATTTTTATTTCCTTACAGATTTTTATGTTTCTATCAAAAGTCTGTGATGAAGATTTTCTTTTTTATTATGTCATTTTCCCGATATTTTATGCAGCAGTGGTGGTGCTATCAGCCACTACCTTCAGTGACATGACCCTGTCTTAAAATACTCACAGTACACAGAGACAACGTCTGACCGTTGCTTTTATTTAGCTAAACATGGCTGCTCTTGGTGCTGATTGGATGTTTTTTGATTCAATATTTTTTTTTTATTTGTATAGTTGTGGTTAACTTTCTTGCCACTAGACCATGGATGGAAATCGTTCATTCATATGCTTCTACGGACTCTGGAAAAACTCTAAATTGATAGAGGTTGACTAGTTATTTAGGCTAGAGTGTGAGCTTGTTAATAATAATAATGAAATCTATCAACATGATTATTGATACAGAGGGTTGAAGATGGCTATATGGTCAGTTGGCCTAAAGTAATGAATATGTGATTTTAATTAATGGATGTTAAATTGGCTTATTGAATTTCTGATACTCTGTGTTTAAATGAGTTTGCTTTGTGCTTATTTAAGGCTCATGTTGCTGATATTGTCATTGAGTTCTTTAAAGCATCTTCAGTGTGCAGTCTGTCATTACTTTTTTTATTGTAAATAAGTAAATTAAGTAAAAAAACAAATTAGGCACAGAGGCAGCTCACCTGGCAGAGGGTGCCCCTTATACCAAGGCTGGGTCCTTACCGCACCTCTTAATAATTATTAATGCTGTAATAATGTGGTCCATCACTTTAGTGTTGCAACAGGTAAAGGAGAGTTTTGTTTTTTTTTGTACTGCTGGGTGGTTTGTGAATCTCATCGATGGTAATAATCTAAGGTATCTCATACATATAGTGTAATATTTCCCTCTGAGATGTACTGCAGCGGAAATTGTACTTCCCTTGATGTTTTCCCAATTTCCTCAAAATGGTGCTTTATCTACTGGCTACAGCAACCAGTTTGGTCCATAACAGGACTGGTTTCAGCTGAAAATTATGTTTGAATAACCATGCAATTCATAATCTGAATAGTTAATTGTTTGTTTGCATTAGTTGCAGGATTATTTTCAACGTAATCTGAAGTCTGTTAGAATACCAGTTTATTTTTTTATTTTTAGTTCAGAGCTTGTTATTACTGTTTTTAATTGCTTCAGCGATCCATGCAGGGTGATTTTAGATGCTTTACTGTGGATTGTATTTAACAAGACTTAATTGGAGAAAATTGGAAATTGCAGAGAAAAGCTTAAAAAAAAGTGTTGTTTCACTTGACTAAAATCAGTGCACAGGTTGTAAAAAGCTCACAGTTTGTCAGTTGCAGTGTGGTCACAACTTCATCATGCAGCACTTTCTTTTAATTAAGGTGAACTTAATTGGGATCTTAGACTTTGTGTTGTAAACATACCTGCAGTTGATCGACAGACTTTTCATTTCATTCATTTGAACTTTATTTATTTTAAATTACCTCATTGTTTCATATGATCCCTTTAAATCCTGTACTTTCACTCCATCTACTGGCTGATTGTAGAACTTGAGCTTTTAATTAGAAAACGTTACCGCACCATTCAACCATCAGTTGGTGTCTAAAGACCTTTTTTCACATAATATGAAGAGAATACATTTACCTATCAATATATCAAGCTTTAACCTTTCCCATCCCTCTGCTGAGCCTTGTTTCAGTGTTTTTATACATCACCATGCACAGTTTGTGACCTCAGGAAGCTGCTGCTGTGGATGATAGTAGAGAAAATTCATTTTCTGTCACAGTAGTGTGTTCTAAATGACAAATAAATGACCAGCAAACACTCAACAGATGATTTACTATGAGGATATAACACCTTTCATTTCCTTTTGAGTCAGTAAATATTATACAACAGTAAATGTTGTAGTTTGTATTTTAGATAATACAACATTAAATACACTGAACTTTAGAGTGTGCAAGACTTACATGGACTAAAATTACCAGGAACTTATCACTAGTTTGCTCATTATTTTATTTTCCTGTCAACAGCATGTAGTAGAAGTATACATTTCCAGACATTTATAGATGCTTTAAAGAAATGTGTCTATTCTTGTCTAATAGTAGCAAGTGAGGTGTAGCAGGGCAGTATTTGTGTAGTGTCACACCTGGATAAATATCTCCAAAATTACATAAAGATGTTATCCTTGTTTTTTGTGCAATAAAATCCTCTAAACTTAAACATGCACAACAGTACGGCAGATCCTGCCCAGACTTACAGGTTAGATCTAGACCAGACTGCAAGGATGCATGACTTGGCTAAAAAACTATTAATAATTGGCTGTTTTTTTGTTGTTTTTATCTAGAACTTAAAGCCTGCGCTTCTTCTCTCATACCTCCCAGTAGGGCTGGACGATATGGCCTAAAATTTATATTGCGGTATAATTTGAACCATAGACTGTAGATGGTATATATCACAATATACTTAGGTATATAAATTATTAGGGCTGACCCAAAAAAATTGAAGGTTCCTATTTCTGGGAAAAAAAAACAGTCAAAGTTTTGCTTTTTTTCTGTGATTTCACTCACGAGCTACAGACTAGAGCAGACATGTCCAAGAAGTCATATATTTGTGTGGCTGCACTTTAAAATATGCCCCGATAGCCTATTGTGTCAGCGTTTTGTCCATTTTGAGTCATATTTCTAGACCCACAGAATATTTTGTACTATGTCTCTGAAAACACTGAATAGCTCAAATGAAGGAAGAGACTCTCTATTTCATCATGAAAAAAATGTTTGTTTTTACCTTGTTCCATTCTAGTTTTATCAGAGGTAGAGTAGAGGATACTTTCACCAAAAATCACCACTTTTTGTCCAGATTCTGTTTGTTTTGCTCTTTAATCTCGGTCGTCTCCACTTCCTGTTTTGATCTCTTTATGTCGTGACTACATCTTCCAAAAGCCCCAACTTTACTTTCAGGCTGTGGGAGACCATGATCGGCGACCCACTGATAAAACACCATTTCGATGTATTATTACGTCAAAATTCTGAACGAGACTCAAGCGTCGTATTTTAAATGATGTCCAAATATAAATATGTGAATGGCACTCAAAGAGTTAATATTTGTTAGATAGCTGGAAAGAATGGCCAGAAGAAGGCTGTTACTGGAACAAGCATCACTTAGCTGATTACTTTTCTAACGTGACTGACCTCTGGAATATTTTAGCAGACTGTCCTTTTAGTTTTTCTGTTCTTTGACATTTTTCCTACATATAACACTCTAAGAGAATATGTTACTCATGTTAGTGTTCAATCTAAACTCCAGCTCCAACATATATTCCTCTATACCAGCAGAATGTCTCCTTTTTTCATCCCATTACTAATACTAAGGATGTGATGATACATTGATTTGAGGCTCAGTGATCCAATATCATAGATGCAGGTGAAAACAATGAGACATGTTGTCATCTTAAAGATCCATCCTTTTATTTTCACTTGAAAACAGTGAACAATAGGAGGTCTGGTTTTGCTGTTTTTATTTTCTGATAGAGCACAGGAATAAAACTGGATAATAATATTTTGTGTTTGTCAAACTATGTTGTTTCATATTGATCGCAGGCCTCTGAAATGAGCAGCCTCTGAATTGTATCGTGGCAGACTTTGCATATCAGCAGATTTTGCAAAATTAGACAAAGAATCAATATGATGTTTATTATGATGAGTCTTAGAAAGAAAGTCATTGTTTTCTCTTATTTATGTCATTTGCCTCAAATTATATTACAGCTAATTTTGAAATTTGTAAAACTGCCGTCACTCAAAATGTTTTGTTCCTTTTAGTTCTACAAGCATGTTGTCCAGAGTGTGGAGAAATTCATTCAAAAGGTGGGTATTTCATGACATTTCATCAAGTGATTATGAAATCAGAAGTTTCAACAATATCAATTTGTGATTTCTGTGAAGTGTAGCACTGTAAACATGTCCGGGACATAATGTTGTAGGATATTTTAATAGCAGTAAAACACACTGACACTGTCTTTTTCTGTATTGACAGTGCAAACCAGAGTACAAAGTCCCCGGTCTGTACGTCATCGACTCCATCGTCAGACAGTCGCGGCACCAGTTTGGCACGGAGAAGGATGTTTTCGCCCCACGCTTCAGCAAGAATATCATTGCAACGTTCCAGCAGCTCTACCGCTGCCCTTCAGATGATAAGGTCAGGCAGTTTTTAATAGCTTTTGTGTTCCTCTCTGTGGCTTTTGTGGCTTGCCATGGTTTATGAAAGGTGGTCGACCTCTTGATATATGCCTCAGCTTTACGGGAACCGGTGTTGTGGGGAATAGGTCAAGGAATGCTCTCTTTGTTTCATTGTTGTGGCTAGGTAATGTTCGTAACGGCAGTTTGTTTTTTCACGTTATCACAGAGCTATTGTTTCACCTTCATCTCTGAAAGCCAAATTGAATAGTCAAAAAAATCCTGTCTGATAAAGCCTTTGTCTTTCTGTCCTTGTGAGTCTGTTTTATCATATCAGCCCTTTTTTTAGGCTGTACCTGCCAAAGTGTCATCTCATTTTACCTCTGTCATATTCACTGGTGTTTCCAGAGTAAGATAGTACGAGTCCTGAACCTGTGGCAGAAGAATGCAGTCTTCAAGAGTGACATCATCCAGCCTCTGTTGGACATGGCAGCAGGGATTCCCCCTCCCAGCGTCACACCTGTCATGCCCAGCAGTGCTGCTCCAGTCAATAACACTACACCTGGTGAGTCAAAGTGCACACAAGTTCAGTGAAACATGTAACTGTGCAGCCAAATGAGTTGTTAGACACAACTATGGAATGTGCAAACTGGGTGGTTTGTATTACAGCACCTGTTTCTGTGTGTCCAGGCACCCCAGCGACTCCTGCTACCCCAGCCAACATAGTCCAGGGTCTGCCTGACTGGGCTTCCCAGATTACCAACACAGATACTGTGGCTGCTGTAGCCCAGATCCTACAGAGTCCTCAAGGACAACAGGTAAATGAGGGTGTCCACTCAGCATCTCTGTTCATAAACTATCATGTCTTTATGCCTGGTAAAACTTAACCTGTTAAAAACATGACAACCACTCTGTCTGTCGTCACCTGTTGTAGCTGCAGCAGCTGGTGCAGAGCCTACAGATGCAGCAGCAGAAGCCCCAGCCGTCCCTGCTGCAGGCGTTGGATGCCGGCCTTGTGGTGCAGCTGCAAGCGCTGACAGCTCAGCTCACTGCTGCTGCTACTGCCAACAGCCTCAACCCCCTGGAGCAGAGGGTCTCCTCTTTTAATAAGGTAATGCTGCAGTCAGCAACCAAAGGTTTATTATTCCTCGCGTCAACTCATGCCTCCTAATGTGATTATGTTTCTGCTCCGTGCAGAAGCTTCTGGGTCCGTTCGATTTTGGGAACGATTCTGAGCGAGGTGAAGAATCAAAAAAGGACTCCTCGTCGTCTCAGCTGTGAGTACAGTGTGTTTTATGCTCAGACTGTTCTTTCACTGCGTCACCCACCATACACTGACCTAATGAAGCTGCTGACCTTTTTCAGGCCCATAGTGTCGGAGCCCATCAACAGCTCCCTCTTCCATCAGCTGGCCGAGCAGCTACAGCAGCAGAACCTGGAGCAGTTTCAGAAGCAACTTTTAGAGCACCAGCAGAAGGTGGCCAGTAATAACCTCTCATCTCCACACTGTCCTTCACATAGCTTGAGACTTGCACTCCATTATGGATGATATGCCTCGACTTGCCTTGTCAATAAACAATGCTGACTAAGTACACCACTCTTATCTCTCCAGGCAATGAGCTTAGAAGGACAGGACTCCATCTTTGGACAAGAGAACTCAGTAGCGACCGCTCAGAGCAGCAGCCAGCCACAGCTTCCTGAGCAAGAAAACAAGTTGGATGACACCATGGATAACCAACAGCAGGTATGCTCAGCCAGTGGGCCCAAACTTCAAACCTTTTTTTTCTTGATACTTAACTCGTGCTAGTGTGCTTTTGTACATGGAATGCCTTCATTAAGTATGTTTTATTTAGCTGTAGACCAATGTGATGCCATTTTCGACCTGAACTCTGTCTTTTTCCTTCAGGACATGGACATGGATCTGGACGAGGGCCCAGATGGTATTGAGGAGGAAATCTTTGAGGCTGAGGAGAAGAAGGTTGTGAGCACCCGCTCCCGAACACGCTCAAGGTCGCGCTCTAGGTCAGTCCCTCTTATTCCTGAAGTTTCATTTTGCTGGATTGTCTCTTGTAGAAGTTGAACAGTATAGTCTTTAAAACTTGATGAGTGCTGACTGATTACTTGAGGACAAATGCAACAGGTGTCAGTACCCAAAAGGAGCATAGGGTTGGTTTTATCACAGTTTATGTCATTTTATATCACATGACAATAGAGAAAAAAATACATAACACAAGAGTTGAAGTTTTAAGGGTAACTAGTGCAAATAAACACCTGCCTGATTTCATTCAGTAGTTGTATTTTCACTGCTTCACTCCCTACCAGTTGACATGGTATACAGTATGGAATTATATCGGTGCCTTCTGATTTTCTAAAGAATTTCAAAAGCTGATTTAAACATTTAAACATCAGAATCTGACTTTGAATTTCAAAACCATCAAATTTCCAGCAGATGACTCTTCTGACACTTAATTTTTACTCACTGATAAAATTCAGTGTAAAAAAATGACTCAAAATATTCAATTTAAAAAAAAAAAAAAAAAATCAATATAAAGATGTAGATGTTGTAAACAATCACCTGCAAATTCAGTGTAAAAAGAGACCAAGACAACATCCGAGTAACCAGGAAAATGCAATCATCCAACACCTCGACCTCTTTACACTGAATTTTTTTAAGCTGTTTTTTTTTTTATGTTGAACATTTTTTTTACATTAAATTTTTAAGTGCTGAATTTCCTCATGTAGATTATTTTTAACACTATAGTGCCATTGATGAGTTTCGCCCTCAAAGTGTTTTTTCTGCAGTGTGTCGCCAATCGTGGTCTCCCGCAGCCTGTGAGTAATTTTGGGGCTTCTGTGATTTGTAGTTGGGACATAAAGTTAATATACACCACAGAGATCAAAGCAGGAAGTAGAGACGATCGAGATTAGAGAACAAAACAAACAGAATCTGGACAAAAAGTGGTGATTTTGGTGAAAGTGTCCTCTACTCTACCTATGATAAAACAAGAATTGGAACAAGGTAAAAACAAACATTTTTTTCATGATGAAATAGAGAGTCTCTCCTTTCATTTGAACTATTCAGTGTTTTCAGAGTCATAGTACAAAATATTCTGTGGGTCTAGAAATATGACTCAAAATGGACAAAAACCCTGGAACAAGGCACTTTCAATTTAAAAAAAAAAAAAACACTTTCAAAATTGAGGCATTGAATTTTTTTTTTCTTAATTTATTTTATCATCTATATATAAATTTTATGGTTTTGAAATGGAAAGTCAATTTTGATGCTAAAAAACAAATCAGCTTTAGAAATTAAAATTAAAAATCAGATGTGGCACATCATGTGACCGTGTGGTGTTAACGTAAATATGCCGACCTCTACAGGTCTCCCAAGAGGAGGAGGTCCAGATCCCGCTCTGGCTCACGGAAACGCAAACACCGCAAGCGGTCTCGCTCACGCTCCAGAGACCGCAAGAGGAAGTCATCACGGTCTTACTCAAGTGAAAGACGAGCCCGAGAGCGAGAGAAGGAGCGGCAGAAGAAGGGACTGCCTCCCATACGATCCAAGACTCTAAGTGGTCAGTGGACGTCTTTGCATCAGAAAATGTTCTTTTTGCTTTTTGAAGTGTGTGTCGATAGTTTTCTCCTCTGTTTGTATCCAGTGTGCAGCACGACTCTGTGGGTGGGACAGGTGGACAAAAAGGCCACTCAGCAAGACCTCACCAACTTATTTGAGGAGTTTGGTCAGATTGAGTCGATCAATGTAAGTAGACCCGTCTCCCTCTTCACTCTCTGGTTTAGTTACAGCATGTTATCTAGTAATATCTGTCATATTATCTTTACTTTTGCTTTTTCATTTCTATGTCTCATCTAAGCGCCTTGTCATTCTCCACTGCATGCTCACGTCTTGTTGTTTAACCTTCCTCTGTACTGTGTAATGTCATTTTCTGTGTGTGTGCGTCCCTTCTTGTAGATGATCCCTCCCAGAGGCTGTGCCTACATCTGTATGGTCCACAGACAGGATGCGTACCGCGCCAGACAGAAACTCAGCACTGGCTCCTTTAAGATTGGCTCCAAAATAATCAAGGTATTTTTTTATAATTTCATTTATAGTATTCTCATTCCCCTTGCAGCCTCTGCTTACTTGATTTTTCCGTTGACCTCTAATGGTCAAACCTCAGATGGTTAAGCTCTCGTGTGTGTGTATTTGATCCAGATCGCATGGGCTCTGAATAAGGGTGTGAAACAGGAGTACAAGCAGTTTTGGGATGTGGACCTGGGCGTCACCTACATACCCTGGGAGAAGGTGAAGCTGGACGACCTGGACGACTTTGCCGAGGGAGGAATCATTGACCAGGAGACCGTTAATGATGGTGAAAAACAAACACATCTACTTGTTATGTTCCGTCACTAGCAGGTCATAGTATTCAGTCACCTAAATGGATTTGATGTCTAACTCATTGCCTCAGTTGTTTGTTTTGTTAAGACAATGGCCCAAATCCCTTAATAAAGCCCATCAGGAATCCTGCACCCTCACAGGAAAAGACAAATCCAGGGTTCCTGCGGTTCCTTAAAAAGTCTTAAAATGCCTTAAATTAAAATGTGGGTAATTAAGGTCTTAAATTGTCTTAAATTTACCATAAATTTGCTGTAGGTATTAAATTTCAGATGGTGTATTTAAAGGCAATAGGAAAACATAGTATTAAGAGATTTACTGCAATTTTGCACATTTTGTTCACAAACTTCACTTCTATGTTCTTGAATGCTGTAAAATTAGTAGAAAAAAAATTGCCTTCAATTTCTATTGTTGTTGCAAGTGTTAAAGCGCTGAAAAAAATCATCAGAAAATATTGTTGAGGATTAATCGGTCATCAGATTTTTTCCCCTATATCGGCCTTGACTCTTTTTCTTTTTTTTTTTTTTTTTTCCTACCAAAAAATTTATGACATTTTTGAGTTTTAAATAATATTTGTTGAGGTCTTAAATTTGACTTTAAAATGGTGCAAGAACCCTGAAATGTTACAGCTTAACTCCCACATCCAAACTAAGAATTAGTTGATAGTTTTGTTTTGGTGTCTGTTTCTACAGAGTGGGAAGCAGCCAAGAATGCTGAGCCAACCAAGGAAGTGACAAGTCAGCCAGTTAGCACTGAGACAACAGCAGCATCCAACACCCAGACTGAGACCTTCAGCCAGCAGCTCGCCATGATGCCTGTCCAGGTACTGATCACGATCTCTCTCCATCTGTGGCTCCATTGATTTTGTGGTTTTGTATGGACATTATCTTATCATACATCATATTCCTGTTCTCCAGCTCCCAGTGGCCCAGGCTGTTCCCAGTGCAGTAGGTATGGTGCCTCCTTCCTTCCCAGTCACCATGGGCATACCCCCACCAGGCTACGGTCCTCCACCACCTTTCATAAGGGCTGGCTTTAATGCTTCCCAGCCTCCACCAGGTAAGTGGTGCAAACAGTCATATAAAGCATATCAATATGAAAGACCTCCAGAAATTCACAAGCGTAAACCAAAATGTTCTCTACTGTTCAGGTTTTATGCAGGCAGCGCAGACAGCAGCCATGGTCTCAGCAGCTACTTGTGAGTATTTATGACACGCTACCCTTCCATCACTGAGTTTTAATTTATCACATTGGACTGAATTCATTGTTTTCTCCTGCACCTTCCTATAGCTCTAGTGCAGCCCTCGGTGGCAACCAGCCAAGACGCTGTCAAGGAGTCACCTTTCGGTGCTATGATTCCTCCGACCAGCACCATGCCTGGCGGCTTCATGGCCGGTGTGTTCAACCCAGTGGGAGTCCAAACTCAGCAAGCCACCAATGAGAAAACCTCACAATCTGCAGAGGGCATGGATGCTGCTGCAGAGCTTACGTTGCAAGGTGAGGACACTTGTAGAGTGTTTTCTCTGTGGTTATTTAAACTTAGAGAGATTCATTTCAACATGTCTGTAATTGTATTTTGTCTCCAGGCATGCAGAATGCAGTGCGCAGTGGGATGGGTCTCCTTGGCATGCATCCTACAGCGTCACTCACCCACCAGCTGCACCAGTCTGGTCTGACTGGGCAGAGGATGCCTGGTCTGCTGCCTCTGGATGTGCGGCCTAACCTCCTTCAACCTGGGGCCGCCGCCCGCTTCCCACTCCTCATGCAGCAGGGGCCCGTCCACCTCGACAGTTCCCTGCAGGCTCAAGCCCGTGCCAGGGCTCCCTTCTCCCAGCTGGACCCCTTCGTAAGGGCCCCCAACCTTGCCAACGAAAATGTGTCCAAGACAGAAGATGAGTCTTCCTCTGGAGCCGATGAGGGGAAAGACCAGGACTATCGCTTCCCTCCAATGGAAAAGCAGAGTACGGGCCTGCTGAGGACCCCCCCACCAGAGCATAGGGAGCCCCTTGGAGGTGGCGGAGGAGCAGGAGGTGGAGGAGGCAGGCCTCCCTTGCTTCAGACCCCAGGGACTCAACCATCCAGAACCAGCCTAGTGGGTCGTCTGCAGGCTCTTGCAGGCTTCACTCCTGATAACCGCTGGAACCAGACCAGAGGGGACTTTGATGAACGAGATGGCATGCGAGGAGGCCTTCAGGCCTCAGGCGGGCCCAAAGGTTTCCAGGAGGAGAGGCCCACACCTGGGCAAAACTTCCCCAACCGCTTTGACAGCCGTCCTGGAACAGCAGGAGGAACGGCGGCTGGAGTTTCAGGCAACGCCGGAGCTGTTGGGGGTCCACAACCCTGGAACCGTGGTGGTGCTGCGGCTCCATTTGACAGCGAACTACACCAAGACCTGGATGAGCGAAGACGCCCGTGGGACAGGCAAAGAGACAGAGATGAAAGAGATTTTGACTTCAGGAGGGAAATGAATGGCAACCGTCACAGCCGAGAGAGAGACCGGGAACGTGAGAGGGAGAGAGATAGAGATAGAGACAGGGAGCGAGGCAGAGATCGCACCAGAGAGCACGACCGAGACAGAGACCGCGACAAAGAGAGGGACCGCGAGAGGGAACGGGAACGTGGGAGCTGGACGCCTCTCCTCCCTCTGCCTACACCTCTGCTTCCAACTCCACCTCTTAACCCCAATCTGACCCTGAACCAGGGCAAACTGCTCGCACCGCTTAAACTGAACCCCCAGGTTCAGCCACGATTCCAGTCCCCACTCCTGCCTCAAGCTCCGACTCAGGCCAAACCCTCGCTCCTGGGTCTGAATCAGCTGCTGCCTCAGGTCCAGATAAAGTCTCCACCGCTGTCACAGAGCCAAGCAGCTTCGGTCGAGCCCCAGTCAGAAACCCCAGCTCCGTCTGAGAAGCCTCAGGCTCAGTCGCCATGCTCAGCCCAATCACCTGACTGCTCACCTGACAATAAAGGTCAGAGCCAGTTAACTGAGGCTCCCACCCGGGCCGAGTCATCACCACAACTCGAGAGCTCTCCACAAACAGAATCGCCAGCCCAACCAATAGCTCAGTCCCCAGTCCACTCCCCAGCACAGTCCCCCTCTAAATCCACAGCTTCTCCTGACACTGAGAACCCAAGCCAAGCCTCACCACTGGTCGAGGCCTCCTCGCAGGAGTCTCCTGTGGCCTTCACGCAAGCTGCCAGCCCCACCGAAGAGAATCTCTCTCTGGAGGAGCAGGAAAGCCCAAGGAAGGACGAGGAGGAGTCACAAGAGAGAGCCTCCTCACCCCAACCCCAGTGGGTCAATGGACCCGGGATGGACAGTAGCACTGTGGCTGAATCCACACCTGAACCCTCTCCTGAGCCCACTGAAGAACCCTGTCCTGACTCTGCGCTCCCTGAAAGTGAACCAGAGCAGCAGCAGCAGTGTGCCTCTCCTGAGGACGTAGACAATGAACAGAGTGAGCCAATGGAGGAAGCTGCGAGTCAGCCAGTGGTAGACACTGTCACAGACACTGAGGGGACATAATCATCACTCAGTAGGTAAAAGATCATTTTGTAAAGTTGTCTCTTCTTCTCTGTACTCATGTCAGCAAACCACCACACGGGACATGGCGAATACTGACTCACATCAGTTATTGTCTTATAACCTATAACAAATGATTTTATCTCTCACAAATACCAGTGTACTTAAATAGAAGGCTCATTAGCTGCTTTATTGATAGACAGTTTTGTTTGTGTTTTTATTTCCTTTCTTTTTTTAAGTTGTAATGCCACCCCACCCGTTTTAATTAATCTAAGCTTGGCGAATTTTATTGAATTGCCTACCAAAATGTTTCAATTGTAAATGGGGGAAAATGCGCTTTGACCTTCCTATGGAAGAGAGTAAAACATCCTGGCAGTTCAACGACGGATTTAATACATTTGCACACAATACTTGAAAAAAAAAAAAAAAAAAGCAGTTGCTGGCCCAATTTCTGTCTCCTCTTCTTTTAAAGTGCTGCTGCAAAGTTCAGTGAATGCTTTTGTGGTGTCCTGCTCTGTTTCTGCTCTAAAAATAGCCTGCATACAGTGAGACGAGTACAGCTGCTTAGGATTGGGAGAAAGTAAAAATGAACAATTTTTTTTTTAAAAATGAAAACATGAAAATGTTGTATCCCCAAAATAAATGTCTGTAATTTGTTTCCAATTATACAGTGAACACAAACAGCAACTTAATGCCGGGGGGGTAAGAAAAAGAAAAAAGAACAGAGGGATGGTCTCATGATGGGTGCATATTGTTTTAGTTTGAAATAAACATGCTTTTGTCTGTTTAAAACACATGCTTTAGGACTGTTTTCTGACCCAGGACCAGTGGAAACTAAGACTGCTTTACAGACTCGCACACATTGTGTTTGATGTTCTCGCGACTCAAGTTGCTGCTTTACCATCCATCCACAGAGCACTTTGGTGGATGCAACAGTGGGACTTGTAGTTTTTAGTTTCTGATGATGTCTGCCTGTATGTTTCCCTTAGCTTTTTGCTGGGTGACTGTTGAGGATGGGATTGTGCCTTTTTTGAATGGATTTGTCGTTCATGATGCTACCCAACACTACTGCGCCACGTGCACCTCACTTTCAGACAGCTCTATGAACACAAAGCTACCTGCACAGAATTGACTGGCCTGCCGTTTTGAACGGTAGCCAGGTGGTTTGTACAGCACTCACCTAGAGGAGAACACGTCTATATACTCCCATCATCCTGTGCATGCACATGCAGGCCTGTAGCCATGTTTTAACCTTCTTGTCTCTCTTTTGTCATTTCATACTTCTAGTGCTTTTCTGTTGAGACACACTGCTAGAAATCCAGTCTGCTGTTCTCTCAGACCAAATGTCTACTACAGGAGTCGTGATGTTGAATAAAAGTTGAAGGTGCATCGGAATTTTACCACTCTTATTGTCATGAATCCTAACTCGGGCCAAGCAGATGACGTCTACACACATCCACACTGCAGCTTCAAACTGAGATAAATCCACCTTAGTTTAAACCACTTATCAAACACTGTCAAAACACTGCAATGCACTGTGGTCCACACCTAGCAATAAAGGTGTAGATGATTACTAATCAACTAATATACTGAATCCAAGCGAGCGGCAGGTTCTTACGTATAAAGCAGCCATCTGGCGCTCACTTCAATGCGACAAAAGGTCAAGGAGGGACTATACAAAAAATGGAGATGAGGAGGAAGTAGGAGATGCTGGTCGCTGCCGTAACCCCCTACACTGCAGCTACAGCTGGACGAAGTGCTTACACTGCACACGCTAGCACCGTTTCTTTCTTTATCCTCCTTAACGGCCAGGCTTGTGTCAGAAAACACACATTAGAGCATTCATTTTAACACCTACATCATGGTGTCTACTGATGCCGTTTCAGCACTTCTTATTTTAAAAGAGAAGAAAAACAATAGGAGGGAAGCTGCACAATGCTTTTACCTCTGACTACACCAGAACGTAGCCTGCTAACTCTGGTTTTAGCATCTTAGAGGATAGAGTCATGCTAAAAGATGCACAGTTTGTCTTCTTGTGTGGCCGGGCGGTAGACCAGGTCGAGCCTCCTGCTGACCTCCACGCAGACACATCTGATAGGCTGAGACTTTGAATCAACCACTACCTGCCCTGAAACAGACATGCATTTACGCAGCAATTGGCTAGCTCTCCCTTGAACAGTAATAAAATAAATCCTGACTCTACAGAGAGCCAGCTTCAGTTATTTATCTGTGGCAGAACAAAGGCCATGTCTGCGTATGTGGGTTAAGGCCTGTGCATTTCTTCCTCTGCAGGCCCCACGTTAACACCATTATAACCAGCCCTGACTCACTCTAACGGTGGTCATGTGCCAAGCCATTTACACATCAGTGTGATGTTATACTCCATATAAACCCTGAGCCAAGCCCATGGGAACAAAGCAAAGTGGGCCTGACCTTTAGAGGAGGATTACCCCAGCACAGCCTACTAATGAGAGCACCAAAGATTAATAAGACACTGCTAGCTCATGCCCATGTGGTTGTGCTAATGTGTGGTTACTGCTGTAGGTCAGAGACAGAAGTTCCCCGCTGTGAGGAAGTCAATTAGCCTGGATGTAGCTTGTAAATGAGTTTTAATATGATGTGGGGAAGTCATTAAATATTCTAGTCTAGTCTGATATTTCTTGGACGCGTCCAACCTGAAGGCATAATTTACTCTATAAGGAGCATTTTAGCTTTGGTTATACTGAAGATGAGTGGTGGGTTTCCACAGCACGTACTGTCCTGTTGCCTCTTGAAGAAGCTGTCTGTAGTAGTGTCAGCATCACGTCTGGCCATTAGAGGTCAGTGTGGCTCTGCGGCTCTCAGCACACTGGGTTCTTAGAGTGCGACAGCTCAAAATCTGCAGTGCTCACCTCTCTTGGCTTTCTGTGCTTCACTCTGAGACAAATAAAAGCCCCAGCGGTGCATTGGCGAAGTCTATGTACACATGAAATCCCCTCCTTTGTTGCAAACTGCTGCCATGCACGGTCACGGTGCCACCGTGGTGAAACGTCTTCATCAGAAACCTCCTCTATACCTTTTTTCAGATCAATACAGGAGCGCTTTGATAAATGGATAGAGGTCCTTCCACAGTGGGACGTGGCCTGTGTCTCTTTCCTCTCACTTGCTGCGTTCTTAATTGAAGCTATTGATTAGGCGTCCAGGATTAAAATCAGCCGTGGCCTGATCCCCACTCATCATATTCACACATGGTGGGGTCTGATCCAAGTGGAGAGCGTAGGCACAGCTGCTCGCACGTATAAATGAGCACGAGAGATTGAGCAAAAAATAGAGCCATCATCCATCTTCTGTGCACCTAGTTATGCAGTAGAGGAATCCCCTATCTGGCCTCGCACTCTGCAGTCACAGTAATTACTCACCACTGTGGGACTGTGTGCAACTTTCCTACGCCTTCAAGAAGCCACTGCCTGCCTGGATCCATGTTATCACAGCCGGCAGACTCTTCCAGACTGGGCCGAGGTGTCCAAAGTTCCCTGAGCTTAGTCATGTCCCCCCCACTGCAGGCTGCACCCTGCTGCAAATCAGCTGAGAGAAGCAGCCTCTGTGCATGGGAATGAGGGGGTGCAGAAAGTCAGAGCAGCAGCCCTGGAGCTGCTTGTTGGTGCAGATTCAGTGGTTTGCTCCGGGGCACTTTGGGAGGGTTCCTGCCTGCCAACATTGGGGCTTAAACAGAAGTCCTCAGTGCTCTTTTTGAGCTCCAGTAAGAGTTAAAAGTCACACAGAGGGAGAATCCATTTTGCTTTTTAAAATGACACCACTTACCCCACAGGGACATGTGGACTCGTTAGGACCTTTGTCAAATTAAAGAGAGACAAAAGATTTTATGTTCCTTTGTAGACATATTGAATGAATGAACTCAATGCACTCTCTTTTTATATTTTCACTGCTGTTAGATGATGTCTGTCTATGCACTATATAATGGTAACATGAAATTCCTCTTTAGCTAGTTTAGGTTTCACTAAACATCCAGTTCTTTTTAAATTGGCCACAAAAGCAGTCGAGATGTCTCTCTGTCGGATGGATTTCAATGTAATATCGTTCAGACATGAACATCATACAACTACGCTTAATGTTCAAAAAAACCTTTTAATTGATGAACTGTGCAGAAATGACAAGTAGCACCATGCAGCAGGGCTTTGACTGTGTGTTAGCATGCTAACGATTTAGCACTAAACACAAGGTGCAGCTGAGGCTAGGAATGTCATCGTTTTGTGAGGGTTTAGTCATCAACAAGCATAATATCAAATAGATAAAAGATAATGCCAGTAAATATTGAGATATCTCACTGGAGAAGTGAAAACTTGAAGGATGTTGGCTGCAACATTTCACAGTAATCCATCTGTTATTGTGATATTTCATTCTAGACACCAACGGACCAAAAGACCACAGCTAAAAATAAAAGCATTTTTATTTATTTAGCTCATTTTCACGTCTTTGCCCATAAGACTTAACATCTTAAAAGTGGCTTGAGTTATAACTATAAACATATAACTTCTAACTTGTAAATTACACAGACATTTTCCAACCTGGAACCTTTTTTCTCTTTTTTATTTTGTGTCTGATGGACTGATATGGGACAACATTTTCTGAAATTGGCCTATTATTGAGACAGAGTGCTTTAGAAACTGACACGGCCATTTACATGCACTAAAACTGATACAGGCGCTGATTGTTGAAGTGTGAGGCATTATGGGAAAGAGTCTCACTCATCATAACATATAAAAAAACCAGCCATACTGTAATGAAAAGGAGGAAATCATCACAGCAAGACTCAGACTGGACCACACAGGGTTAAATGGTAGGAAAGTGTGAAGTTAAAGGAAATTAACATATATTATCCCACTGAATACAGAGGCTGGAGAGGCTGGACGGGGTTGCACAATTTCCCTTCCAGCTCATTTCACGGCTGGGCTGCAGTTTATCCCAGAATACTAGAGCAGTTCAAAAATATTGTTCCCATTAGTCTGTTAGACACAGAAACATGGGAGCATTCAGGTTGGAAAATACCAAAGTTACCTCAAATAAAAGAGGGAATAATGCCACAAGAGTGCTCCCAACATGACAAACCCTTCTGACACAGGTTACCATTAGGGCTGGATACTGGACCTCAACAAATAGCATTTCTCTGGTAGAAAATAGTCCATTTTTTTGTCGGGCCTGACCAATATGGACTTTTTGAGACTGATGCCGATATGGATATTTAGCAGGAAAAAAAATCCGATAACTGATTAATCTACAATAATATTTTTATGATTTTTTTTTTTCAGTCCTTTAACACTTGCAACGACAACATAAATTGAAGGCGTAACACTTAACCTTCTTCTACAACTTTGATTTCACAAACTTCAAGAAAAAGAAGTGAACTTTGTGAACAAAATATTGTGCAAAATTCCTGTAAATGTCAGAATACTGTGTTTTTCTATTGGCAATAAAGGCACCATCTGAAAATGTAATACCTACAGCACATTTACAGTAAATTTAAGACAAATTTAGACCTTAATTATCCAGATTTAAGACATTTTAAGGAACTGCGGGAACCCTGGGGTATTGGCAAGGACTTCACGATATGACACTCCTTAAGTTATGTTACAACACATTATTGCGCTACTGTGATATTCTATTTTCAGCTGAAAATAAAAGTTATATATATATATATATAGGCTTATTTCTAGCGAACGCTATCGATTGTTCTCTTCTACAGAGTGAGACTGCTCCACTTTGTTTTTTAATGGAGCAATATGTCATTTTTCCCCTCAACTTTCATGAGGATAGTTCATTTTGTCCTCTCTTGTGGCGAAAAGCAATCTGGTAGCTGGTATTTTCTTTTTTACATCATGCCAGGAGCAGAAGGAGAGGAAGCAGTGTTTGCCAAGTGTGTGTGTGTGTGTGTGTGTGTGTGTGTGTGTGTGTGTGTGTTATCAGTGGTTTACATGCCTGTCACTGAATACCTTCCCTTACAACTGTGTGTATTGGCAACTTGTCAGCGGTGCTGCTTTGCAATTAGAATTAAACCCATTAGAGTGAACCTGGTTTACACAGGCAGACACTCACATGTTAGCACTGCTGTCTGTTGTCTCTGTTAACATTGTCAGTCCCTAATCTTTCCTGTTAGAGGCCCCGTTTCAAAACACAAATATCAGTCTGTTTACATGTGACTATCTGCCTAAAAATGTCAGCCTCGTTAGAAAAGCTCCTATCGCGCTTCTGCTTCTCGTCTCAAAATCCGTCGTGGGGTCGTCGGAGGTTAAAGGTCGCCGCTGCTGGAGGTGTCTGGGTAGTCAAGGAGACGGCAGTGAGCATCAAACACCTCACCTGATTGTCAGAGGGGATCCAGCTGTGTGGATAGTGTGGGTGACAGGGGAGCTTATTAAATCTGCCAACACAAACACAAGGCGAATGTGTGTTTTTCGGGGGGGTTGGATGGCAGGAATGCAGAGAGGGAGGTGTGCTGAGATGCTGAGCAAGCAGCACATGGTGCCTGGAAATAAAGGCAGGCAGGTCGGGCCTCCAGCCGTCAGTCTACATCAGTCTGCAGTCATACGCACTCACTGAAGTAACCTCCCACAGCGTTTACATCACTTTTCATGTACTCTCTCTTGTGATATTACACAGCAGACGTTTTTTATGTCTGTGTCGCCTCCGTTCATGTGTCTGTCATCATTTGGAAAGAAGACCTTATAAAAGCTGCTTATTAAAGGCTGACTCAGCTTCTTCTTCCCCGCAGATGAAACACCTGGTTCATCAACCGCCGAAACAAGCCTCATTGTTTCCACGAAGTACAGTGCCTTCCCGCACATTTGTTCCCCCCCGACCACCCCGTGCTGTTTGTTAGCATGGAGCGGCGGCTAGCAGGTAATTAGCCCTGAGGGCCCCGTCATTGTCTGTCTGTTTGTTTACGACGGCAAGAAGCAGATTCCCTCCAGAGACTCTGAGGCGTCACTCAGAAGTGAGCTCCAGAGACGGAGCAGACAGTGTCAAGTGAGAAAGATAGGAAATTCCGACTCACTGGAATCACATAGAGGTGGGGGTTGGGAGGAAGTGATCAAACCTGGTGGTGTTTCTTACTGAAGTTTCTGATATCCAGATGGACTCATAGCTTCATGTTTTGAAGTGGAGTTGGACTAATCTGGGTGTTTTGAAGACAGATACTGGAGTTCAGCAGTTGTTTTTGGCCAATATTAGTCTGATTATGCTCATCGTTTGGGTTTTATTTGCACAGATTTTGAGAATGTTGCAGTTTATTTTGCATTTATCTGTAATCTTCTCTTACATGCAAACCAAAACGAAGGGCATCACGCTGCAGGAAGTTTGAGCAACTGTTTCTAAAGACAAACAGATTTGATCCTGATAACTGAAATGTATTGATTTTAATTGATTTTTTTTTTTTCCCCCACTCTCACAGCCGTGCATTCTCATGTGCAACTAATATTAGCATTTTTAAAATATGAGACAAATTAAGAGTTTATCAGTCTACCAAAGAAATGGTTGTGACATTTTTGGGTCTTAACCCTTTAGGTCTTGAGCCTATTTTGACCGTTTTTTTTTTTTTTTAATACTTTTGATTTTGTCTCCATATACAACACATAAAAAAATGTTTAACATGTCCATGCTTGATACAAAACTTCATCTATATGAAGAGACATAACATATTGGGCCAAAAAATACACAAAAATCATCAAATTTGAATTGAAAAAAAATTGTATTTATTACAATAAAAACCACAAACATGCTCAATCAACTGTTTTGGAACTTGAAAAACTAAATATAAGTTGCTAATATATGTACTGTAAATGTAAAGTTGAAATAAAGTAATACTATATACAAATATTTACAATAACAATCTGATCACGCCGGTGTGATCATAGGCCCCACAGGGTTAAATTACATTTGCTGATATCTTAAAAAGTATTAAATTTGACTTTTACCCACCCCTAGTTTAAAACATGTCTTACACTTTGAGACAGGAGGAGAGCCAATGTCCTGCTCGTAAATAGTTAACCCTGCGTTAAACGCTTCCCTCCTGCCGCTCGACCAATCTGTCCGGTGTGTGTGATGGTGTGAGTGTGAGCGACTTCGTCAATATCACCCACGAGGGTTCCCCTGCCACCCTGCTGATGGGATTAAACATTCATGATCATGTTTATTAATGACCAGCAGGCATCAGGAATCCTCACATCCTGGCAGTGAAGTGTGTGTGTGTGTTATAAAGATCCGCTGACCTGTTAAATAGAAGAAGAACAGATTTCCTGTCTCCGTCTCTCCGGACCGCCGTCCTGAACTCTCCCAGGGGTGGACGGATGGACGGATGGACCAGAGGAGCTCTCTGAACATCTGTGACAGGCCGATCCACAGCAGATGTCACACCAGTGTGTGTCTGTAATCAGGGTTTAGGAGTCCATGACCTAGACAGGGAACGCTCTCTATCACACTCTCCTCCTTCCTGTTTCTCTTCTCATACCAGTCAATGGTCGACCTGTAATCCATCTGTCTTTGCTCTAACTACGTGATGTAAAAAGTGTTGAATGCTTTACCCTGCACAGGGTTCCCACGGTTCCTTAAAATGCCTTCAATCAAAATCTGGGTAATTAAGGTCTTAAATTGTCTTAAATTTACCGTATTTTGCTGTAGGTATTAAATTTTCAGATGGTGCGTTTAATACCAACAATTTTAGAAGATTTACTGCAATTTTGCATGTTATTTTGTTGACAAAGTTCACTTCTTTGTTCTTGAAAACTGTGAAATTTAAGTTGTAGAAGAAAAGTTAAGTGATATGCCTTCAATTTATATCGTTGTTTCAAGTGTTAAAGAACTGAAAAAATTCAATAAAAAAATGATCGGTTAAAAATAAAAAATAAATAAAAATATTAATAAAACAATAAATAAAATTGTTATAGTTTAAGACTATAAATGAAAATATCATATTTGTTGAGGTTTTAAAAAGCATTAAATTTGACATTTAAGATGGTGTAAGAACCCTGCTGCAGCCTCTGTAAATAAAATGACCGATGAGTGATGAGCAGAGCTGACGCTGCACATCGTCAGTCTATTCTCGTTCAACTTTCCCCCTTATTCCCCTTCTCTCATTCCCCTCATTATTCTTTCTCTCTGCTTTTTATCCCTCTGACCATTTGACTCCAGTCACTCTGTTCCTCCACCTCTTGTTTTCTCTTTATTATTTTTAAATCCCCTCTGGTTACTCAGCCTCTCAGTGGACGTCTGCTTCATTCAGTCGACTAAAAATGCAGTTAAAAAAAAAAGAACTTGTGATCCCATCATGTCCAAAGAGTCTAAAATTACCCTTCAGACTGGAGGAAAATTCACCTTAAATTTATTCAATTTAGAAGGAAATCAAGTGAAATAAGTGAAAAATGAGGGACGTTAGTAGCTGTTTGTACTGTTTTTTTAAATAGTTTGCTTATTTCCATGAGTGATAGGGACTAGTGTTACATTTGAGACAGCCTGTTTGACTTAGTTATGTTTTAATAATCATAATAATACCTGTATTCATATAACACCTTCAGCTCAAAGTGCTTTACAGAGAAGGTTACAAACAATACCAATAAAACTCTTAACAGGTAAAGTCAAAAACCAATAAAAGCAGGTATCAATTAAAAACCAAATAAAATAGATAAAAACAAACTGATAAAAGAACACAGTACATCACAAATTATGAGTCATATCCAACAGAAAACAGTGTGAGTGTGCTTATCTTTAGCTTTGCTTTGAATACTTCTTTTAACAGTGTTTTATTTAACCTGTGTTCAAAATAAAAGAAAAGCTTTTGGCTGATAATATTCCAGTCTTCTTACTTGATAATGACACTGCGTTTTCAGCACAGTGTATGCTAACGACGAAGAGAATCCCAGAAGTAACGGAGGGAAAGAGGGGCAGGAAAAACATTTCATATGAAATAAATAGCTTTCATCATCATCATCATTACAAGGTGTACCAATTAGTGGTGTGTGTCCACTGTGTGTGACAGTTTTTAATGAAGGCTCTGTGGCTCATATTATATGGGATGTTTTAAAAGTTTAATATTATTCTAATGTAGCATTTCTCTCTGGAAGTGGACCCATCTGCTCAGTTCAAACAAGAAAAAGATGAAGACGGGACACTATTTGCATCCGAGCAAAACTACCGCAGATATCTGCATGAAATTTTAACATATTTCCATTTTCTTCTTCCTCTTATGTAATATTCATTTGGCACAGTGTAATGCATGTCTTAGTGTTAACAAAGAGCACTGGGGTGCTGGAAACTGACCAAAGTAAAGGTCTGCTGACACAAGTCAAATGATAATGAATGTAAATGTGTTATTAGTGCTGAACAAAAGTGGAGCCTTTACAAGAAAACAGTGTTTGAGCACTTCCGGCTCAACCTGCCAGGGGCCTTCAGGGCAAAGTAATGAGCTGTGGGGCCCCTATTATATAAACCTCCCATCCCTTCCACTTCCTGCACTTTATATAGATTTTATATCACTGTGAAGTGACCTGATGATGTTGCATGATATATGCTAAATACAAGCAAAACATAACGACAAAGGAGATCTTAAAAGAATAAACTTCCTGTGACCTCCTAAACAGGCCTGAAGCCTTTTCCTTCTCATATCCTGTTACCAAGTATTGTTCATGAAAATGAACGAAATGATAAAAAAAAATTATTAAATGTAATAATATAATATTAACTATAATAAACAGAAGAAAAACGATAACTAACTGAAACTGCATTGTGTGTTTACACTAACTCACTTGTCAACTTTGGAGTGATTTCAAACAAACTGATTTCACTTTACAAGAGTTGGCGGCACCGTCCGTCACCTCTCAAGACTTTTTGTCATCTCTCGGCGCTTGTCAACGCCTCTCTGCACCTCTTGATGCTTCTCAAAGCTTCTTGTCATCTCTGGTCGCTTCTCGTCACGTCTGGTTGCTTCTGGTCGCATCTCATGGCTTTTCGTTGCTTCTGGTCGCTTCTCGTTGCTTCTGGTCGCTTTTGGATGCTTCTCGGTGCTTCTCATGGTTTCTCGTTGCTTCTGGTTGCTTTTGGTCGATTTCTGGTTGCTTCTGTTCGCTTCTGGTTGTGTCTGGTTGCTTCTGGTCATATCTCGTCCTTTTTCGTTGCATCTGGTCGCTTATCGTCGCTTCTGGTCACTATTGGTCGCTTCTCGTTGCTTCTGGTCGCTTTTGGACGCTTCTCGGTGCTTCTCATGGTTTCTCGTTGCTTCTGGTTGCTTTTGGTCGATTTCTGGTTGTGTCTGGTTGCTTCTGGTCATATCTCGTCCTTTTTCGTTGCATCTGGTCGCTTATCGTTGCTTCTGGTCACTATTGGTCGCTTCTGGTTGCTTCTGGTCGCTTCTCGTTGCTTCTGGTTGCTTTTCGTTGCTTCTGGTCGCTTCTCGTTGCTTCTGGTTGCTTCTGGTTGCTTCTCGTTGCTTCTGGTCGCTTCTCGACGCTTCTGGTCACTATTGGTCGCTTCTGGTTGCTTCTGGTCGCTTCTCGTTGCTTCTGGTTGCTTTTAATTGCTTCTGGTCGCTTCTCGTTGCTTCTGGTTGCTTCTCGTTGCTTCTGGTCGCTTCTCGTTGCTTCTGGTCGCTTTTGGTCACTTCTCTGTGCTTCTCATGGTTTTTCGTTGCTTCTCGTTGCTTCTGGTTGCTTTTCGTTGCTTCTGGTCGCTTCTCGTTGCTTCTGGTTGCTCCTCGTTGCTTCTGGTTGCTTTTCGTTGCTTCTGGTCGCTTCTCGTTGCTTCTGGTTGCTTCTCGTTGCTTCTGGTCGCTTCTGGTCGCTATTGGTCGCTTCTCGTTGCTTCTGGTCGCTTTTGGTCGCTTCTCTGTGCTTCTCATGGTTTTTCGTTGCTTCTGGTTGCTTTTGGTCGATTTCTGGTTGCTTCTGGTCACTTCTCGTTGCTTCTCGTTGCCCCTCATCGCCTCTCGTCTCCTCTTATCACTTCTCCGTGCTTCTCGTCGTTTCTCATCACTTCTCTTTCTCGTTTAGAGTCGGCGCTGTCTATTTTATTTCGTAACAGGCTCATTCCCTGTGTTTAACGCCAGCAGCAGTATTAAAGCTGCTCTGCTCTGTTGTGGTTGTTATTCTTTTTGAATCCTGCGTCTGACATACAACCCAAAATATGAAAAAAAAATAAAACTAATAAAAAGTATTTAGAAAAAATGAAAAGCAGAGCAGCTCTAAAAACTACTTTAAACCAACCGTACTAGAGCAACCAAAAAGTCAAAACAAAAATAAACCTAAACTACAACGAAAAATCCCAAACTATTATAACCTTGCCTGTTGCTCACATCACAAGTCCAGCTCATCTCATAGAGGCTAATATAGATGTTCTCTCTATGGAGAGCTTCAGACACTAATCCTATTTCACCGCCCAAATGAAAAGAGTCTCGCATGCACACATCCATTAGCTATTATTAGCTAAATTGGCTAATAGGTAAACACACACACACACACACACACACACACACACACAAAGGACTGAAAACAAACACCAGGGGAGGCCTGCTGCTGCTCTTTGCTTTAGGTCACATCGCTCCCTCCTCTTGAAATGGACCTAAATATTCATCTGAATACTGACATTTAACTGTCATTTTCTCCACACATTGTTTTCACAGCCAGCTCATTTGTTGTTAAAAAACTGATATTCAGCAGCTACTGTTGCTACACCTGTCGGCACACATTCAGATAATCAGTTTGCACTGATACCCTGGCAGATTTTGCACTGTTTTTCTTATTTCATAATATTTGGTTTTCTTTTTGTGTGTTTAACGGCAGTGTGCATCTGTGATGTTGCATCGTTAACTTCTACAATATCCAGCTTTCATTTCTTTTCATCTTGTTTTTGGAGAGAGTTGACCAGACGCTGCCTGTCTGGCTGATTTATTTTGAAATGAGAGCCCTGTAAAAGGGTCTGACTGAAGCTACAGTCTGTTCTTAGTCCATCAGCGTGTAGAAGACACAACCAAGAAAGTTTAAAGCACATTTCCTGTGTGGTAGGGTCGATATAGAATTGAATAGAATCATTTTATCGATTTCCCATTGAGGGAAATTGACTTCCTGTTGCCTTGTCTGACTGACGATGCAGCGTAAGCAAGTAATAGAAAAAAACAATAACACAACAATACTGAAATAATAGAGGAAGTAATAATAATTAAAGAAAAGAAATATACTTTCTAATGGTTTTGAAGTTTAGAGAAAGACACCAAATAAAAACAGTGAACGTTTGCTGTGCAAAATTAGTGCAAATTGGTAATTATCCATTAAAAAAAGTCTTATTGATGATGGCAGGAGTGATCGGATGGGAGTGTCAGTCTGCAGCTGGAGGAGCTGGATTAGAAATAGTGTTTTAATGTTAATATTCAACAGACAGGATGCGTTTGAATAACCTGTGTGCTTCACTCTGGGGTTGCTGGTTTGAAAACTTCAGCACAAATCCACTTAACTCACTTAGTACCAGCCCTTTTTAAAACCTCAAGTGTCTTGTTCCAGTGTTTTTGCCCATTTTGAGTCATATTTCTAGACCCACAGAATATTTTGTACTATGACTCTGAAAACACTGAATAGCTCAAATGAAAGAAGAGACTCTCTATTTCATCATGAAAAAAATGTTTGTTTTCACCTTGTTCCATTCTTGTTTTATCAGAGGTAGAGTAGAGGACACTTTCACCAAAATCACCACTTTTTGTCCAGATTCTGTTTGTTTTGCTCTCTAATCTCGATCGTCTCCACTTCCTGTTTTGATCTCTGTGGTGTATACCGTCTCTTTATGCTCTGACTACATCTCCCAGAAGCCCCAACATTACTCACAGGCTGTGTGAGAGCGCCCTCTTTTGCCAGCTACTGAAAAAAGGAAAGACGTGTATATACAGTCATGGAAAAAATTATTAGACCACCCTTGTTTTCTTCAATTTCTTGTTAATTTTAATGCCTGGCTCAACTAAAGGTACATTTGTTTGGACAATTATAATGATAACAACAAAAATAGCTCATGAGAGTTTAATTTAAGAACTAAGGATTATTCATTTTCCATGGTTTTCTTGATAATAACCAAAATTACTTAAATTCTTACATCAATAGCTATGGCATTGTACCGCCAAAAACATTACTTTTAAGCATTCCATGTTTTCTTTTCTGTTTGCTTTAAACACATGATACACACAAGAGTTAATACTTGATTGCATAACCATTGTTTTTGATGACTGCAGCCATGCGTCTTGGCATGCTCTCCACCATCTTCTGACATTGTTCTGCTGTCACAGCAGCCCATTCCTGTTGGACAAATTCAAACAAGTTTTCTTTGTTTTTGGGCTTGTGGTTCTCCATTTTGAGTTTGATGATTTTCCACAGGTTTTCAATTGGATTAAGATCTGGTGATTGAGCAGGCCAAGGCATGGTGCGAATGTTGTGGTTCTCCATCCAGGCTTTAACTGACCTTGCCGTGTGGCAAGGGGCATTGTCTTGCTGGAAAATCCAGTCATTCGAGGCAGGAAAGAGTTTTCCAGCTGATGGAAGAAGACTGTTTTCAAGGGTAGTCCTGTACTTGACCTGGTTCATTCGGCCTTCACACAATTGCATTTGCCCTGTTCCACTCAGACTGAAACAACCCCAGATCATGACTGATCCACCCCCATGTTTTACTGTAGGGGCAAGACAGTCTGGGTTGTAAGCTTCTCCAGGCTTCCTCCTAACCAGTAAGTTGGCTGGAGTGGGCATCAATTCAAAATTGGATTCATCACTGAAGAGAACCTTAGCCCAATCATCAACAGTCCAATCCTTGTGGTCTCGAGCAAAGAGTAACCGGACCTTCCTCTGCCTTTCATTGATGAAGGGCTTCTTGCGCGCTCTGTGTGACTTCAAACCAGCTTCAACAAGTCGGTTTCGAACTGTCCTTGCCGAGCAAGTCACATTTCTCGACAGTGCCCACTCATTTTTAAGGTCCCTGGAGGTCTGACGACGATTCCTGACACAGGAACGGATGAGTGCACGGTCATCTCGTGGGGTAGAAAGGCGTTTCCTGCCACGGCCAGGTAGCAATTTGGTAGTGCCATGTTCAGCTTGTTTTTTTTTGTTGTAATGAACGGCTGTCTTGGAGATCTTCAGTTTTTTCGCTACCTGTCTCTCACTCATGCCAATTTCCAGCAGTGCCAAGATGGCTGCCTTTGTTGCTTCACATAATTCTTTTGTTTTAGGCATTATGTGAGAGCTGACAACTTCTGAGTTGTGCTACGGCTTGAATGTAAGCAGGAAACCACTCTAGGCCTTTGCATGTGCAGTGCTGCTTGTGACATGAAATGGCCTCTTATATACCCTGGGAATCAATTAAGCTTAAGAATGTCAAATAGGACATAAAGTATTATGTGACCAGCTGCATTTTTTTGTTGTGTTCATTGTATTATACGTTTAGTGGTACCAGATATTAGAATGAACAAGAAATTGAAGAAAACAAGGGTGGTCTAATAATTTTTTCCATGACTGTATGTTTATGGCACTCAAACGTTCTATTTTAAAGGACGTAAATATACGTTTTTGGCACTCAAAGAGTTAAGAGCTTGACCGATCCTGCCATAATGACTCAAGTTCCTCCCAAAGGAGACGTTAAAAGCTTCTCATGAGCCTAAAACACAGACCCAAACTTGTAAATATACTAAGAGGCATTAAAAACGCAACATTGTATTTTTTTCGATATTAATTTGAATTTTCATAATTTATTGGGCGACTTCACTTGGTATGATACTGAACATGAATGAACAAAAGCAACAATAGAAAAATTAATCCACATGGATTACAAATGTCAGTATCTTGTGTGATCGTCATGGCATAGACATGATGAGCGCGTTGATTTCGGCCACTGGAATCACTTCCCACTCTTCCAAGAGTGCAGTACGGAGATCAGCAACTGTCACCGGCAGTGGAATACAACGCCGTACACGGCGATCCAGATTGTCTCAAAGGTGTTCAATCAGATTCATATCCGGGGAATAAGGCGGCCAGTCCATAACCTGCACATTATGTCTGTGCATAACATGCCTGCAGGCGTGAGATAGTGCATCTGTGGACGCCAAAATGCCTGGCTACCCTCGCTTCGGTCATTCTGGATCTCAGCATACCAATGGCCTGCTCCCTCATGTTTGCTGCTAAGCGTGGCATGGTGACCGTCTGTGACAGCTTGCATTTTTCCTCCAGGTTTTTAAAGCCTTGACCAGTTGAGCTCAAATCACCAAAAGAACTCATTGAAAGCTTTCAAACAATGTCCTAACGAATCACACATGCAAAAACAGGGATTGGTACCGTCTGCCACGTTAATTTATTGTTTGAGCTGAAAAATGTGGCTCCATAGTTTCAATAGCCACGAGTGGTAGTAAACAAAACATTCTTTTGTATACAAAGTAGTTGTATCCAATTTTATTTTACATTGACTTTGTTGTGTTTTTAATGCCTCTTAGTGTATAAGCTCAGCAGCAGACAAAGTAACCCATGGTTGCCGTGCACGCCCCCACATGGCCTGCAAACAAACCAGTCCAGACAGTTCGTGGGGGGAAGTATCAGCTTTCCATTAACAACTCCAGGTTGTTCATTTCCTATTTTGTTTAAAACCTGAGCTTCCAGACAGACGAGCGTGCCTCGGTGTCGTTACACTGGTCCATGATGATTTCATGGGAAAGACTCAGCGCCATGTGAGTGTTTCTAATGAAGAAAGTGAAAGGAGGTGATTTTAACAAGGTAATTTGACCAGCTCTGCGCTCTGCTCCCTTCACATGGGTGTGAAAGTGTTTCTCAGCAGGGAGCCAGGAGGTAATGGGAACGTTACGGTCGTGGCACAGTCCTAATGGAGCTATAAGAGCCCATTTGTTTCTAACACCTTCAGTATTATGCAGGGGAGCCATGAGCGCCTGCAATATCACAATCATAGCCACATTAATAGGTGACAAAGTTATTGTGCGGTTGAATGCTGCAAATAAATAATGTAATTAACACATTTACTGTGCATAGCCAGGCCTCAGAGTGGTTTTGTGTGGCTTGTTTTCAGTTTGTCTCTTGTGCTTATTGGATTATAATGAGCAGAATTTAGCTTCAATGCAAATCACATCAGAGTGACTGATTGTATTTGGCTCAGTGGAGTCAGTCGTTGCCTTGTTTTACAGAATACAGCTTTTGATTTTGAGCATACGCAGGTTGCCTTGTACGATCGGGTCTATTTTAGCTCGGTATAACTCAATCAAGTGTCCCTGTGTTTGCTCTGGATTCCCCTCCTCCGGCCTCTGGCTGTGGTTGCAGTCATTCGACCAGGAGTGAGGAGATTTGAGGCAGCTTAAATTGTCACGCCAGCCCACAGCTACACACTGATTCCCTCCTTATTCTCTTTCTGTGAGTCTATAAAAGACATGTCCAGTCCTGATCTCCCTGCAGTCTCTCAATCATTTATATCCTCTTCTTTCTCATGTACGACACATTCGGCTACTTACTCTCAACTTTTTAAATCTGACCCATATTCAGTTTTCTCAGTGTTTTCTTGGGCGCATTTTTAGATCATTTTTTTGCTGTCATGCTGACCGCATGTTGAGCTTTCTATCACCAGTCCATCAGTAATATTTCTGGACATGGTGCCACTGTGTGCCACACGGCCTGATGGGAAGACGCTTTTTTTTTTTTAATTCTTTTTTTTTTTTTTTTTAGGATAAACAATTTTCTTGTCAGTCCAGTCCAGGCGGCTGGATGTTTTTTGGAAAAAGGTAGAAATTCAGTGCAGATAAGACAGAGGGGTTTACAAGATGGAGAAAAAAGACTGTTGTTTGCTGAGTTTTCTTTGCGCAGCAGGGATTTGGTTAAACTATAGAACAGATTTCACACAACAGATGCTCATATGCATCCACGAAGCGAATGAGCATATAAACTGGATCTACTGTATGTTAAGTGACGAGATAATTCTCACACCAAATGAAACTGTTGCCAGATTAATGTGTTATGTTCTGCAGAAAATACAAAAAATAGATGAAATGTTGCTCATCCAAAGGTGTAAAAATGTCTTTAAATTGATAAGGAACAGTTTTATTATCAGGCAGCATTATTACCAGCATGTACAGTGTGTTTTCCAAACCTTTGTAGGAACAATGACCTACGTCAACCAGTTCAACTAACTACAATTTAGTTATGGTCAGATTTAATTCTTCGGGTTAACAAGAAGAAAAACAGTAATTATATATAATATGCAGAATAATATGCAGCTAAAAAACCTGGTCCTTCAGCGTTATCTTGTGTCTCTTTAGAGGAAATACTGCTACTAGTTTTTATTTATTTATTCATTAATTCACCCACCACAGCAGCAGACCCAAATTACAGTCATAAAAAACAATAAACAACAGCAAAGACAGAATAAATATTAACATTATGTACTAAATAACAAAGGAAGAAAAATATAGAATAGAATAGAATAGAATGCCCTTTATTGTCATTATATAGCTGTACAACAAAACTGTAGAGCTTCTCCCTTTTCAGTTCATAATAATAAAAATAAGTATAAAAATATGAGATAAGTTTAAAAATAAGTATAAAAATTGTCTTATATTCAGATCTGAATATGAGAATGAATTTACAACAGGATAAATACTGAGAATATAAACAGGAAATGTACAGATGTATTGCACTGGATGTTAGACTATATATAGACTTTATAAGTATATATTTTAATAGCAAATGAAATGTTAGTTTAACAGAAAATGTATTTTTACTGTTTATTATGTGGATGTGACCTGTAGAAATAGTCATAAAATTAAAAAAAACAGTGCAAATCTTTCTGTGCATATTTTGTAACCCTTTGAACTTCTGTCTTTTGCTTTTATCACTTCTTTAAAACAGTCCTGGTGTAAATGTGGTCAGTCTGTCATTGTTTTCCAGCTCCATCCTGCTGGTCAGGTCTTTTCTCCACACCACTCCTCACTCTGTCACACCCTCCTGACGGTTTCTTCACCTAGATTTCAAGTAATCAGCGGCTCGGACACATCCTGGCCACCCTGTTGCTCTGTTGCCCTGTCTGACCGAGCATCCACCTGCTCCACCAGCCATCATCTAAAACTCCTACTGCTGCACAAAATGAAGCTGAGCACTTTTCACACGGCTACAATTCAAAAGGCCATTGTGCCTGAAAAGGATTTTATCTAACCCTTAATGAAATCACAAGTACAGGAAGGCCAGTGGGGGGTTTTAAGTGTTCCTGGCGTGAGAGGTTGGCCGCCTTGACTCTCCGTTCGCTCCTTGTCGCCATTGATTTCTCATTAGTTCGGCCCTCAGGAGTGTGCGAGCTATCACTCGGATCCGATCTGTCACATCCAATTAAAAGCCTGCCTTTATCCTCGCTCATGCTCTCCTTATCTTTTGTGCGTCAAGATGTCCTTTGTCTATTGTTCGAGTCGCTGCCGTCGCCCTTCTCGTGTTCGCTTTAATGTTTGTTGTTGGATGCAGAAACAAGTAAGGATCTGTTTGAGGGTGTGGTGGGACAGTGTCTGATTATAGCCTATCTTCCCCTCCAGACAGACGCAGAACGCCTTTGAAACGACTGTACGCGACAGTCTTCCTCCAGCCACAGCGAGACTTTTAAGGCTTTTAAGGCTACATGACAAATGAGTGTGGTTAATAGCGTGTAGACGTCGAGCAGGCCGGTACTACGAGCAGCAGTGATGAGGGTGAGAAAATCACTTAGCAGGGGATCCCCCCTCCACCTCTACACTCTCACGTACAGTAACTCACACTCATACTCATACATTACTATGACGACCCCATTAGAACGGCCATAACGACAGGACAGAGTGAAACAAGATGGGGTGTCGTGCAGCCTCATTTAAAGGAAGGAGACGGCACTGAGGTGTTGATAAGTGTGAGCCCATACCTGTGTGCCGATCTCCACACTGTTTGTTTTAAAAGAGAAAATGCTGGCTGAACTCGCTGCTTTTCTGCTCCCTGTTGTGTTTTAAAGCGCTAAACTGGCAGCCATCAATGGTCGCCACCAGTCCTTCTGCAAGTTGTTGTAGATCCTGAATGCTGGTGGAGATCTGGAGCCAGTCATCGGTAACACTCGGTGGATTATTGCAGTGATGAACCAAATTTACAGCTTCCACTTATTACGTCTCCTTTGACGTTCCTGGAGATGCATATTAAAATGTGTGGCTTAAAGTTGCATGAGAGGCTTCTTCTTGTGCAAACAGATCTAGATTGATGTGTGATGAAAGGAGCAGAGCACATGTGAATCTGCATCCGGACACCACTGGAGCAGCTGTGAAGAGGCTGATATGCAGATTAGATTTGGGTCTGGCCCAGGTCGGCACGCCTGGCCAAAGAGCCACGTTACGAAACACGAGGCCGGATTGTGCTTTTACGAGCACTGAGATTGCAGGAAGGGAAGGTCTGGTCATTAAAAACTGTGTTATCAGGGAGGGGAAGCTTTTGGATGTGCATAACTGATAATGACAGAGAGAAAATGAAAGGGAGGGATGAATGAAGAATAACAATGTCCATTCTCTCTGCTGGCATGCTGTTTGATTGTGTGAGGACCTGTTTTCTGTCTCTTATCAGTTCATTAGTCCACGTGACAGATGGGGTTCTTCCTGTTATGCAAAACGTGCTCACCTTGTTCACCTCACCTGGAAAAACAGCTGGCTGAGAGCCTAAGGGCAGGAAACGTTTCAGGTCAAGAGCTGTCAGAAGAAGCTGAATGATCCTGAAGCAGCTGCATCTGACGTTTGTGAAAGCAGGCATTATATTAGAATATTAAAGGTCCCATATATAAGTGCTACAAAGTGGAAAAAAACAAGATACACAATAAAAACACTAATATTAACAAATAAAAACTAGTCAAACAATAGTAATGAAAAAAACTTTTTTGAGTTTCTTCCAGAGCATTTTTACATACTCTATATTCATAACTCTCCTGTCTGCCTGAACACGTCTGTGTTTACTCTCCATCTGAAATGAACCATTTTACTGCATTTTAGTGGAATTGTGTTGCTAAGAAACGGTTTGGGTCCATGTTTACTTCCTGTCAGCTGATGTCATTCACAAAAACTGCAACAGAAAATAACCTGGGACACATGGAGACCATTTAAAACTGTTGGAGGTTAGTGACGTCACAAATGGACAGAAACCATAACAGTGATTTCACTCAGTATTTGTCACAGTAAAATTTGTTGAAAAAAGCTTAATTATAGTATGAAAAAAAATTATTAGGTTGAAATAAGTGTGTTCGCATGATTAATCAGCGCTAATTTGTGCGACGATAACTTGGACAAACTGCCCAAAATTTGTTACCAGAGACTCGCTGGCAGGTCATGAAGCAGAACTTCATTGAAAAAATCAAGGAAACTAACAATGCAGTAGTAACTAACGATCAAACATGCTGATAAAATTAGATTAACCATCTTTTCTGAATCCGTCCAAACTTCTCCTGGAATTCAGCAAACAAATAATCCATTAAAGTATTCATTTGTAACGTGAAATGGATGAAAAGAAAAAGAGAAAGAGATGTTCTTTTCATAAACACAGCGCTTAATAGAGCTAATGTGGTGACAATCTAATTTTAGCATAATATATATGCTAAAATCAAATATATATATATATATATATACACACACACACACACACACACATTAAGGCTATCAAAATTAGCACTTTTGGGACAGGTTGTTCAAGTAGAGGTACGTCGTGCAGCCCTAATAATTTTGCGTAAAAAAAAAAATAAAAAATGACTACATAATGTGAATGTAGGTTAAACTGTTAAACTTACTGTATATGTCATATAATATATAATGTATATTAAATCTCAAGCCCAGTCAGCAGTAACCCTGATGACATCACCATTATGGTGAAGATTCAAAGTGTGTATTGTCATGTGAACAGGAAGGAAACATGTTCACTGCATAATGAAATACTTCCTTTGCTGTCCACAGTGAACGTTGAGCAGTAAATCAAAGCGTAAAAACAGATACGAGATATAAGATAGAAAAACAACGGCAGCAGTTTGATCAAATTTAATATGCACGATAACAAATATTGACTGTGCAAAGAGGTTAAGTATGTGCAATGAGCAAAACTTTGCATGCTGTTTGCAAATCAAATTAGAACATTTGGTTTTGCGTAGGACCCTGATGTCGTCGCGAGGGACCCCTAAAGGTCCGCGGACCACTGCCTGGGAACCCCTTTTTTACCGTGTTTTATTAGCTCTACTTGCCATTAATCCCCCGGTGCTCCACCCCCTGCACCACCCCCTCCACCCCTCTCTCAGAGCCCGTCAGAAGGAGGAGTTTAACCCCACATTGTCTGGGAGGAGCCCGCAGTCTCCAGGCGCTCCGTCCCGGGAACATTTGCTCTGGAAGCGGAGGAACCGGGGAAGTGGCGTCCGAGAAAACCACGTTTTTTTTATGCGTCCGTTAAACGCAACTACGGTATCTTTGCGGTGTTTTAAGAGAGGAGACATTAGCTGGTGAGTTGCGCGCTAACTTCTTCTATCTTCACAGTCCCTTTGCTGTTAAAGGGCTCTGAGCGCTTTGTCCGCTGCTGCACCTAAACGCACCACTCAGCAGGAAAACAGCGCAAAGTTTGTCTGTTAAGTTAAAGTTTGTCTGATGTTTGTGAGCATCACAGCAGCTGTGACTGAAGTCCTTTTACCTGTAAAAACACAGTGGTTTCATGGGAAATGCTTTTTATGGAGCACCATGGTGCACTGGAAAAAGTCCTCAGTAGTTATTCATTCTCTCTTTATTTGTTTTCCTCATTCCATTGTGTGGTATTATTGCCTTTTATTGATCTATATGTATCTTTTTCTATCTGTTTTCTCTTTGATTTATTGCTCTGCATTCATTGTGGACAGCAAAGGAAGTATTTTATTTTGCAGGAAACATGTTTGGTCACATGACCAAAATACGCTTTGAATCTTGAATGAAGTCTTTTGTGAGCATAAATTAATTAAAATGCTTCGTGTCAGCGCGCTCAGCTGTGGGAAATTAATTTAACTATGAAAACTAAAGGTATTTGGGTGTCACTGGGCTGACATAATAGATGAGTGAGTGTTGGGATGTTCAACATGTGGCCCCTGGCAGTGTCACTGTCTGCTCATTCTTCTTCTGATTTATGAACCCGGAGGTCCTTCCACCAAACGCTGGGGTTTGGGTTAGGTGGTGATTTGCCTCCAGCTGCCTTGTGCTGGGGTGGAAGGGCTCTCCATGCACATGCAGAGGTAACAAAAGGGCCCTGGGTCCCCTGGAGTGAAGGGCCCGCCCTGAGAAAACAGGCACCCTGGTAACTGTAGGTCTGACGGTCCTGCTACCTTTGCTATAATACTGTAAACACAGGCTAATGGTTGACTCATTGATCCGTCTGTGACGAGGTGTGATATTTATGGTAATTAATGGTTATTGATTGATGGATTAGCTGAATAGATGCACAGTGAATACTTACTTGGATCACATTTATCCAGAAATTAGCCTCGGAGTGCAAGAGAAAAGAAGGTAGAGCGTGATTGGTTGATATTTCAGCTCAACCATCGCCTGTCACAGCGTTCCCACGGTTCCTTTAAATGTCTTAAATTAAAATCTGGGTGTTAAATTGTCTTAAATTTACTGCTAATTTGCTCTAGGTTTTCAATTGTCAGGTGATGCGTTTAATGCCAATGGGAAAACATTTGTTTGTGCGTTCTTAGCACAAAAGACAGCGTAGTAAATGAGATGCTCTGCAGCTAATAGCAGTTTTACGGTGCGTACATGTGCAGATGTTGAAGTGCAAATTCAATGACAAATGGATGGATGAGGATTTCTTTCAGAGGTGGTTGATGCTTGAGGAAAACAACAAAAAAAAGAAAAGATTATTGATAACAAATGGGAGAGGTTAAGATGTAGGAGAATATAAATTTTCTACCAAAAAAAATCTTTTTGGGTCTTAAATTATATTTGTCGAAGTCTTAAATTGTTCTCGTGTGCAGTCATTTTTTTTTTTCGTTTAGAGACACTACATTCAGACGCCGTGGACCCATATGCATGTTTTTTTTTGTTTTTTTTTTGCACATCACATTTCTGCGGCAGAGAACTCCTCGACCACAGGGAACATTGTGTTTTCACTAGTCTGAGCACGGGACCGGGTCCTGATACTGTCTGAGTGTGGCCTGTAATATCCTTTTAATGGAAAACATGATTTTAAGTTTGAGTTTTTGTGACTATGAGATTTTCAGCTGGCAGGACCGTCAGTTGTCAGAGTTGTTTACTGTTGTCAAAAGGAAAATGTAACGCTAGCCGCTCTCTGGGTGGCACCGAGTTACTTAACAGCTCGTCTCTTGTCTGATTTAAGTCGAAGGGCTCGGTAACGTCATGAAACGGTGACGTAATCGCCACAGGAAGTTCCCTGTTTTGAAGTCAGTTGATATGAAGTTATGTAAAGAAAGAAATGGCTGTTTTGTGTGAACAGCTGCCGTCGCTCTCCTCTCCACAGAGCCCGGCGACGTTAACGCTCAAGAAACACCAGTGTTTCATGTCTTCTCTCCTGCACATTTTTCTCCATATAAGGTGGCGTGCATGGCTAACATCTGTGCTTATTGTCACACAGGGATGAAGGCACTTCACTGTCTCTAGGTAGAGAGGCACTGCAGGGGGAAACCACATGGCTGCTGCAAACAAAAGCATTTGAAATGGCTCACCATCCCTCGATTACAATGTACTTTCCAGGCCTCTGTTTGAGTGCAGACCGTCCAGTCAGGCGGCCATAATGGCGGCCTGTACGTTTCTATTTCTCGCTGCTGTGGTTGGGATTATATTTGGCTTCCAGAGTGTTTGCTGCTCGCGGACGGCCAGCAGCGTCTGGAGTGGCTGCTATAAAAAGCAGGTGAACTAAAAGCTGGCGTTGACAGCATCTTGGCCGAGACTTCTCATTTTCTACCGCACTCATCGAGGCGCCAACCAGAAGACACATGACTGGCTTTGACCTCTGTGTGTGCACTCAAGTACAGGTCGAAGAGCTATCTACCAACCCGACGTTGACATTACCCGTCCTCTGTTGTTGTGACAAAAAATAGCAGCTGCACCCTAAAAACAGAGACGCGTTGTTTCTTCTGTGCTGCATAATTCAGCGATTCTGGATTTTACTTGTTGTGCTGTGGCTTACAAACATCCACTCTGAGAGATTTGTTCAGTCAGCTGCACTTTGTGTATCGGCTCCAGCACCAGATCCACGGCTCTTCTGCACAAACCGGAACCTTCTGTCCAGCTCCACTGGTCCCATCCATGCTCCTCTCAACAGACACAAGTCCCAGACCTCTGTGGAGGTTAATGCACGGGTCTAAATTGAATTGCACTCCTTCTGGGGGTCGCCTGCTAAATAATGGCTCGAAAGGTTTGCAAAGAAAATGAAGATTAAATGGAGGCGGGGCGCTTTAACAACGTGTCAGACGAGGTAATGGATTAAGAGTTAGGTGCAGGTGAGGAAGTGAGTGAGGTGGCTCTTTAAACAGCGACACACAACTTCACGGAGGAAGACTTTCATTAACCCCAAAGAAATGACTGCAAGGCGTGCCGTTACCACTCTTTTATTGATAGTCACATAAATCATGTGCATGAGGCAGAAATGCCCCCATGGCAGCAGTTGAGCAGCAGTGGTTCCTGTGATCTGACCAGACTGCATGTGATACAGTAGTCTGGAAAAGCTGCTGCCTCAGCGCCGAGTGATTTACAAGCCGTGGATGTACAAGAAGTAGTTTGATAATCAAAATGTGTGGACAATGAGGCGGAGGGGATGAGTAGTAACCATTTGCTGGCGTATTGATCTGCGTATGACACTTAATAATCTTGACAATCCAGCTGTAACGGGGAGCGGAGTGTGTGATCTATTCTTTCAGCACATTTAAGATCTGCACCACGTTTCGCCATTCATGATTTTTTTGTTTTAATGCACACGCTTCAGGCGGCCCTGTTCGAAACCCCCCACTGCAACCCCCTTTCTCCTTGGCTCTCATCCTGCTCACCGGTCAATCCTTATAACAATAGAGATTGAGATTGATCCGCCCTACCTCGGCCCAGTAGCCATAAGGTCTTACTTACTCCTCTTGCCCTATTGGAAAGGCAAACACAGCTGGTGCTGCAGGCCAAAGTGCTCGCCGCTGGGATGTTCAGTTGGCGCCGTGTGTCTTGTGTTGCCCCCCCGTGATGGATGGAGCAAACACTGGGTACACATTTACAGCAGCACATCCCACCTGCTCATCAGTGGGCGGAGGCTGACTTTCTTATTGTCTTTGTTGAAAGCCAGGGAAGCCTGGTCTGCTTGGTCATCATGTCAACCAATCTTTGCTTTTTCTAGTTAGCTTCGATTCTAATGAAAGATGATAAAAGATGAATCTTTGTCCCAAGATGCACAAATCCATCACTGACCACACATGGACCATAGTGACTCCAGTGGTCCATTCGTCATAGTCTACCTTCAGCACCAATATATCCGTCATCACAGCACAAATAGCCAGAAATCTGCAGTCTTGTGAGATATTGATGTCGTTTGCCTTCTTTTGCTTGCTCAGTAGCTCGCTCCACTGAGCATGGGCATGATGTGCCCAGATCTGCTCAGCTTTCCTGGACTTTGTTGCGGACACGAGGGTTTGGCAGCCGTTATATTTGTGTTGAGGAACGTTTTCAGGCTCATTAGCGCTCCTCTCTCTGTCCTTGCAGCATTAGCACTGTGTGGTTTGATCTCAAGATAAGCTCTTTTCTTCACTTCTCTTGTCATGTTGGTTCAGTCATTTGGTGTTGGGCCAGCGCTAACAGAGGAAGGGTCCTGATTGCTTTGACAAACCTGGCGTCCACTCACTCCACTCAACACGCTCGATTAAAGCTTTCTTAAAACCCTCCTCTCCAAAGAGGTATCCAAATAACCCGTTTCCTGGGGCGATATCATCGTCAAGGCTTATTTGGTTGACAGGCCTCAGCTGCTAGGAGGTAAAGGATGTAAAGCGTGCCAAGATAAGAGTTTTTGGAACGTTTTTATCAGTTTCATCATTCTTTGCAGTCTCTGTGAAATAGCAGCTAAATAATATAACATGCACCACATCCTCAGAGAGAGTGAAGCCAGGCTGCTGTGTGTGGGCTCACTTATTTTTACAGCACCCTCTGGATGCCCAGAGATCGACTCCACTTCTCTCCGTGTTCGACTTGGCCGTCCTCATCGCCCACAAACTTCCAACTTCACTTTTCTCGCACCAAGACACGAGCTCCGCTTGCCTGTTTTACCCAGAGTTCACTCTCTTTGGCCTGGCTCGCTCTGCATGGCGCCCTGGCTGCACAGTGCACAGCTCTGGTGGTTTTCACAGGTGATGGGTGCAGGTGCAAAGGACAGACTAGAGCTTTTCTATGCAGCAGACGGATGTTGAGGAGAGGAATCTTTTCAGAAAAGCTCAAGCATGTCTTTCTAGTCGTTGTTGCGTCACAGTTCTGTCGCATTTCTTTGGCACATCAACGAATTTCACCTGAGCACAGCATTTATACAAAGTCAAGAAGGTCAGCCTTATCGCTGGCAGGTTGGGTTGATGCCAGCTCAAGCAGATTACACAGAGTGCATGTTGCTGCTCAGCTTGTTGCAACCTGGGACCGTCTTGCAATATTAATGCGTCTTTTTCCTCACCAGGAGCTCATAAATGGCACTTTTTAAAAGTTTTATCAGTCCGAGTTCACGGTCATGTTAGAGAATATCTGAACCTTATGGTATGGTTTTCAGAGGGGGGATTGTGAGTGCAGAGGCTATTAATGTAATTTGACATTCAAGTGTCATTGGAGAGGGTGACTCCTGATGTGTCTGCAGCTCCATCCTAATGTTATTAAAGGTGCTGGAGCCAAGAAAGTGAACTGCTTGGTTTATAGACTCCTTCTGATCCTGCTGCTTTGATTCTAAAAATGATCTGAACAGCACTGCGTCAAGTTCATTTTTTCTCTGTATTTTTTTGTAATTTATTTGTTTTTATTGACATTCAGAATCAGAAGTTCACATCCAGTACATCATACAGTATGTGCATGCATTTTTTTTTTGCATGAGTTTTCTGTATTTTTGAGCAGAGCCAGGACTTTCTGTCTTTATGCTAAGCTAAGCTATGCTACATACATGAGTCAATCTTGTCAACTAACTAGACGTAATTTTTGGACAATGCACTTATTTCATGTCGCCCATTTAAACATTTCAAGACTCAAGAGTCTTTTTTGTCATTATGCACGCATAAAGACATTTTGTTGAGCCACTCGGCTTAAAGGCACACATACGTAAAGAAATAAAAATGAAGATATAAGAATATAAACATAAAACACTCATATTCACAGAGGACATATTTACAGCTGAAATGTAACATATGCTGCATGAATATATTATTTACAGTAGAAATGTAATATTAACAGCAGAAGTTTAATATTTACATTTTTACACATTTAAACATTCATGTTTGTATTTGTGTGTAAGACACATTTTTACTTTTTTTTTTACGGTCTAGATTTATATACTTATTTTCATACTTATTTCTCCTTTTTATACTTATTTTATTTGTGCACTGAAAAAGAGGGAAGCTCCAAAATTTCATTGTATAACTATATCATGACAATAAAGGGCCTTCTATTCTATTCTATTCTGTTCTATTTTATAGGCTCCAATTAGTAGTGTTGCAATGCCCCATTTGCTAATTTGCTGATTTGTGGGACTAATTAAGATTTATCTTATCGCTCATATAAAGCTTGAGGCAGGCAAATGTTAGCTTAGCATAAAGACTGGAAATGAGGCTGTTTCTTTTTAAAAGTGATCATAAAATAGCACAATAAATGTGTACAACCTTCAGATTGCACGCTGGCCCCACCAGGCATCATAGCATGGGTCATCTCACTCCACCGCTCCACCCTCCCTCATGGTTTGACCCAGTCAACAGGACCGTGGTTGGCTTTTCCACATGGATCTCCCTGGATGTGGATGAAGAGTCTCCAGTTTAGACTGGCTCTCTGCGGTTAAAAAGGAGGAACGACTGACTCACAGCTACAAGAGATGTGCATTTGAGAAAATCACTGCAGAAAAATGCGTGGCCACCGTGGCACACATGTTAGCAGCTCCTCTGCTTGCATGCTTTCTAGCTGAATAACAAGACCTCTGTTTTCCTTCATCATCCATGTTGACGGAGTAACGTGTGTGAAAGTGAAGCGCCTGTTGGCTGTACCGGGATGAAAGTTTTGATCTGCTTTCATGATGTGAAGCCTTCAAAGATGAAAAACACTTCTTTCAGAGCGTTTTTCGACCCTTTTTATGTACACTCGTTGATATTCGCCTTGCGTGTGACAGGATCTGATGTAAAGTGAATGCGCACAGCAGTGAAGTCATTCATTATAAATTATTTCCCCCTTTTTGGAGGGTGAAATCATTTATTCACAGTCTCATGAGGTTAGTGATCCAAGGAGTACGCCCTGACTGGTGACTAATAGGTGGCTGATGTTGCTGACTTTGGTGTCGAGGTTATTTTCTCTCTCAAGACAGGAAGTACTAGAAACATCTCGGGTATTTTTGCTCGGACTTGGACACTTTTCATCAGCCAGTTTCTGAGTTCAGAGGTCCGTCTGTCTGGCAGTGTTTGACTGTAGAAGAACTGTTAACTGTTATTTTGAAAGCTGCCCTCGTCTCTTGAGGCGCTCGTCCTGCTCCTCCTCAGTAATTTTATATGTGGGAGCGAGCGCTCGTGTCTCCAGCAGCGAGCCCTGTGGTCTGCTCGCGTGGAGCCGTCGGCCTCGCTGGAAACTTGTGGTTTTTTTCTTTTTACACTAATAACAATATTACACAGTGCATGAGTTTGTATGTGTTGAGAAACACCAGGAACTGGGGTTTCATGACAGCTGAGCTGACTGTTAGAGTTCAAGGAGCTGGTGAAAACCTGTACTTACTCAGTCAGCTTGTATTATTAGCCCTGTGCATCATTCCTCTGGATTTTCACTTCGCTGACTCATATGATAATTTATCCTGTAGCTGATAAAAATTTAGATTTTAGCTGCTATATTTGTGTTTTTCATCAGCATGCATAACTCTCAATTAACGTTAGGCAGCTTTTTTTGGGATGTTTGGTCCCAGACATGCCTCCTGCTTTTGCTAATCATGCTATCATACAATGCCACAGGCTTTCTGCTAAGCCAACAAGTATTTTAACAAGCTGGAGGTCTGCGCTCATTCTTTCCGATCCCTCTTCCAGCATCCATATCATCATGTTTAATGCCTGGCTTTTTGGCACGCTGTGAAATGCTCTTTGGCTAGCCGCAGGAGTCCAAGGCCACGATGCATTAATGCTTGAGTGGAGTATCCTCTTCTAGCTGTGTGCAGGGGTTCACCAGAGCCACTTTGATGTCGACAAAACAGACTCTGCAGACAAGTCAGGTCAGGTTGGACAGTTTGGACGGCTGTGTGCCGAGGTCTTTCTGTCTTTTTTGCTATTATCTCGCAGCGCTTTCTCTTGTCGGATAATCTGTGAATTTCTCCGGCACCTTTCTTCAGTACCTTCCTCTCAGTGGGTGTGAGCGAAACACTTTCTGCATCTCCACCAGTAATGAGAGAAACAGTGGATGGATTGTAGTCAGCAGTTTGCCTCAAGGGTTAAGTGTCCATCTCCATTCCTTCTTAAACCCACCCCTGCTTAGGAGGAGAAGCCTGTGAATAAATACCACCCTTGTCCTCTCATAATGGAACAGCTTGACCTTTCGTGACCTCTGCTGGTGGAAGCATCTGTCTGTCGAGTCCACCGGCCCGTCCTGTGGGACTCCACGGGGCAGTCGCATCTGCCTGTTAGCTGTAATTTAATTATTTGAGGAATTTATTTTATAGAAAAAAAATGAAGGACCGGCCTGTAGTTTTTCAGACACACTAAAGATTGTGTGGATTTACAGTCTGTGATCATGTGAAAGTGCTTGTTTCTGTCCGGGCACAGTGCATGACGACTCCATAATGAGTGCAGTCCTCATTGACATTCTTGAGCCTCGCTGTATGGATGGGATAATAATGAGTTTGGCAGAGGCCTTAATTTAATCGTGTCGTTAAAAGCGGTGCACATGTGGCACAGCTGCTAGCGCTTAGCTGAGTCCTGCCGTTCGGTGCCAGTGTTGCCTTGTCTCTGTGTTATCAGTCCACATTCCTCACCGAAAAGCCTTAGCCGAGCCGGACAAAGGAGTTTGTTTTAAGATTTGCCTGCGACTTTTCTGCCACAATCGAATTAGCTCACGTGCCCCCTCCGAGTCCGCGTGACTAGACAAACTGGTTTATGTGTTTTTCTCCTGCAGACAGCACAGGTCAGTCTTTGTTGTCGCGTTTATTTAACTCTCCCCACTTAAGCACAGAAGTGCCCGAGTGCTTTGTCGAGCACCTGTTGTGGATTAGAGCTCCATAACGGCTCCCGGCTCATTTCTTGTGATAATTCAACGGTGAAATCTAATCTCACCTTTTGCCTTTTTGGGTCTGCCTTTTAGCTTTGGAGAATTCCTGTCGTGATGTTTAGCGACAAAGACACAAATTTTCTCCAAACAGGTTTAACAGTCTTTATATGCCAGTGAATGCTAACCTGTGACACAGTTTGGGGACAGAAAACAGGTCAAGGTGTGTCCACGCACTCGCCACAGGTGTCGAATCAGTTAGTGAGTGTCTGGTCTGCATTATGCGTCCAGTTTGGCCTTATTTCTGATGCCACACGAACACCCTTTCATTCACCAGGTGTGGCTGTTGTAATGAAATGAAGTCTGTCAAGATGCTTTCAAATCTACAAAGTAGATTAGCGCTAATCAAACTACACATCTACACAAATAAAACACTGTCATCTGTGTTTGCATGTGTACACATCGACGTTTGCGTGTACATCCTGTGGGATATGTAGGAGCTGCTGGCTCATGTGAGGGGTAAAAATGTTTGTGGCTGGCTCCTCACCAGCTGTCCCTCTCATCACCAGTGGCTTCAGGATGCTGAGCAGACAGTCGAGCTCACATTTCCCTCTGCAGGGCTGCCACGGACAGTAACACATACTGTATGTCAGGGCTGCAAGCTGCAATAAAACAAATAGTTTTGGTTAATGATAACAGGAGCAATAGTGTCCCTGCTTTCCTGCTCTTATTTCATAACTTGTTTATTGCTCCAGGAATTTACTCACCTTTGATCAACAGCCAGCTCAGCAGAGAATATTCGTTATCCTCCCTCTTCTGTGGAGAGCCAGTAGCTGTGAGCAGCTTTATGTCACTGCATGGTTACTTAACGAGGACGCTTTCCTCGCATGTGAGCTCAGAGCTGTGTTTATTAATGCTGTGCGAGTGTTTAAGGACATTTATAAACTGAATGCATAGAGTTCTGCAGGTACAGCAGGACGTGCCTGATGGATGGTTTATGTAGCCGTCCAGACTGTGGTCCTGTGTTTACAGAGCTCTGATGTAGGTCCATGACCTGACAGCCACACGGCTTTATCCTGCCATCTACAGCCGGTCGCCTGGCTCCGCTCTGCTCCGCTCTGCTAGACACGAGGATGCACATTTGTCTCACAAAGGCTCAACAGTGTGACGAGAATACTAAATGTAGAAAATACTGCTCTTTTTGGTGACTCATCCTGCTCATTTTTATTTTTTAAACAGAAATAGTGTTTCTGCACCGTCTAATGCATTTGTGATGCGGTTCAGGTTCGCTGCTGTGGAAAAAAGGTCACTCTGAATAAGCAGTGCAGTCCTGAAATTAGTTTTAAACAAGTTAATCCTCCATTTGGAGGGGCATAATCCTGCTTGTTTGTAGTTCAGTTTCACTTGTTTCTGAGTGTCTTTATGTTGAAAAAACTGGATTTGCGCTGAATGATCTCATGCTTTTCTTGCACCACGTTTAGATGATCTTCTCATCAGGTAGAATCCACCCTGAGCTCTTAACAGAGGCAGTCTTTTAGACCTGTCGATGTGGTAAAACAGAGGCTGTAATGTAGGCTGTAATTGTCTCAGGTAATGGCCCCTAATGGCTCAGCTCCTTTGTTATCTATCCTAACCTTGACCACAGTGAGCAAACCAACCAGACAGGCCCAGACTAGTCTAACCTCTAATAGACCTAAAGCACCGTCTTGGCTTTCGCCTGTCACTTTGTCACAGCGTTAGTAGACATGACTGTTGCCATGACCTGTAATTTTGCATTTCTCGTCATTTTCATTGTTTGTGTCGCTTTCTTTACCTGAACGATCCTCATGAATGCCCAGTGATTCACGTCCTGTTTGGTCTGACTGTGATTGACACTTTGGCCCTTAATAGGTCATAAAAGGAGAGCCATTGCCAGTTGGAGTGCTAGTTTACCATGAACATATGGCTCGCCTTGGCAGAGGGAGATAACATTTGAATTATCATATCCATTAGCATCAACCTGTCCTGGCTTTTCAAGCTTAAATCACATGTCAGCGATCCATCAGCTCACACTATGCCAACACGTCTCTGAGGTTAGTTTTCAGGCTTGGACTTCAGCGACGGGTCGAAGTGGCTCTGGGGCTGGGTGAGGGGGGTGTGCTCCACCCGCCCAGGGTGGGGGAGGCCACGAGGGCAAGCTGCCTCTGGCGTCAGGGCTCCTCAAGAATGCAGAGAGGGATTAATGCATGGCTGTGTGGCAGTGATGGATGGGAAGCCACACACACATTCACATAAACCAACAGGATGTGGATGCAGTTCAGCCCTCCCCTACAGCAGCTGGATGTTCGTGTGTCTGCTGCTGGGATAAAGTTTGCCCCACTACCCCAGATAAAGCTGTAGTCCCGTCATTTTCATTAGAAGGCAGCTTTTATCACGTCTGGGGCACTTTGAGCGATCCGCTTTGTCCTCTTCAGATTGCACATGAATCGATATCTGTTCCCTCAATAGATTTTTTTTTTCTCCCTGATGATTGATGCTGTGTGTTTGTGGATCTGAATGTGGACGTGGTGTGACTGCAGACTATAGATTACATTACCTGCATGTCTTCTGCCTCCTCCCAGATCCCCAGCACCTCATTGTTTCTTCTCAAACCTCTGGTGACCTCTAGCACCTGGATCCGTGTGGCTGATGTTGCTCTGATCTCTGATGGATCACCTTAGGGAGTCTGTAGTGTGTCTCACATGACTGCAGCAGTACACTACGGCAGCTAGCGCTATGCTAATGACTGAGTTGCGGGCTGATCGTATTAATCACCGGAGCTTTCACTGCAGAGCGTGTGACAGATTATCCTGCAGCACACAAAGGACGGCCACAGTCACTTCCAGTGGAGATAATAAAGCCTGTTTGTGAATGGCTTTAATGCAGACGTTCACACTCGCATGCGGAAAATACACAAAGTCACTGTGAGCGATGACAAAAAGTTGAGAAAGGTTTTGTCTTTATTGACGATGCCTGAGATTCAGCCTGACCTTCCTGAAGGTTAACATCTTGTTGTTCTTTTCACTTTTCCTTCTATCTCTTATCGGCGGGGAGATAATTAGGTCCCTCTGCTTCCCCTTTGTATGAGGAAGCTGTCGTGCTTTGCCCCGTCTGCCTGGGCCGGGCTGGGTGTGCCGGATCTCTTATCTGACACAGAGGCTGTTTGAAACTTCACCATCTCCTCCAGGCGTTTTCTCTACGACTCTGCTGCTTAAAAACAGGACCTCAGCTTCAACAATGGCACAAAGCTGAATAAACTTGGCTGAGATGTTCTGCTGCAGCACAGATGCTGAGGGGTGAGCACATAATGAGCGCACCAGAAAACTGTGTGGATATCAGTCAAACTGAAAGCCAGAGATGCTGTAGTTCTGGATCGAGATCAAGCCCATGCTGTTTGTGTGTGTGTGTTCCTTCCTCCTTCAGTGATTTAACCCTCAAAACGACCTTCTTCTTCTGCCCATTAAGCTGCTTAATTAGCAGAGAAGCTGATGGAAAGCTGACTTGCACCTGCAGCCCTCCAGATGTTTGCTCAGTCTCTCACATTCTTGACTGAAACTGTTGGTCTTTTTCTTCCTTTGCCACTAAAAACATGCACACATTTATAAATGTGTGGGTTTTGACACCCCCTTGAGGATGCTCTGAGTCAGTGTGTCCCTTAAATGAAGCACCAGGATTCCTGCACTGCCCCTGTCAGCTGAGGACTAACCCTGTTATCCACACTCACATCCACACTTCATCCCTCTTTTGTGAGCAGAGAGGCTGCATGCGCCGGGCACATCCTGGTTAATTTAAAGTCCAGAGTGTCGGACTCGGTTTGTTTTGGGCTGTCTTGTCTGACAGGAGCTCCAATCTGTAGAAATGGACTGAGCTGGCAGCAGGAGGCTGACAGGAAATAGAGATTTCACTTTATGGGACGGAAGAGGAGGAGGATAGAGAGTAGCTTAACCTTTGAATGGTTTGATTCTCACTGAACATGAGGAGCTTCTTTAATGTTTTGTTTTTTTTTGTGCTTTTCACACTCAAATGCATGCATATATATCCATATATTATGTCTGGATTCTTTCCTTATTTAGACATTGATTCATTGTTTTCCCATCTATATTAGTCCTGCACTTATTTTAAAGGAACATTGTTTACTTATTTTTTTCCTTTGTTACCTGCTTATATATATATATATATATATATATATATATATATATATATATATATATATATATATATATCTAAGTAGTATACTGACATGTTTGTCTACTTATTCTGCTTGTTTCCTGATGACACTTTTTCTGAGGTCCTTAATATAAAGTTGCTCTGTCCACTTTGCTGCTGTAACGACGCAGATATCCCCGTTTGTGGGATGAATGAAGGATTTTCTGATTACTTTCTGTGCAGTTCAGTTTAAGAAACTATAAGACATGGTTAAACTCCAGTAGTTGAATTGTCAAAGAGAGGCTAACCGCCAAACAAAAGACTCGACCTCTCACCCTGACTTAAAGCCTCCCATCTTAAGTGAATTCCATCAGTCCGCACCCCCAACCCCATCCGACCATCTCGTTATAATTTCCACCGCGTCTCCAGACTCTTGATATTTAAATCCACGCTTCTGGGTGAGGCGGTCTACTAATCTCTGCTAAAATGAGCAATTAAGATCAATTTATGTCTTCCCGACGGACGCTTTGTTCGGAAATTGCCGCAGACTGCAGTCCCCAGCGAGCAGGGTAATCAATGGCATCAAACCATAAACGGCCCCCAGCTATGAGAGTGGCTCCATCATGCTGTTTAGGAAGGACAGACAAGAACTATTAGCATGCTGACTGAAAAATCATATTTCTCCCCGACAAGCTCTCTCCACACCATTCGTCAGCTCCCATGAGCGTCGCTCAGAGATGGATTATTGCCAGTAATCTGTGACATAATATATGTATTTACTTAAAACGAGTCATTTACATGGAAAGGTTGAGGTGTTTTGCTCTCAGTTTAACACAGAAACTGAGTCTGAGACTCTTAAAGTAGTGAAAACATGAGGCCAGTCTGCTAGCATGGCTAAAAAAAAGACTGGAGTTTATGCCATTATGGAAGTGGCTTTATGACCTAATGTTGGTTACAAATTGGGACTTGGGCGTTATCGGGAAAGGCCATTAGGAGTCATGTTGGACATGAATATCTGTGGGGATTCTTGGTGTTTGAAAGCTCTGCTGATAAGCTCTCTGAAACCTCGCAGTGCCTCCATGTGAGAGCCTGTCAGAAAGGCCTCTCTTTGCATTACCTGTGCTGGCAGAATATAACTTATCAGTAATGCATTCATTATCGTGATGTAGCACCAGTGTGACCTTCAGCTTCTACCACCAAGTTGCGCATTAGTTCAGCAGTAGGAGAAACTTCATTGGTGTGTGCTGAGAGCTTAGATGTATATACAGTGGGATTTCATTTGCTGGGACCTTAATTGATCTTAATTAATTGTCAGATCACTCGGCTGTGTGGAATTAGACCGGACACCTGCTCTGTATGAATATGCATCACGCTGTCTCTCTTTTCATGCCTCTCAGTCTCTCCAGGCGTGTTGTTGACTAACCTTTTAGCCGCCTCCATCAAAAGCCACACAAAGGGCTTTGAGAGCAGCTCAGACTAGGGCCACAGGGACTATTGTGCTGTTAACAATGTTGTTTCATCCTGCTGAACGCTGCTTATATTGTTGCGTTTCTATGTCGAGCAGCAGGCTGATGGGAGACCATTTCACAGCTGCTCATGCAGCGTGGCGTGGTCGTGACTTTGAATAGCTATTCACGGCCAACAAGGACTTCTGTGGATTCGGATTAGCGACCAAAACTTAGCAGCATTAGGAGCAGGTCTGATGCTGCCTTTGTCTTTCTGAACTGGTCCAGTTTGACTGTGTGACCACAGGTATGCAAACTGCAGACGAATTGGAGACGAGACAGATTTGACTCACTTTCTTGCATTTTAATTAGCACTTAGAAATTAAATATTTGGCCCATCTGGGAGCTTTCAAACAGCTCAGCCGTGTTGCTAACTGTTTCCCTGTGTAATTGCCTCTTTTTTTAAGTCTTTTTCTTGTTCTTCTTCTTTAATTTACTCACTGTATACAGGCACACTCTCTCAGCCTCCCTGGCCCTTGGGTCATTGTGGTATTTAGGGTCAGACAAGAGCTCCAGTCATTACGCCCTCCCCGCTGCCTCCCAGGCAGCTCTGCAGCCTTTTACACGCCAGCTTGTCTGACCCAATCGCCTCAAACAGCTATGGAAAACCGCCTTGGCTGCAACAAACCCTGCATCCTCCTCCTGGCCAATGGAAAAGCAGGATATAGGAAAAACAACACAGCAGAGTAGTGGAGCCTTTTTTTGGAGTTGGGACCCTAAATGGATGAAAGCTATAAAACATCTTTCTCTGAGAGAGCTCTTCTGTGCAGAACTTTTCACTTTTTCCTCTTGGCACGGTGTAACCCAGGGTTACCCCAGGAGGCCTGTGATTCGCTGCTGCGTCGGAAGCCGGGAGGGAGTTTTTCCACGTGTCCTGCAGTGTGTCTGGGCGTGAGTCAGATGTGGTGCGTTTGTTGCTTTAAGACACGCCGAGGCTTCGCAGGGAGAATCCACTCTGAGATCAGAGGACAGCAGCTAGACTTCTCCTTTGCAAGTTGTTCAAAGAGCCTGTAGATGAAAGCTGGGGCCACAGAGGTAAGGGATGTTATGGGCTCTGTGTTTTATCTCTCTCTGCCTTTGTTTCTCCTGTTTACTGAATTAAGGGGAGGCTGAGGTGAACAGGCTGTGTTTTCTGTTGTCCTGATCCACAGGTGTGTGTTGCCAGCCTGTATAAACTTTGCATTTTGTGTTGAAGTTGCTGGATACGTGCTCCGTGGTGTCCCATTGTGTTTTTACATTTTCTTGGCATAACCCTGGAATCGCAGTGGCATTCGTGTATAAATCTTTCAGAAGGCTGCCATGTCAGTTTTTGGTCGGGAGCCAGGCGCAGAGCTCCTAAATGTATAATGAAAAAGTCAGAAAGACACTTAACAAGCACTTTGATGGATGTTTGGTGGCTTTGGCTGAATCCGCCACACAGTAATATGGGCTTTCAGCGAGTGATTCATAGATTGACATTTCTCCGACCACAGGATACTTTAAATCTGGTTTCTATGACAAAAACTCAGCAGGAGTCAGCCTGGTCCATGGCTCCACTGTTCCCTCTTCTTCACTTCCTCTTGTTGTTTTTGTCTTGAAAGAACTTGTGTGGTAGTTTTGCATATGTTTGAATTTAAGGCATGCTGCTCCTTTAAGGGCTCAGTTGTCACGGCGCCAGAGGAAAGTGATAAGAGACGAGTCCCATGGGCTGTGATGTGACAGGAGGAAGGTAGTGTGACTGCGTGAACAGTCACTTCCAATAACAAATGCTTCCTCATGCTCCTAACTCAAGAAAGCATGAAACCTTCATGGGACTTATCGTATGAGGTTATTTGACACTTTATTTGTAATTTGCACTGTTGATTTATGATCATCAGAAACACACGGTTGGCTTATTGTTGCTCAAACGACTGAAAAGATAAGATAAGACAGAACTTTATTCATCCTGAAAGAAATTATTTCACAGCAGTTGCCATGCACAGTAGGAAAAGTAAAGAGATTTAAATGTTTTTAAAATACATACAGTGCAGAATAATGCAAAAATGCACTATCGTGAAAAACCAACAATCTAAACAAAATACAAAAAAATCAACAAAAAGCTGCCAAGTAAGAGTTTCAAAGTGACATTTGCTGATGAAGTGACCAAGTAAGTTAGTTTAAAATTAAAGATATGAAAATCTGAAAATGAAAGATGTCTGTATATACAAGGCTGCAGAGCAGAGTAGCATGATATCACAGAGAGACTAAGATGACTGATCATTAGTTTGTTGGTTCCTTAGTTTAGATTCAAGGACATGAGGGTCAGAAGCAGAGGATACAGATGCTGATGGAAGTGAAAGCTCCTGTTCGCCAAATGCACGGTGGTCTTCATGCAGGAAAAAGGCAGTTTCTTCCTAAACACAATGCCTTCATGTACTGAATGTGTTTATATGGTGTTGAGGTGCGGCCCGACCTGCAGACCCACATGGTGCCAGACTAAACATGGAGCTTACGTGGGAGTCAGCCAGGGGCAGCCGGAGAAGAATGCCAGGTCACGGGGTGTGTCGAGGAGCGCCGGGGTGGCAGGGGTCCCTTGGCCCCTGAGCAGATGGCCTGTAGGAAGCCCATTGATGAGAACAGAGGACTGAAGGCGAAGAGGGAGGGAAGGTTCAGACCAGGCACTGTGCTTCTGCAGCTAAAAGGAAGACTTGTCTTGTTGTTCTGCAGCAACGCTCGCACAATACTGCAGTTCAAGTCGCAGCAGAAGGCAAATGTATTCGTCTTTAGGTTGGTGTGCTGGCACGCCTTTAAGCCTTTCATACCCACAGCCCTGCTCTGTGTGAGCGAAGTTTAAAAGGAAGCAGTCGCTCTGACAAGTTCGACAACCGACTCCAGCTGCTTCCTTCGTCTTTACTCCAGAGAGAGCATTGTTTACCCTCCATTCATATAATCAAATCATGTTATCTTCACTCACTAACTTCTGAATGGGGAATTGAGTAAAATATACGCCAGCTTTCCTGCAGTGTTCTATGTTAATGAAGGGGATTAGTGGGTGCTGTTGACCATGCGTCTGTAAGTGCTATCGGCTTGGTTTTTCCTGAGGTCCATGTGAACTCTGGCTCCAGTTTGACTAACATGACAAAGCTGAAATCATTAGTAACAGAAAGCTGGTTAGGTGGGTTCAGGGTTGCATGCACCACTTCTCTGTGTCAGGACTTCTTTCACCCTTAAAATCATGACGAGCAAAGCAAGTGTTTGGTTAATCCTCTGATCGGCTCTGAGTGATGCTCCAAGTTCATTACCAGGCCTGCTCGTCCCGGGCCAAGTTTCCACTGTGCTTTCAAGTGCTGCTTTTTCACACTTCTTCTAAACAGTTTAAAGAAGGAGAGAATAATTTCCTCGTGCAGCTCCTTGTCATGTTTGATTTTTTTCGTCTGTCCTTGAACTTCGGGATCTAGCTGGATCTGGAATTTCCCACTCGACTTGTTGCATTAAACTTTATTTTTTTTTTTTTTTTTACTGTAGTCCATTTATATTTCATCTCACCTCACAGTCAAGGTGCATCCAAGCAGGAGCAGATAAACTCTTAAAGCTGCAGATCACTTAATCCCAAAGGTTAGGGCTTTTGGCTGTTTACACTGTAACCTTATGCTTTCTGTACGTGTGCCGCCAGGCTTAGTGGAGTTAGCACTATTTGAAAGCCTTCCTGGAGCGTGAGCTACACGCATGTAAGTGGGTTATATTACACACACAAGATAGAGTCACACTGCTTCTCAGAAGATGCCTCGGCAAATAGTGATCCTCAGTTGTTTCTGGTTTTGGATCCTTGCCCCCTCCTCCGTCGGACAAATTTGGCGATGACGAGTGAAAACGAAGGCAGCAAGCTAGGATTCCAAGGTTTAAAAATAAACAGACGGGTAAACTGTAGCCGGCTTTCAAAAACTTTCCCAACCCCGATCAAAGACGATGTCATTTACTTGTGGAGAGGTGGAAAAATGCTACTAATGTTTGGTTTGGGACGGCTGATTTAGGAGAGATTGGTTTTCTGAACGAGTCATGGTGAAGTGCCAGGGTGGCACTGCTGTACTGAGCTCAGGAGATGTGATATACAAGTCTGTTCAGGCTGCACAGTTCATAGACTTGAAATGTTTTGGTTGAATATTGTTTTCCAAACCTGCCAGTAAGATAAATGCTGTTTTTCCTCTTGCATAAAATCTTAAAGTACTCTTAAAGTGTCTCAAGAACAAGTATGGCTGCCTCCTAAACACAGCGGATTAGATCTACTCTCTGACTGGCACACCTGTTATCAAACAGAGCTTATTACATGTTACAGTCACAGTCCTGTAGAAAGAGACTCAGCCAGCTTCTCTCTGTGTTTCAGATGAACCTGACAACAAAGGAAGGAGTTTATTCTGAGGAATGAGGCGGTGGGAACCGTAGGACCCAGAGGAGCTCCAATCTGAGAAGACACTTTCAGACAGGTGAGGCCTTCAAAGGGCTGGGAAAACATATTGATATGGCAGTATATATTGCAGTATTTTTTCTTCCGGTATAAGATTGATTTTTAATTTTTTAATATGGACTTAAACTCATTGAGTGCCAGATGTTTTATGAAACAGAAAGTGCCTTCTTCCAGCTTTTTTGCCCATTTTGAGTCATATTTCTAGACCCACAGAATATTTTGTACTATGTCTCTGAAAACACTGAATATCTCAAATGTGTATACCGTCTCTTTATGCTCTGACTACATCTCCCAGAAGCCCCAGCATTTCTCACAGGATGTGTGAGAGCGCCCTCTTGTGCCTGCTGCCAAAAAAACAATTTGACGTTGAAATACGTCAATGGCACTCAAGTGTTGGATTTTAAATGACGTACAAACAGGTCAAAAGCACTCAAAGAGTTAATAACATTTTTTTTTTTTTTTTTTTTTTTTTTTTTAGAAAAGTGATGTTTTGGGCCAATAAATCCAGAGCGACTTCTGTGTACATACAATGTATATGTACATATATATTTACTTGGCTATAATTTATGCAATTCCTGTGAAATGATATTGTGATATTATCATTAATATCGTGATAGCCTCGTATCGCGAGGTACCTGGTGATACCCAGCCCTAGTCCTTCATGTCTGGTTTCTTGAATGAAAATCTGCATTTTTCATACAGCTAAACTGTTTCTTCTAAAAATGAATAAATAAATAGAAGGTGTTGTTATTGTGGAGAGTGTTGTCTCACTTCCTAATCTACTCTGTGCTAATTGAAGACAGTTGAAGGGATTTAGTCTCACCTGTTACGTAATCACATCACAGACGGCAGACACAGCACTTTCTCTTACCAGCTACAGCATCAAACCTGTAATGAAATATCTGTCTGGTCACGGCCCTCCGTCACTAATGTGAGAGTGTTGAGGACGGTCTGGAAGTGATTTCACATTGTCCTCAACTCTGTCACACATAACAACCATGACAGCCTAAAGCCTGTTCTTCTGACTCGACTTTTAATAGAAAGAATGCAGGAATGTGGTAAAATGAGAGCATACAGGTTAATGACCACATATGATAGAGTAACTTATAGCTTTTCTCTTTGAAAGGCATAAGGAAGGTATTAGACCTGCTGCTGTTTCACACTGGAAACAGTCACTGCAAATGAAATGATTATGTGTGCATGTTATGGTTTTATGGGAGTGTAGTCATTATTGTTTATGAGTAATAAGTTAATTGTATGTCTCTGATGAGCTGGCGTTATGTCATACCATGTCATATGTCATACTGCCTTATGTGAGAGTGCCGGGAATTTTCCAGAAGCATAATGCCGTTATGGTTTTTGTTCCCCCTTGTTTTTTTTCCAGGCAGCAATGGGGAATTCAGAGAGCCAATATAGCATCCAGGGCCCTAAAGGCACCAGCTTTGTCTTCCCTGGGAAACCGAAGCCATACTCCCTGAAGCTCCGTGCAGCCAAAGATGATGCTCTGTCGCCCCATACGTGGTGGAAAAGTGCCCCAGTGGGCTCAGGGTACAAGGCCAGGTGTGTTGGCCGTGGTTGTTTGTCACCTCCGAAAAGCCGGCCGCCTTATTCCCCTCGACACTATGACTACGTCTCAAAGGGGACAAGGGGCAGTCCGAATGAGCACCGATGGCATCGCTCTCCAGGATGCGGTATACGACGGCGGCACATGTCAGATGAAGATAATCCATACGGGGCCGATCTTAACGGGCGCACCCTGAATGGACACAGTGACGAGCACGAGGCTTTAGAGGAACAGAGCAGTCCACGGGTGGTGATCAAGAAGGATGGCAGTCTCAGGGTGGAGTTCACCAACACCTCAGGCAATCCTCTCCTCCTGGATGAGGCTTCTGGCCCCGTACAGCTCCTCAAGTTCTCCCCTAACCTGGAGTCTGCCTCCACGCCCAGTCTGCCTGGATCGAGTGGTAGCAGGCAGGACGGCCACCGCAGCGGCCCTCCGCCGGCCTCCACCTCCTCCACAGCCAGGACCAGCAAAGGAAGCTCCCTGAGCTCTGATGGCTCTTGGTATGACTCTCCCTGGGGACCCAGCACAGAGCTGTGTGAACAGGACCAACCTTGCTCGGCCACCAGGACGCCAGTCCACTCCCCCATCCACCAGCTGGACTCTTTCACTGAACAGTCCATCACAGACCTCTATAAGGACCCCACCATGGCTGCCACCTTCCCTACTGCCAGGGACCTTTCTTCCCACTTAGAAGAGCCTCCAGCAGGCCAGAGGCCCCACAGAGCCTCTTTTGCATCGGTCCTGGACGTTCCTCTGGAGGAGGAATCTCCGGAGACCTGCCAGTACTCCTCATACACCCTGCCCTGTCGCAGACCCAAAGCCCACACCATCGGCGAGGATCTGAACCAGTATCCTGACCAGGAGCAGGCTGGAACTGATTTTGGCTTCCATAAGAAAGATTCCATCAAAAACCGCATCAGGCGCTTCAGTGACTGGACGGGAAGCCTCAGCCGCAAGAAGAGGAAGTCTCAGGTAAGGAGGCCAGGAGGGGCTTGTGGGGTCACTTTATTTAGGTTTGTGCTCTGATTCACACTTCTTTATCACTCACAGGGTTCATACAGGGATCTTACCGACATGGTATGTAACAAACAATAGGTAGAATAGATGTTTTGTTTGTAGTTGCCCAGTAAATTATAGTCCTTCATAGCTTAAGCACAGAAAGATGCATACGTTTGCAGCAACTACTGGCCTTAGAGTTATACCTTATTAGATAGGAGAGGCCATCAGTAACAGCCAGCGACACTTTCCTGTTTGGCAGCGTTTATTTGATCGTGAGCCACAGCGGTGGTCTTGGCATGGCCAGGAACCAACCACCGTCCTCTGGTCCTTAGCACTGCAGCACCAGCTGTCCGGAGACGGGGCACAGTGGGGCGGCACAAAATGAAACATGTAGGGCAGCCAGCACTGGGTCTGCTTTGTTTTTGTGAGGACGGAACAAGGATGAGAGCTACTTCCTATCACAGTTTGTAAGACATGGACGATCCCCCGAGGAAGAGAGGTCCAGGGCTGGTGTGCAGATTTCACTATGACTGCATCTGGGTGGGTACATCTAAAGTTGTGCTGCATACTGAGTGTGATTAGTTGTTGAATTTACAGTACTTGTTGCATGTTTAGAGCTCTTTTGTGCTGGTTTACCCAAATGTTTTCCAGCTTTAGAGGTCATTAGCCCAAGAACAGCATTTTATTTGAAAGGCTGAAGTGCATGGATTTTAGGAAATGGAGCAGGATGCTCATGAAATGCTCGCATACAAGACAGCAGACAGCTGACTATGTATTTATATATTCCCAGTAGTAAAATGACACTTATGCAGTACAGGCACGGGTCAGAAGAAAGGTTTGAAATAACCACAGCTCGTCTGAATTTCTCCTGCTCATGATTTAAAGACCCATGTGATTGTGTCCTAACATAACTACACTCTTAATAGCTTTAATTGGACATAAAACATTTGTTGGAGCTGAGCCTGAACTCTTGTCCCGCTCTGTGTTTGAGGCTCGAATGTGATTGTTTCTGCTTTAATTCCTTTAGCTTTGGCTTGTAAAAGTTTGAAGAACAGTGTTCGGGCACTGCCAAGAGAATAGCTGTAAGCTGTAAGCTTTGAGAGGCTCTGTTAGAGTGAAACTAAATCCTAGTTGAGGATTGATCCCTGCCCCTCCTCTAATGTTAATGAATGACTTCTGGTTGCTCTGGCTGTTGTGTGCTGCAGTGTTTCTGGGCTGGGAGTAAATCTGCTAATAGGGATTGGTGTTCAGTCAGTTGGGTCTGACAACACACCAAAGGACTAAATAGAACAATGGTTGTATTCAGATGCTGTTTTCTTCTACGCTTTTCTTCCCCTAGCGCTTCAACAGCAGCTAATGTTCAGTGAAATATATACTTTACCTTGACGGTGTCGCTCCGTCCTGTAGTGACAAATACACCGCAGACTGACACATATTCATTCACTTTACATTAGTAATGTCTGCCTCTAAATCTCCTGCTTGTCATACCTACATGCTCATCTTTGGCTGTTTTAGAGGCACCCAGATTTACTGCAGGCAGGAATAAAGCTGATCAAAAGGGCTGTTAACTTTGAAATAATGAAGATAATAAGGTGTAAGAAAATATATAAAAATATAGAATATTGTGACATTATATTTGTGATACTATATAGATTCTCAAAACAAAGCATTCATTTTTAATTGGTTAATTGTTTATTTGCAAGTTTTTCTCAATGCATGTGCCCATAGTAGTGCTATGATAAATGCAAATTTAGAAGATGATGCATATGGTGATGTTTCCTTTTTCTACTTTGGCAATTTACCTAAAATTAGATGTGCTTACAGTATTGCAATATATCACAATATTTTTGAATCATAAATGATTGAATCATACGTATCATATCGCCAGATTTTTACCAATACTCAGCCATAATCTGATAAAATAATAACAGTGAAAGATATCATTCACATCTTTCCATTTACATACAGAACAGAATACAGAATACAATACTAAGAAAGAAGGGCGTCACTAAGTTTTCAGGATGGAGGGGCTTTCCCCCAGGTTAGACGAATTTAGCTATAGGCTACTGGAAGGAGCAAAAAGAAAAAAGGGGCACGTTTTTGCCCCCGAAGAGGGCACTTTATCATGTTTTTAACAGCTAACAGGGCAGTTTAGTGTTTTGCCAAACAGGGGAGTGCTTTAGTGCACATTTTTGCATCCAAAGGGGGCACTTTAGTGAGCCACCAGGGTGGCCGACCTTATTTAAGTAGTTTATGAATGATGCAAGGTTACATGATGGCCACTTTATGTTGAATTTGTCAGCACTTTTTTTGTAAAAATAAATAAATAAATAAAATAAACCAACACCAAATTATTTAGAGGGCTTCATTCCCCATAAAATAGACCTAATGATGGCACTGCTAAGAAAAATGAACAGCACTAAGTATAAGTTGGCCTGCAACAAGTTCCTGTTAGAGTCACCGAGGCTTTGAGCTGTTCTGGACTGAACTCTTTTGACTTTTGACTGCCAAGCCTCCGTGGCACATCCCTCCCCAGCAGCTGCTCACAGTGCCTCCTTTCAGCAGGTCAACCAAAAATCAGGAGCACCTCCAGCTCTGGTTCCCCTCCACCTGAACTCCAGGGCTCTGATGTGGGTGTAAAGGTCACGCAGCAACCCTGATGCCAAAGGCCGAGAACCTGCTTGTAATGAAAAGCAGCTGGAAGAGAAGTGGGAGAGGGCCGACACTTTCAGGATGTGTCAGCTGAAGGAAAATAGAGGAAGCTGAAATAGCCCCACCCTGTGCTCAGTGCACATTTTCCTCCGGCTGTACTGCATAAATACAGCGTGCTTCATGGTGGCAGGTGGACGTAATGGTTCAACAAAGGCTGTCCTCAAATGAACACTGTGGGTTCAGAGGGTTCATTGCTGCTCTGTAGCTAAACAGGATCCTGCAGGAATCAGTTAAGAAATATCATGCTGCTATTTTCCATACAGGCAAATAAACTATGTAAGGTTTGGAGCAAATTTTGAATTGTTCGCTAAGTATAAACAGTAGGAGTAGCGTTAACAAAGATGGAGAAGACGTAGACGAAGCTGAGAGCACATACTATGTCTGCATGTTGAGAAGCACTCCACTCTGTTGCCAGCGGCACAATCAATGCTGCAATCTAGTCAAGTGTAGGTAGGCTGTCATTAGGCATGAAAGAGTGCAATTCCATCAAGTGTTCATTTGAGGAGCTGGGAAGCTACAGCAGACCCCAAATGACGTGAAATTGTCTGAGCCTGGAGGGTTTCCATCCTCCCAGGTGCCAGCACAGGAAATTTGTCCCACTTTCTCAGCCCTAGCGAGAGATTTAGAGACTGTAATGCAGACTTTGAAGTAGGTTCGAGTGGTTTGACTGGATTTTTTCAGAAGTTTCTCCTGCACTTGTGCTTCGCCTCGGGGCTAATTGAAAGGAATACAGAGGTGTGAACATCTGGGAACGATGCATAAATAGTTTTTATAAAAATCTCATCTTTCCTCCAAAAGGTCTGTTGCTTCAGCCTCTAGCATCTCATGCTCCTCTTACCTTTTCTATTTTTTGTCCCTCATCAGGAGACCAGGTACAAGGACCTGAGCGATGCCTTCGATAGTGGGGTTGATGGCCTGACTGCAGACACCAGCTCCCCCTCTCAGGTCTCTAGCCTCCTCTGGTTCCCAGGAGCCTCCAGGGCCCAGTCATCAGGAGCCATTCACCAAACGACCAGCGACGCCCTCCGCCAGAACATCTATGAGAACTTTATGAGGGAGCTGGAGACCGGCACTGGTCAGGGAGGAGGCGACCCGTCCACAGGAACCGAGGAGGGGGAGAGCAGCAGCGAGTCGGCCGAGGGCTCCCTGGAGCAGCTGGATCTGCTGTTTGAGAAGGAGCAGGGCGTGGTCAGACGGGCCGGCTGGCTTTCCTTCAAACCCCTCGTCACCCTGCACAAGGACAGGAAGCTGGAGCTGGTGACCCGCCGCAAGTGGAAGCAGTACTGGGTGACCCTGAAAGGTGAGCGTGGTGATGACAGGAAACAATTCAGGAAAGCATCTTGAAATTGAGTCAAAGGATGTGCTGACATGTGGTTTTAAAGGTAAACAGATTATCCAAGTTTTAGTTCCATAATTCATCTTTGTTATGAAAGCAATCGTGTCCTTGACATGTCCGCGGCGTCATTCCCTCCCACCATAAAACCTCACAGGGAATTACGCTGTTGTTCAAATTCAGGCCACACTTGCTCCTTTTTACAAGTATTTACTGAAGTTACAAAAATTAAAAGGTATAAGCAAGGACACTCTTATCATTTATGGCCTTTTTGGAGTGTGTAAAACTTCTTTTGTGTACTCCAGTCATGCAGATATTTATTTGTTAGATGTTTTCACAAGGACGTTTTGTCTGTAAAACATTGTGACAACCAAAACTCACCGTCTAGAGGAAGTGCATCACTTAATAATGCACTTTTGTGTCTGTCTCTGCAGGATGTACTTTGCTGTTCTATGAGACGTACGGTAAAGGCTCTCCGGAGCAGGAGCTGTCACCTCGCTACGCTCTCTTGGCAGAGGACAGCATCGTCCAGGCCGTCCCCGAACATCCCAAAAAGGAGAATGTCTTCTGCCTCAGCAACTCATATGGAGACGTCTACCTCTTCCAGGTAAAACTTGTGAGCTACTTTCATCAGTAAACACTCTCAACAGACTTCTTGCACTGCACATTTGCACCTTTTAGCGTCCCTTCCCTGCAGTGCAGCACATGAAATGATCAGTTTTAGCATACGAGGGACCAGTGAAGTGCCCAGACTTTCCAGCTAAGGGGTCTGAGAGCGCATCATATTTGCCCATTGCACTTACTGACCTACATATTACCACCAAATTCATGCCTAGCCCTGGCTCTTTCCACGTAGCGTATTCCATTACAAGCTTCCCAGACTGCTGCAATATGTTTCAGTGTCCAGACCTGCATGTAATAAAACAGTTCTGTGTGGAGCTGACATGGCCCCAGAGGCAGGGGGAGAGAAAATCAGCTCTGTAGCATGAAGACAGCCGGGCTTTTATCCTTTTGTTTCCACTCAAATGGCCTGTTGAGCATGAGTCATTCCCAATCTAGAGGGGGTGCAACTGATTTATCAATCGATGTGCTGCTTCTGAGCAAATCGCCTTATAAAGACAGAGAGATAATCATAAAGCAGCTTATCAGCAGTTTGATTTCAGTTCATAACCTGTGCTTTTGTCATCACATTTTCTTTTATTGATCCAGCAAAGCCCAGCTTTCTACCAGTGATCTTATCATGATGTATGGCAGAATAAATGGAAATGCACTAGAGGATTTATCAAACTCCCTTTCTCTTTTTGCCCTTCAGGCCAGCAACCAGACTGACCTGGAGAACTGGGTGACAGCCATCCATTCTGCCAGCGCCTCGCTGCTGGCCAAGCGTCAGGGCAAGGAGGACACGGTGCGCCTGCTGAGGAGCCAGGTCCGTGGCCTGCTGCAGAAGATCGACATGGACGGCAAGATGAAGAAGATGGCCGAGCTGCAGCTGACAGTGGTCAGCGACCCCAAGAACCGCAAGGCCATCGAGAACCAGGTGAAGACGCCTTCAAATTTTACTAAAAAATCTGCACCGCATCGATTGATCTATTTTCACGCTAACGCTTGATCTTGTTATTCCACGTGATATGTGTTAGAACCACATGATGTGCCCTACTTAAATTTACTTAAATTTGCGACTGTGGTAACAAGTCTGTGCTTTATTTCTGTCTGTGGGTGGGTGAAGTGGCCTAAATGCATCAGTCCCCAAACACATTGCGAGGGGCCCAGGGGAGCAGTCGCTCCCCGAGCATCAGATTTGGATTCCAGATGTTTCCCGGTAATGGGCTCTCAACATGCATTATCCTCCTCCTCCTCCTCCTCACAGCCTGGGGGAGAATCCAAAGCACCCAGCGCTGTGCTGTAGCCTACATACAGCAGATTACTGATGGGGAGAAAAAGTCCATAATCTATATCTTAGCAGCAACCCAAATACTTTTATTAGACGTTGGTTTGTTGTGGGATCTGGTGGAATCTAGCTGCATTTTTTTACCTTTACCTGAGGTGGTCATTATCTTAAACTAAGTTTATATGACGGTCTGAACAGAAGACGCAAAAGTGGCGTCGCTTCTTCACTTTTTATTCCGCGGTTAGATGAGATGTTTTCGGGAGGAAAAAGTGTGTACGCAAAAACCTTCCTTCTTCTCTTATCTGCGCCGTGAAAACCATAATACTATCTGTGCAGATTCTGTATGTTTATTAGAGCTGCTAGAGCAGCTTGAAGGTCCGACGCATGAAAATAATTCAACATGTTTGTTTGTCATTTTATTTTCTTGTACTGGCACATGTATGTGATATAAACGCATACGTGACGTGAGCAGATGGAGCAGAGTTTTGCATCTTGGGCAGTGTTGACGGAAACGCTACGGCGGAGCGTATTCAAGTTTTCCACTCTGGAGGGTGGTTTCTTTTTTTTGCATTTTTAAGCCTCAAAAATGCCGTCACCGTCTAAAGGAGAGGCACTTCAGACAAAATATTTTATAGTTTTTACTTGCCTCAGAAGTGCCTCTATGTCATGAACCAGAAAAGCAAAATGAATACTTGGAAGAGCTGCAGGATAGAAGCTGAACATCTCACCTCAGCGCAGATGGAGATGTCACTGCCTGCCTGCTAGACTGACTGTGATCTGTTTTCAATTAGCCAGGATGCCACCTCAGAGTAGACACAGTCAATGATAGGGTCAGAGGGGTACGGGGCAGGACCGTGATACAGGCGCCCCGAGGCTGATGATAGATTTAAGGTTGTCTAGCATCAACAGGGCACTGCTTTGAAGTGCACCACCCCCACCCATGTGTGCTGCAATCAGTGCCAGGAGACCTCTTTTGAAGACCCTCTTTCACACACTCATGCTCACATGTGCCAGCCACCCTGCGATCAAGTTGCGTTGAAAGATGGAGAAGCGTGGCGAGAATGAGAAAGAAAGGCTCATGTCTGATGAGGTTAATGGCTCTGAAATGGATGTACATAAGTTGAGTTCGCAGGCCAGATGTGCTCAAACATGCCTTGCTTTTCACTGATGTGGGTTGATTGTCTCCCCTTCATTCAGGCCTGCTGGATGCATGAAGCAACAGACTCCACATAGGTCTTCCTCAGCGATGCACCCCTGGCATGAATCATCAAATCACATTTTATGCACAGCACTATTTTAGAACATGGCGTGGATATTTGGCTGTTGACAAACAGACCCAGATGGCGTGTAAATCAGAGGCATGCTGGGATCTGTGTGATAGTTATACATGGAGATGTGATTTCTTCTAAATTTGTCTTTGCTTTTGAGGAAGGAGCTTATCTGATTTACTCAGTAATGCTGAAGTCATTGTCAAAGCACTCAGTGGAATTAATTCACAGGTCCTCCAGTAGACACATAATGACCCAAGAATAACAGGAAGAAAAATGTTCTTCTTCTTCTTACTCACTGATAGAGGATCAGCAGAGTGACGCTAAGAATCAGACCTGACAGGACGAGTGGAAATGTCATATAGGCTCCATACCACATTGTGAATAATCTCTCTGTACTTCACGTCCCAGTAAAAGAAGGCTGGGAAACTTTTGCTGACCTGCAGCAACTGTGACCACGAGGGACAATTATGGGATAAAGCTAAGTGGTAAAACACAGTGTGACAGTCATCAAGTTAGCATTAGCCACCAAAAGTTACTGATCACAGCAGACTTAGAAAGGCTGTGGCTGCAGAACAATAAAAACACACTTTTTCATGTTGTATTTATTGATGTCTTCAAAAATGCACCCACACTGTTTTCCAGAGGTAAAATTTGATTAATGACGATGATCGTTTTTTCTTATTTTTTTAAATAACCAACATTCCAGAATGCAAGGACAGTTTTACCCAAAACCTGTGGATTCCTCACATTTATCCTCATGGTTTAACTCATGGCTGAATGTCATTGACTCGAGGCCATCTGCACAGCTCTGCGTACACGCTGTTTCTCATGGGTTTAGCTCATAACCTTGGTCTGGTCCCATGGTGATTTCTGTGCAGGTTCTTTGTTTAAGATGTTTAAAATGTAAGATGTTCATAAAACACCACCCTCATGTTCCTCATCAGCTTGTTCCTTATTCTAAAGAATGCCATCAACATAAACGAGACCTAATAGCACGGCGCTATAGAGGGCGTTATTGTAAATGAACTGGCAGTACAGACGAGACCTATTAAAGTCAGTTATTATGGAGGGTTGTTTAACTTGAGTGTTCTCATTAAAACCGGTCTCCAGCCAACAAAATAAGCACTTTCTCATAGCTGGCATAGTGCAAACAGAGGGATTTTTAAAATGTGAGTATGTGTGCGGTGGAAGTTTAACTGGAGCTCTGTGCAACATCTCCACTCTCTCTAGACTTAAGGCATAAAAAATGGGCGTTAAGATTTACTGTGCACACTCTTGACTCCTCTGCTCGATATGCCCTCACCCTCCACCAACATCTGCAAGCAATTGCTGCTTGATGGAAACCCCTCGACTGACCCTGAATCTCTCCTCTCCTTTACCTTACCTCCATTCTCTTTTCTCAGCCACCAACCCTCCAAAAATGGTTTGAAAATGCACATTCAGCGCCTTTACCAAACTTAATACATGTGCTGTGTGTTTTCCTTCAGATCCAGCAGTGGGAGCAGAACCTGGAGAGGTTTAACATGGATCTGTTCAGGATGCGCTGCTACCTGGCCAGTCTGCAGGGTGGAGAGCTGCCCAACCCAAAGAGCCTGCTGGCAATCGCCAGCCGACCCACCAAAAGCACCCTGGGACGCCTGGGGATCTTCTCTGTCTCCTCTTTCCATGCACTGGTGAGGACAACGGATTAACGGCTAATTCATAAATGCACAAAGATCCAGCAGTGTTGTGTTTGAATTCTTTTTTTAACATCACTTTTTGTACATGAGACTTAAATTTACTGCTCACTGTGTTAACCTTGAAAATCTTTTAATCATTCGAGTGACTCCCCTTCTGCATTACTGGAGGAAAATCTCTCATCTAAGTTGGTCTGACTAGACAGGATTTTATGTCGAGCCAAATGATTTTTGCTCTGATAGTGTGTTTTCTGTTCAGATCTGCTCCAGAGATGAAGCCACGCTCAGAAGACGCTCGTTGTCCCTGAACTACAGACAGAGGAAGAGAGGCCTTTTCTCCTCGCTCAAAGGCCTCGACAACCTGACGAAGAGAGCCCGGGATAAGAGGCCTTCAGCGTCACAGGTACTGAACACACACACAGATCTAAGTATTAATTAAGTAGGTACTATTATAAATTCAGTAACAAACCCGTAGCAGCTTCCTTGAAGATATAATTTAGTTTTTTTTTATTTAATCACACAAATATAAGAGTCTATAAACAGCCACAACATTGACTGCTCCCCAAAAGTGAAGCCAAAACAGCTTCATCGTGTTTAACTCATTGAGTTCCAGCCGTTTTATAAAACAGAAAGTGTCTTGTTCCAGCTTTTTTTGCCCATTTTGAGTCATATTTCTAGACCCACAGAATATTTTGTACTATGTCTCTGAAAACAGTGAATAGCTCAAATGAAAGAAGAGACTCTCTATTTCATCATGAAAAAAATGTTTGTTTTTACCTTGTTCCATTCTTGTTTTATCAGAGGTAGAGTAGAGGACACTTTCACCAAAATCACCACTTTTTCTCCAGATTCTGTTTGTTTTGCTCTCTAATCTCGATCGTCTCCACTTCCTGTTTTGATCTCTGTGGTGTATACCGTCTCTTTATGCTCTGACTACATCTCCCAGAAGCCCCAACATTACTCACAGGCTGTGTGAGAGCGCCCTTTTGTGACTGCTGCCAAAAAAACACTTTGACATATATATATGTAGGTCGAAGGCACTCAAAGAGTTAATTGTGTGCGTGATCACAGTTAATTGACTCCTGGTAATACGATGCAAGATTAGCTAATGAACTTCAGTGTTTTTTTGTGCTCTTGTCTGACTCTAAGACCTTGAAGTGACGCTAAATAATCTCCAGTGACTGATGAAACTCTTCAGGTGGTCTGGATTAGCAGATTTGTTATGCAGCATTACCCACGTGATGCATTCAGCAGGGGAACCTATCCTCATGCATACACATAACATAACATAACATGTGCATGCAGCACTCATGCATGCATGCACACAGTGATGAGGTGTACTTACACTCTTGTTCAGCACATGTCGTGCATGTTCATAAGTGAAACAACCTGAAAGCTTGTTGGCATGCACAACGCCTGTGTTGACATGAAAGAAAGCACAAGATTGGTACACTCATGCAGCATCTCCCCCTAAGGAGATTTTATTAATTAGAAGCACATAATCTCACGTCTCCCCCCTGAGTGCACACCTCCCATCAACATAAACACAGAGGGGCATTCCTTTCCCAGAGTGTAAATCCTCTCAGGTTAGTAATTAGACTCATGTGAGCTGGTTATTTATTGATACAGAAATCCACCACTCTGCACCCTGAAGCTACGGCCCTGGAGAATCCTCCACTCCTGGTGGTCTATTTTAAGAATGGCCACAGGAAGCGCTCATTTACTCCTCTTTGATAGACCTGTTCATTAGCTGAGAGTCTAGGAAGGGAGAGGAGTGTGGTTTTGGCAATCTACCGTCATTTTTCTAAATGCTGGGAAGTCAGAATGGAGTTTTGAAGCTTGCACAATGAAGAGCCAGTCATGTTTCCTTTGCTGTTCTCCATCCCACCTGCTCTGTGATATTTATATTTGCGCACATTTGTCACTGACCAGGTATGATATGAATCCTCCTGGGAAACTCCTAATGAGACCCAGTTTCATTTTGCAGTGCAAAAGGCAGAGGTGATGCTGCAGCGCTCACATGAATTATTAAAAGTCATATGTGGTAGATGGTGTTCTCTGCTCTCCCCTCAGCCCCGCAGACACCAGCAGATGGTCGGTGTAAAGATGCTAAATATTAAAAAGCCAGCTTCTCTTTCTCGTCTCAGTGCTTTTGTGATATTTCTATCTTTTCATAGAAGCTAATCGGGAGCAGAAATCACAGGGTTTTCCTGGACATCTGCTGTTTTTGTGGCCGTTTTGTTCTCTCATGAACTGATGCCTGTTTGCTAGAGAAGGATTTGGACAGTGAGCCAAACTTTCTTCCATGCACTTAATCTGCTCTTACCTTCTCAGGTTTTATAGAGATTTTAGAGATATCCTCTGTCACTGCTTTCCTCCCGTTTGCTCTTCCTCAGACTCAAACACCCTATTTTTTGCCTCTATCGTACTTAAAGTTTCATCTCACTTTCTCCCCCAGTTTTTGTCTCTCCATTTCTTTCTCAGAACATAAACATTAGAGCTCCAGCCAGCGGTCCTTCTCCCACAGTTTCCATACTGACTCATCTGTGTTGATTAAGCTTAAATCCCATTTACCACTGCAACGCCGCGCTCGACAACCTTTCCCCCCCCAAAGTCACGCTCCCCCCGGCTTCCTCCCTCTTGTTTTCTCATCTCTCATCCGTCTTAGGGGAGCTCTGTATACAGTAAGGAGCTGGCCGGCAGTCGGCGGTGGGAAGTAGGCCAGAAAGATCCGAGGATTTGTGGGAGACTCTGTAAAGCTTTCTAAAATTAGTCAGTTTATGGTGAAGTTTGTTTATAAATGTAGTGAACGGAGAGTCACTCGGCTGCTCAGAGGTCACATGACGGTTCTTACTACCATAACAGGAGCGAGAGAGTTTCTCTGATTGTAAAGGAAACTTGGGATTGTTTTTGGAGGAAAGCAATCCTGATCCCTTAGAAAAAGGGATATCACCTGTGAGTCTTCTTTTAGCTTTTGGTTTATTTCACATCAACATCTTTGAGCTTTTCTGTCACCATCTGTGCCACCCATCACGCCTCTGCAGCCGGTGACAAAGCATCTCCGCAAAAAAACCTGATAAGCGGATCCTGTTTGAGCAAAGGCTGCAGATCCACCCACACATAACGGATGGCTTTGTGTCACCGCTGTGTTATAGAGGCTGCAGAGTCACCTCCAGCGCCGAGCTTAGTCCGACACTACTCGCCTTACAATCAGCAGCCAGGGAGGGGATCTAAAGAGGAAGAAGAGCGAGGTTTCCACACTGAGGGTGGATGTGGAGACCAAGGGGGGGGGAGCGCTCGTCGTCCTCTCATCTGTTTGCCCCTTTTCATCTTTCTGCTCCACGTTTGGAAGCGGTTATCAAAGCGCCGCACTCGCCACACGTAGTTTTTAATTAACTACATAATAGCACCGTGTGTGTCTAATATTATGCAGGGCACTTAATCGCTTATGAGTCAACTCTGTCTGTCTGTACCTCTAACTGTGTGTCTGTTGGTTTCAGATCTTTGAGGGCGACGCCGGAGGTCAAACGTACGCCATACCTCCCAGGAGCAGCGAGGTGAGTCACAGCGTTCGCTAACTTTGTCCTGTACAGTTTGTGGATTTATCCACTGCCATCTGTCATTTCATCTTGTTTTATGAGCTGAATTATCGTTTCTGTGTAAAGTTGCAAACATGTCTGCAGTTACTTTGACCTCTGCTGTCTTTCATGGCTTTGATATAGAGCTGTGTTAATCTTTTTACACTGTGTGTGTGTGTGTGTGTGTGTGTGTGTGTGTGTGTGTTACCTGTCCAGGATCAAAGCACAGATCCCTTTCATGTTGATCTGAGAGAGAAATCGACAGCGTATCTATCAAGAGGTTTTTTACACCGTGTTAAACTCTGCTGTGGACAGGCGTCCAATTCACAGCATAATTGACTTAATGGAGAGTGTTGAGTTGAAGTGTCGAGCAGAAGCACTTGAAAGTGTGAGTGTATGGATTTATGGTAAAAGTGTTAAATGATTGAGGAGTGTGATTTCTGGCCATCTGAGCAGCCAGACGCTGCAACTGCAGCTTTCGCAGGTTGTTGAGTGGCGACATGCCTCCATCAACCCAGTGTGAAATACTGCTGCAAGCTTCAGCTCCAGCCCTCACTGGTAGCACGTTTCCACAGATCTGCGTCCTCCTGAGGGCCAAATTTTACAAAATAAGGTTAGCTTAGCTTAGCATAAAGACGAGACTCTAATAGAGGTGACAACATCTGCCAACCAGCACCTAAACACTTGCTAATATTCATGCTACATCTTGTTTGTTTAAACTCACAAAGTGAATTTATCAGGCTATTTCTGGACAGGATGCAGTGAGGAAGGATTATTCCTTTAATGGAGAATGTTTTTAGCTTAAACCCACCTGTTGACAAGGCTTTGAGGTGACTTTTGAGCGTGTAACTCAGTGCATATTAGCTTAAAAATGGAGCTGAAGTTATTAGGGATTTCATTTTGCAGCTGAGTCTGAGTTTTCACAGCACTCTCTTAATAAAACATAAAATACTAAGGGAGAATTCATTGGCGCACAAGGTAAAGAAATAATGAAATAAAAAAAAATATATGATGTGTTAATAATATATTTTGCCGTTTGCCCCGTCAAATAAAATCCCTCCTGGATGAGCAGATGACAGATGAGGATAATGGACGCTTTTAGACAGCAGGATGGGCGTAATGATGAGCTCTGCTCCACAGGATGCTGTGATTCATAGTGACGCTCTGGTGAATGTGGCGAGTGTTAAAACTGCCCCCATGAAGGACCCAGAACAGGAAGTGGTCTGGGGAAACAATAACGGCCTTCATCGGGTCGACGCTTTCATGTTTCTTAGAATGCATCCCGTTTGGTTTGTTTCTGTCTTTCCTCGAGTTTGATGTGGAAAACAGGAATGTGTTTGGTTTAATGGGGATTAAAACCCTCCAGGGTCAGAAGTAGAGGGAAAAAAAAAGAGAGAGAAGGAAGAGCATGGCTGTATTGATTTTTGTCTACAGTCTCTACTCTGTCTTGATGACTTAGCTGCTTTTCCCAAATCCCTTGAATTACTCTAATAAGTAATCATCTTCCACTAATCCTTGGAAGTGAAGTCAAGTGGAGGATACTTCTTGCTCTCTGCAGCACATGACCACCAACCATCCAGCTATTCCAACAGGCTCATGACTGCTGCTTAAAAGCAGGCAGATAAACATCTATATGAACCTGTCACTAACATGGAGGCTGCATCCAAATACTTCTGTTGAGCAGGGTGATGGAAATAAAAATATGGCTCCATTTCCTTTCGCATCCGTTGCCTCAGGAGGTGTTTGATCTCCAGAGAAGTTTGTTTTTTATTTTATTGGCTGATGATCACAATCGCACCACTTTCTGTGTCGCCATGAATCCATAACTCCTGCTTTAATATGAGGAACAGACACAGCGCTGCCCAGTATGAACAGTCAGAGTAGGGCTGGGTATCATTCAGTTGTTTTTTTTTTTTTTTTGCCAATTTCAATACCTTTGTTTTGATAGCAGTTCAATTTTTTTCGATATCTCGATAAGTTAATTTGGGCTTTAATCATGGTCATCATCAGTATTAATTTATTCTTTTTATTATTATTATTATTATAATATTATGATTTCAACTCAAAGTGCTATTTTTTTGTATAATTTGGGCTTTATCATGGTAGATATATTGGGCGATGGTCTGATGATGATGAACAGGCACGGGATTCAACAGTTACTCTTTAGGACCCTGGGGAGTGAGAGTTTGCCTTATGGTGTGTTCACTGGAAGTCAGAACTTAGAGCTCAATTCATCTTAACCTCAAAGTATAGTGCTCCCAGCTCTTCCAGCCTGACAGACGTACGTCAGTAGCAGATAGCAGATGAATTTTATGTCAGGTTGGTGAGATTCATTGGGGTTCTGATTTAAATTCTGATTTGGATCTTGGAAATCCTGACGTTCATACACAACTTGAATGCACCATGAAGCTAAACACACATGCAGAGCTCTTAGTGCTGCTGCAGTGACATTAGTCCTCTGTTTTAGTGGTGATGTTTGTCTCTTTGGGTTGGGAAAGTGGAGGGACGGATCGGTGTCTCTATGACATGTCCTCCTGTCCATAGAGACAGCTGTGATCATGGTTCACAGACACTTAGGTATCTAAATTTGGCACAGAAAAATGATTTATTTTCTGATATCCGATAGGCTCGGAGATCAAAGTTCGGTGCCCTTTGTGTGAGTGTGTTGGTGAAATGTAGTACAGTGGTACAAAAAGAAACCTTAGGTGGAGCTTTGAGGAAATGAAGAGTAATTCGTCTTTACTGACAGGTGGAGTGAATAACACTGATTATCTCTTCATCATGGCACCTGGGAACATTTTGTCCTCAGAAGCAGGAAAAAATGTTCAAGCGACACCAACCTGGAGGGAAAGTGTCTGAAAATGTCCACAGCTCCTCTTCTGTTCTGCTGTTTCGTGGCCTCCCCGTCTATCAGAGGCTGTGCTGTAATATTTGTGTTGCCCAGTTGCTAAGTGGAACAGAAAGGGTGTATTTGTGCAGCGGCCACTAAAACCGTCTGCTGGTCTGCGTTTCCATCTTTAGAAGCTTTTGGGTCGGATTGGAAATAATTTCCACACTTGAGAGGAAAGACTGAAATTTTTTGGCTGAATGCAAACATAAATGCGGTGCGCACACTCACCGCACAGAGCACTTGTTGAAGTCCAGCGCGTGCCCGGACCGTACTGTTGGCAGTCAATCGTGGAACGTTGACCGGGCAACCGTCGGCCCGTTACAACCGTCTTTCTGACCATGAATGAGTGTACAGTGTTAGTCAGCAGCTGGTCAGGTCAGCGCAGGCAACCAAATCTTAGTTTTCCGGTCACGCCATGTCGCTGGGAGACAAACAGGGCGGTTATGCAACTAGTTGCCATGACGGCTTGTTTTTGCATCGCATGACCTCACATCCCTAATGTGCAGGGTGTTCAAGTGGCACCTTGTGTTCCTCCATCCCAACACATCAGGGAGAACATTGGTGCCCTTTATTTTAGTTCTGGTTCCTGGACTAAAATTGTCAAGGGAGCATTTAGATGACAAATTAGACAAATGTTTGTCTGAGCGACACTGAGGACAGTGTGGAGTGAAGTGATTCGGTCCCTTTAGGCTTTCTGTCTGGCAGAGGAAAAACTCTTTTTCCTCTTGAGGTGATGCATCAACTGCAAGCTGCCGGCTCCTGAAACAGAGAGGAAAAGCTCGCACACATAAAACCTCAGACGCACTCCATTTTTATGATCCCATAATGCCTATAAAACATCACTAAACATCCAAAACCTATTCTTTTATGCAATTATCCCTCCTGGTCCCGTGTCTCAGTCTAACCAGGACCTCGTATCGTCTTTGTCAGAAATGCTGAATCACTGATTCTTCATCCCTTCAGTTTCACTACATTTGAGCCTTCCCTTGATAATTGTGGTGTCAGTGGCGCTTTTCCCTCCAGAGACACGGAGTCGCAACCAAAACCCTTAAATGGCAGCCTGCCTGTGAGGTCGAGCGGTGGGCTAACCGCCACCCACCCCCCCTCCCCTCCACCTTAATAAGCAGCTCAAATCTCACCCTTAATGCCACCAACAAACAATTACCTTCAAACGGCTGAACTGAAAGTTTGACTGATTTCAAAGTAAATCGTCCAGAATGCATCACTTCCAGTCAAAGTGACTCTTGTGGCTTTTCAGACCAAATAAATGGGGCCGGACGTCTAGCCCCGCCAGCCGACCCTTGCCAGTCCGCTTGTGTACACGGCCATTACGATGACTATTATGTGGATCAAGTGCCGTCTATGTTGTCAAATGAATTTCTGAAAGGCTAATTGTATGACATCTTTGCTCCGCTGCTTGATCCACAGCCAAGCGTTTAGACTAATGGAAGTGTATTGATTTGTGTGCTGTTACTCAGTCTGCTGCTCTCTCACTCCACCATCCTCCCTCTGTTTACCTTCTTCCCCTTTTGTCTTTATTTACCCTCCCTTCTTACCCTCCACAGAGGCTGGACATGCTCTCCAGCATCTACTCCATGTCGCCCCCTGAGGGCGGTGCGTGGGACGGCATCGGCGGCGCCGCCGACATGCTGACATGCGTCTACATGCCAGACGGCCTGACGGTCCAAGTTCCTGTCAGAAGAGACCAGGCGGCCTCAGACCTCCTGTCTGCAGCCTGCAAGGTACAGAGAAGTGATGACATGACACCACAATAGAGAACAATCCTCCTGACCGTTGCTGCAACAAAGAAAAAGCCATGATGTCATTTGGATGTAGTCATCTAGTATTTTCTTTTTTTTACGTAATTCTTCCAGGGTATTTTTGTGTAATGTGGGGTTTTGTCACACACAAATAAATTTAAGTTAGTTTTAAAAGTCATTCTGGAAAATGACAAAGAAAGTCATCAAAAAACATATAATATGAATAGTATATATGTAAGTCACAGTATATTTGAAAAATGTCATAATATAGTACAACTAAAAATATCAAAAAGTAATTAAAGCCATTTTATAGTATGAATAGTGTATGTGTAAGTCAGTGTGCGTTGAAAAAATGTCATATTATGGTATGACGAAAAATATGAAAAAATAATTAAAGCCATTTTATAGTATGAATAGTATACATCTAAGTCATAGTATATGTTGAAAAATGTCATAAAATATAGTATACCAAAAATATTTTAAAAACTAATAAAAGTCATATTATAGTATGTAGAATGATGTCATGGTGTAATAATAATAATAATAATAATAATAATTTATTTGATTTTATTTAGATATTATCATTATTATTACATAATATAATATAATATAATATAATAATATTAAAAGTATATTTTTATATATTTTATTTATATAGTCACACAAAAGTCAAAGTCATAGTAAGATTATGGTTTAATATGTGAAAGTTCATTTGTGGAGGTTTTGTCAGGTATGGACTTGTTTATGGTGGAGTCGTCTTTTTTTTTGGAGCAGATCCTGTTATATTACTCTCCCCTGGGTTTGAAATAATGCACCTGTTCATAAAGAATGAGTGCACATGGATGGACACACACCTTATCCCCTTGGGCAAAGCTTTTTTTTGTTTACTGCAAATTTGTGTGTAAAGATTGAATAATTCAGGCCTCGGCCGCACAGCAGCTGTCTCACAAAGCGTTGGTGTGTGAAGTCATGATTTAGTGCACGCAGGCCGCTGAACATTAGTGACTCTTGTGTCAACAGGTGAAACAGCTGGACCCGGGCCTGCACTGCCTCCGCCTGCACAGGCGAGCTGGGCAGGGAGTGGAGGTCCGATACGTGAGTCCCGGGGAACTCCTCCGTGATGTGGTGAGGAAGGCAAACATGTAAAATCACACATAAACACATGGTGATCTTCATTATGTGCCCTTTGTTTAATGTGTATTGATTTATCACCCTGTAGGTCAATGAGCAGCTGGAGGTGGTCCCAGTTAATGTGTTTACTGTACACATGAGCAGGCCGAGCAGCACCAGAGACTTCGGTGAGTTGACCACATGTGTGCTTTAAACCCAGTCATGTCTGTAGTTTTATATCTTCTAATGCAATGCTTCTCCTCTTCTTCCTCCTCTGCCAGGTTTTGCAGTAACAGGACACATCGACAGCCAGAAAAACAGCAAGATTTTTGTCAGCGAAGTGCTTCCTGATGACCTGGCATTCAACGAAGGTGCCTGCTTTCACCAGTAATCCTGAAACCAGCGATACCGGTATTGCATGTGACCCTTACCACCTCCTTTTCTGATCCCAGGTCTACGTCCAGGAGATGAGATCCTGGTGCTGAACGGCCGGAGTGTGTCTGGTCTGGACCTGACACTGATCCAGACGCTGTTTGCCGAACAAACGCTGCACTTGAGCCTGAGGCGGGACGGACCCCTGCCGCCGACCGTGGCCTCCAACCACCTCGCTCTTCCTCTCAAACACAAGCAGGAGGTTCGCAGCAAGCACCACCGAGCCAAGTCCTCCTCAGGTGCTTAAATCCACAGAAACACTTTTAGTTTTGGTTTGTTATGCAGATGGAGAGAAAGAGAAACTGTAGCTGTGGCGAGATGCTTTTCTCACTTCTGTATACATACATGACAGCACCAGTTTCACAGATTTCCCTGAAAGCAGCTGTGTCATTTTTTCCTGTGAACAGCCTGGTTCTGCCTCAAAGCTAAAGCGCTAAAGCTGCTGCACCTTGTTGTCGTGGGATCATTTTTCTAATTAGTTATATCCAGAGTGAGCGTTACTCAACTGTCAGTTGCTCACGTTGACAGTTATGCAAGTAGCTTGTCTTGTCACCTTATCCACTTCCGTGCCACTTCTGATCTCTACTTCCTCAAAAGAGAGCCGTTCACTCTTTACCGTCAAAGGAAAATAAAAGTAAAGAAAGCAGCATCTCAGCGTTTCCTGGGGGAGTGGAGGGCTTATAACGCTCTGAATGTATAGCAACCTGTCAGTTTGGGTCAATCTCCCTGCAGACGTGAGGCGTCAGAGCTGAACCGTAAGGTCATCCATGTCGCTGGACAAACACACAGAGATGTATTTTATTTGTTTAAGCTGTGCTCTATAAGGTAAGAGAGTCATCTGTGGTGACTTTTGGGACTTCAGTTGTTCAGTTCATATGGTCTCAGGTTGTAACCTCAATTTTAAATTACACTTAAATGTGTCCTTGTGTGCTCAGACCAGTTCATCAGGTCATTTCACTCCATTCAGTCAGGACTTAAAGTGTGCAAGAAGAGTTTTTATCACTGCATCTGCACTAAACTCCTTCAACATGTGCACAGCCTTTTTATGGCTTTTGTTTTTGATATTTAAAAAAAAACAAAACAAAGAGTCAGCTTCATAGAAAGTATCGATCGTCATCTTAATGATTCTAACTCATTAGATTTCCCTCCTCTGCAGCTGTAATTGAGCACAAAGGGATTAATGGCTCATTACAGAGAGTGGTGGTGCGATCAAAGGGCCTGCAGTTTCCTTCTGGGTCTCTAGAGGGCGAAAGATCCCCTGCTGGCTGATAAAGGAGGCTGGGAGGTAAAAGCCGGCAGTGGGGAATTAACGCAAATTACACAAGTGGTTTCATGATGGCATTCCTTGAAGGAAACTGTGTGTCGTCTGGATTAATTGTACGAGTCAAGAGAATCAAATTCGGATGACTAGATGTCTTTTGTAACTCAGCCCGATCAGTCAGACGATGATTGGTGCCTCAAAAAGGGAAAGTTCAGCTCTACAGGAGGTCCGGAAGTTTCCTTTTGTTTCCTGCTTCCCAGGCAAGAGTTAGTCCTCAGGGCCTTCATTATAGAGGGAAGTAGTGAAAATCACACGCTCATCCTGTCAGGATATACATTTTATTAAGTGTATGTCATCTTCAGAGCTTCTTTTTTAGTCAAAGAATGAAAAAGAAAACAAAGCCTTTAATTAGGATTGACAGAGCCTTTCTTTTTTTGCATGCCATTGCCATTTTTAGACCGGAGACATATTTAAGTTATGTGCGACTGGCAGGCGCCCGTGATGGTTTCAGACTATAATCAGCCAACATTGTTTTTGTACGGTGGTCAAACCTACTGTTAAAAACGTCCTCTGCTCTCTCCAGATGTGTGCGCTGATGCTGATGTTGCAGAGTCGAGGTGTTTAGGACTGGAGAACGGTCACTGTGAACACAGGCCTGTGCAGCACAGCAAGGTAGGAGGAGCTGCACACTGTCTGTGGGCTAAAACCAAAGTATTTCCAGTCTCTCTGTCGCTGTACCTCTCTCTACCTCCTTCCAGGTTTGTTTGTGTGAATCAAGTTTGTGTTGAGACTATGTGCCCACCCACTGGCAGCTGTGAGGTTGTCAGAAACCAGATTGGCACTGATTCTTAGAGTGGCCATGATTAAAAAAATTAAAAAAACGCCATCATACTGTAGCCACATAGTATCAGCACAGCTTATTACTGTCATGCAGACAGGATTTACTGCAATTTTGCACATTATTTTGTTCTCTTCTTTGTTGAAATTTAAGTTGTTGAAGTGTTATGCTTTCAGTTTATATTGTTTATATACAAGGGCTGAAAAAAGATTTCATAAAAAAAAAAAAAAAATATCTGAGATTAATCAGTCATCAGATTTTTTTCCTGCTAAATATCGATATCTGCATTGGCCTCAAAAACTCCAAGAAAACTCAAGAAAATGTTATGACATTTTTGGATCTTGAATTATATTTGTTGAGGTCTTAAAAAGGTCTTAAAAAGTATTAAATTTGACTTTTAAAATGGTGCAAGAAACCTGTGTGAGACATATCTCCTCTATAAATACGCCTTAAATACGTCCCTTATAATTTATGGCAGATTGCATGCCTATTTCTGTCCTGTCTGTTGCTGAATATCCGGTCAGGTTTTTGATATGTAAACCAACTTTATTGAAGTCATTAAACCGAGCATGAGCTGGTCCTGCTGGGAATTATACCTCAGCGCTGTGGTAATGTAATATAGGAGAGAGAGTGTGTGTTTATGGAGCGCAGTAATGAGTGTGTGTGTGGTCATCATGAAGAGCTGTGTGTGTTAATGATGCAGAGATGCTGCAAGCCTGATATCTCACATGTGCATTCATGCATATTCACCTTCTTCTGCATCGTTCAGCTCATATTTTGTCCTTTTTAAGCGACACAGTTGTTCGGCACACTTCTACCGACCTGCTCGTTATGTAACGCTGGCTAAATTAAAAAGGTCGTGTTTATTTCATCAATGATTCATTGATGGTGAATCCAGGCCAAATATGCAGAAAACATCTCTAATTGGCGGCTTTAGTCTAATTGTGTGTCAGAAGGCAGAGCAGTGTTTGACCTGAGGTCGGCCAGGAGGTGGATTTTTCTGGCTCTGCTCGTCTCTTTTTGTTTGCCCGGCGACAAGAGTCAGCTGGGATCTGCACTGCAGCACTGCTGCTGCTCAGCTCCCTGCCGTTTGTCTTTTACTGACGAATGAATGGGAGATAGGTGTGTGTTTTGGTGACGGAGGGAGGTTTACGAATGTGTGTGTGCTCATGCCACTGGCTGTGTGCACATTTGAGGCACAAAAAAGGAAAAAAAAAAAAAGCTCTCCGTCGGGGAGAGTCAACCGCCGTGGAGACGATAAAAAATACAAAATAAAAACGCAGGGTGTGATATTGGTGTTGGTAAATCCGATTTTTTTGCTTTCCCAAAGAATTTAATCACGACACGGTCATCAGTTTGTTCTGTGAGGCGGGAAGAAAGAAAGAAAATCAGCCACCTATGAGCATAGAGGCCTGAGATGGATGGAAAGGACTTATTTCAAGCCTCTTGTCACACCTTGTAATCTGCCTCACTACACTGACTACCTTTTGATTAACTGCTCCGCTGCATTTCAATCTGCGCTTTTTACACCAGAGAGCTCTGTGTGTGTTTTTAGATGAAGTACGCAGTTATTTCCCAGCATTGTTTACGTGGCTCTGACTTTCTTAATGACGTATTTGGCTATAGAGCGTCACAGAAATCGGTTAAATGTAGTTTTATGGTACAATTAGGAGCTCAACCAATCGATTGGTCCCAGAAAACTCCCAGCGAGGCCTCAAATTGAATTAATTTGACATGCATCACACTGGTGTGGTAAAGCACAGCAGGATGCACAAGTCAGAAAAGCTTCATTTTTTTTTTTTGTTTATGCCGGTATCATCCATGGTGATCCCAGTAGACAGATGGAAGGAAGTGGGAGGTAATCTGGCTCGGTCTGGTTTCACCACATGGCTCCAGTCCTCCACACACAGAGGAACATACCAGGATGAAATAATAATAAAGTTAACCAATAATAATAATAAAAAGATCATTAATCACAACCCTGCTTTGGATTATCCAAATTAAAATATGAGTTATCATAATTTTCCTCTTTTTATTGTATTGTGGAACATTATTTATCATATATCGTATCATATTACTGTCATATTACTGCCATGTTACTTAAATGTCAAACAAGATGACAGAATTAGAAAGTTTTTTTGTGTTTTGGAAATTTTGTCGCAATTCGGCGCCCCCTAGAGGTGCCAGCATGATGCACATATGGTCGTTTTATTTATTTTTTTTTTACAGGTAACACCAAAAGAATCCAAAATATGACAACGCGATGTGCAAAATGCAAAAATCAACCAAACAAAAAAAATCGTAGCAACTTAGAGAAAAATCGTAGCGTGCACAATCAAAGGTCTCGATGAGTACAACGCATCGACAAAATTTCATAGCTCAGCAGTGGTCAAATTTGTCTGCACGGGCCTGAATTATTTTAGGTTTAACTGTGGACAGACATATTAAGCCTCTTTGCTTCTGTCCAGACTGAAAGCATTTAAATGGACTCATGAAGGGTTTCATTTGTTTGGGCTCTTTCTAGACCACCTCCTCCTCTTTCTTTCTGCTCTAAATAGTCCCTGTTCCCCTCTTTCACATGTCGACTAGAGTTTTTTTTAACGCTTTTTTAAAATGTGCGATGAACAGAAAGTTGAATTATTCAGTTTCTATTCTCCTCTCTTATCGTGGCTCCTAGACTTCAAAAGGATACATTAGATGCCTGCGGATGTTAGGTCGTATCTTCTTCAAACATGATCTCATCTTCCTTGGAGCTACAACCAGCCCTTTCTAAATTTAAGAGAATCTATTTTACCCACTTGGTGTGTGTGGGATGGGAGTTTTGAGTGGGTAATTTAGGGAGGTGTGTGTTATGACTAAGCCCATCAGTCACCATATGGCCATGAGCGGGCTAATAATCTGGGCTTACAGCTGTCAGTGCAGTTAATGCTAGCCTGCTCTCGTCAGTCCGCTCCACTGTAAACAGGTTGGAGATAAGTTAAAAAGAAGGAGCGACGGAGGGATCAATAGGGACCCGGCTCCAACATGACCCAGATCTGGCTGGAATGACAGCACAAGGGCTGCCTGGCACCGCCGTGGCAGTAGCCATTCCTGTCGTAGCCCCATCGGTAAGCGATGAAGATGCTCGGCCGTGCCTCTACCTCACCACCCTGATGGAGCTCCTGATGCGGGACCAGTCGCCTGCCCAGGCCTTCTGCTCCCTCCTGGCCATGTGCTGGTTCTGGCCGTCCAGCTGCAAGGCCGAGGACAAGGACTTGATCCTGGGCTCTGTGCTGCTCAGTTTGGGACGCCTCCTCAGAGACAAACTGGCCTGCCTGGCTCGAGACATGTCCGCCTGTCTGTCCTGCAGGAGGGACGTCAAAGGGGACAAACTAACGGTAACTAACATGGGCTGATACTACGAGTCAGCCTTCTGCGTGACCAGTTTGACAATCTTTAGCGTTAATTTTTAACAAGCAAACATTTAGTATCATGTGCAATGAATATTTATATTATTTGCTTATTTCTAGCCATGCCAGTGGTGTAGAATCACCATAATACTCACAAATTTTGCCCAGAGGATGAATCCTAATCCCTTCCATGATCCCTTGGATTTTCCTCTAGCACCATCACCGCCAGCCTCAGCTGCTCTGTGCTAATGTTAGCGTGCTAATAAACTAAACCATGGCTGTGAGCATGGCCGTCTCTACTCATCCCTATCCTGGTGATCTTTAATTCAACTGTTCAGTTGTGGGATTTATTGTGTTGGTAGATGAGAGTAGGTCAAAAGGTCATGATGTTGCTTCTCGCTCCATCTCTCCTGCCTTTACTGCTATCCACAGTCTTATCTCAGCAGCGTGGGCTGTATGATAAGTAACTCTATTGGTCTGTCCTGCAGTCTTTATGGGTGAGTGTTCACTCTCAGACCTGTTGGTGTCACGTCATCTCTGGCAGCTTGATGGCCTGGGTAGTTCAGAGTGCTTTAGTTGCTTCTAAATCACCCAAATTGAGTCTTTTTCCAGGGCAGGAAGTGGAGCACAGAGGTCACCGTTTGTTATTCCTCAGGCTTGTTTGTCATCAACCTCAGCAAAAGCATTTCCACTTAACCCTTCGCTTAGTTTGAGGCATCTTGGCGGCATAAGAATGGCGCGCTGTGCTAACGTCACGGAGCCTTTGTACTGGCAGTCATGCAGCCGAGCGGCTCTGAATAGCCTAAAGGAAGCAGCAGAACGGGTGCTTTAATGTGAAGCCGGCTTCATTATTAAAACACACTTCTCTCCCAAAGTCCTCCGAGACTTAGCGGAATAATATTTATTTAGGATGAATAATAAAAAGCATAAATGGGCTTGAGTGGAGCGAGACGGGACGGACCAGCCCTCCCTTCCCCACTCTGTTTGATTTATGAGCGAGCGTCTGCTTTTATTGAGCTTTGAAAAGAAGATGGCATCATGGCACTATAGCCCACTAACATGGCAAATGAATCACTGGCCACCAGGGCGCTCTCTCTGGCTGTCTGTGTGGCTCTCATAGTGTCATGACCAGGCTATTTCCTGTGAGGGATGGTCAAAGCCAGCCCCAGGGACACTCCTGTATGTCATCCCTTCTTCTTTATTCCCTCCCTCCTCATGTTGGTTTGTTTTTTCGGCTAAGACGGGTCCTCTCTGCCGGTGAAGCTCAAGGCTTCTCCTTTGATTTGAACGCTGTTTCATCTGAAAGCAGACTGAGCTCTGTACATAATGGCTCCATTGGAGCGTTAAAGGGAAATGGAGACAGTGTTTAGTGCTTATCATGCTACCTTGCTTTCTGACAGAGCTGAGCTTTTTTTTTTTATCTATACAAAACAAGTATTAGACATAAATGATGTGCCAAAACAGGATGGGGAGATAAAATCCTGCATGGTTATTGCATTATGATCCAACCTCTCAGCTTTCAAATCAATCAAATTAGGAGCGCTGCAAATATAAAAAAAAAAAATATAAGAAATAGAAAGCTTAACTCACTGATTGCCAGCTGTTTTATAAAACAGGACGTGCCTTTTTCCAGTGTTTTTGTCCATTTTGAGTCATATTTCTAGACCCACAGAATATTTAGTACTATGACTCTGAAAACACTGAGTAGCTCAAATGAAAGAAGAGACTCTCTATTTCATCATGGAAAAAATGTTTGTTTTTACCTTGTTCCATTCTTGTTTTATCAGAGGTAGAGTAGAGGACACTTTCACCAAAATCACCACTTTTTGTTCAGATTCTGTTTGTTTTGCTCTCTCATCTCGATCGTCTCCACTTCCTGTTTTGATCTAGTCTCTTTATGCTCTGACTACATCTCCCAGAAGCCCCAGCATTACTCACAGGCTGCTGGAGACCATGATCAGCGACCCGCTGCCGAAAACCCACTTTGATGTATTATTACGTTGATGGCACTCAAAGAGTGAAAAGTAGAATAAAGTTGGCAGTGGGTTACTTTTTGCAGTAGTAGGATACTCTTTATAGCTGTAAGGCACAGTCATGCTACAAAAAGTAATTGCACATTTCCAGAACCAGAATTTTGCACATGGAAGTGGTATTATTGCACATAGAATAGAATGGTACAGATAAAGATAATGTTTATTTATAATCTATGTAAAACAATATAATAATTTCAAGACAAAATGTTCATTTAATGCCTTAAATATGCCATGATAAAGAGATAATCACTCAGTGGTTATAATGTTATGTCTGATCGGCGTTTATAGCGACACATAAATATACTAGATTACCTTTTTTTATGACGTACCAAATAAAAAATCATCTCCCAGTATTTAGGAGTAGATACAGAGGAACCATGACACTGCAGGTGCACACTGTTTATCCCATTAAATCACCCCGTATAATGTGTGATACATGTCACGTTTTATTCTAGTAGAGGCCATCGTTAACATTCCTGCCCTGTTACCCCTCCATCACCGTTTTGGAGTCAGCCATTCCTCTGTGTGTGGAGGTAACCAGCCAGAACAGTCTGCATTGTACCGATGCTATTGAGAGACTGGACACTGATGCAGCCCTCTCCATTCAGCCCTCTGGAAGTTACGCCGAGGTCACAACGAGAGGAGGAAGAGGAAAGTAGGATTGATGGCAGGATGTGAAAGTAGACATGTAGGAAGGCCGGCGCTGATGGAAAGAGACGGACAGCGAAAGAAGACAAAGTCACCAGGAGATGAAATCCCATCTATTAGCACAAGTGGCCACACCGTCCACCAGTGATTGATATGCAAAACAAGCCGGCAGCGAGCACGTTTCCTCTGCTTACGCTCACAGAACGGCAGGGCGCTGGATCAATGGCTCAGCCCCTTCAAAGCTTTCTGACCCGGGCCTGGCAGTGGACACTAATGAGAGAGCAGGGGAGGAGAGGGAGCTGACCGGCCGTCACGTTAAAATCAGCCAAATATTCAGATATTTTCTCCACCTCTGGAGCCGTCATGCCAGCGTCCAGGGGAGGCAGACTGCGTAGGAAGGGCTGCTCTCTGGCCCAGAGGACCCGGCGGCAGGTTACAGCAGCATGGAGGCTGCTCTACAGACTGCTGTTCATGGTGAGCAGAGATTCACTCTGTTTCTGCTCTAATATCTGATGAAGGGCTCTGGTTACAAGAGATGTCACTGCTCCTGAAAGTGAGTGTTTAATGTAAGGGATTAATATTGATATAGATGTATAGCTGTAATATCAGTTTAGCTTGTCTGAAATAAAGAAAAATGAGTGGATTTATTTAAGGAGTTCTTGACAGGCCTTTTCGTGTAACATCAAGTGGATCCAACAGTCGCCGGACGCCTCGGTGACAAAATGCCTCAACTCCTCACTGCATTTTATTTTTTCTTTTACCAGCAAAGGTTGACGAAGACCTCTTTTCCAAATTGACTTAAGGGCATACATGGCGAGAGGAGGTGGAAACATGATCCAGAGCTGTCAGCTGTCACAGAGAAAAACCTGAATAGGAGTCCACAGCAGCGCTGTCAGATCCACTCTTCTTTCCCGGCGCTCCCGGGCTTTTCTCCCGCCTCCGCTAGCTCCCGTCCTCGGCTCTTAATTGGTTATTTGGGCCAGCTGTCAGGCTGTGTTGCTGGGATTGTTGTGAGGCAACAATTCCTGAGTCATGACAGCGTATGTACCCGCCTCCCTCCAACACCTTCAGCTTTTCATCTCTCTTTCTTTCTGCCATCCTCATCACGCTCTGATGCAGGTGTCTGCCATTTAGCGTTGATAAAAATCTTACGGCGCTGTGCTCGCCACGATCCCCAGCGTCAAATTAAGAATAAAGGCTCTTTTCTCCACCCATCGTCTTATTCATGTGTGTGAGAGGAACACGAACATGTGGGCGTGATGAGAATTAACTACCAGACTGGCCTCCCCTTCCTTCTGGGCGCCTGTAGCCGAAATAAACGGCAGATATGAGCGTTATCTCCCCGCCTGCCTGCAGCTAGCAGTGGGCTGTTTGATGAATATGTCACTCTGATATCCTTAACCTCTGTGTTTCCTGCAATCTCCCTCCGTCTGGTACAATATGGAGTTTTCCCAGAGCGAGGAAGGCTGAAATCACCAGTGTCTGAAGTGAGTTTTGTGATCTTTAATGGGACAGTGTGTCAGCTGCACTCACTGCTGAATTATTTCCAGATGAGGAGAAAAACTTCATGAATGTTGGGGTGCATTGTTTCCCATCAGCTCAGATAGAGAGAGAGTGTGACTTATTTACTTATTAAGTAAACCTCAACATCTCTTGCATATATTGCCGTGGAAGTTTGTTTTATTCTATAATTATGGGGTCAAAATTTCAACTTTCTGACCAAATATATAAAACTATTCATCCAAATCAGCCTCAGCTGTACTTTGTAAAATAGTGCACAAGGTAAACCCAGGGTTCCCATTGTTCCTTAAAAAGTCTTAAATTAAAATCTGGGTAATTAAGGTCTTAAATTGTCTTAAATTTACTGTAAATTTGCTGTAGGTATTAAATTTTCAGATGGTGCGTTTAATGCCAATAGGAAAACTCAGTATTCAGAGATTTACTGCAGTTTTGCACATTATTTTTTTCCACAAAGTGCACTTCTTTGTTCTTGAAAGTTGTCAAATTAAAGTTGTGGAAAAAAGTTAAGTGTTATGCCTTCAGTTTATATCGTTGTTGCAAGTGTTAAAGGGCTGAAAAAAAATCATAAAAAAAAATATTGTCAGCGATTAATCATTTATCAGATTTTTACCTGCTAAATATAGTTATCAACGTCAGCCTCAAAGACTCCATATTGGTCTGGTCCTACAATAAATCGACTATTTTCTACCAAAGAAATTGCTGTGACATAAATTAAATTTGTTCAGGTCTTAAGTATTAATTTTGACTTTTAAAATGGTGCAAGAATGCTGCTTTTAGAGATTAAACCTGCTAAACATGCAACATGTCAGCATCGTCATTATGAGCATGGTCGCTTTCTGATTTTCAGCCTTGTGTCGGTGTGTCCGTTTGCAGCACATGTGTGCGTCTGCACTCTGCAATCAGAACATCCTCCACCAGCGCCGAGGGAGACATTAAGTCCCCTCGTAATTATCATCCCACACTGAAAGAGCTCCACAGAGAAGCGATGCTGTGGGTGGTGGATCACTTGAAAGAGGCTTAACCCAGACATGCAGAGAAGACATGGAGAGGCATTTCCCCTCTCTGCCTCTTTCACACGGTCCACAGTATAGTGCAGCAGTGGAGGCCATCTCTGGAGTGACCACGCTGTAATGAGCTCGCTGATGAGTCGCCGCCTTATTAATGGCAGCCTTGATTGTCTGTGGGCTCCCTGGGGGTGGATGGTTGGATGGATGGGTGGGTGGATGGATGGATGGATGGATGGGGGGGAGTTATGGGTGGTAGCTCATGCCGGTGTCAGAGCCGAGCGACTCTGACAAGCTTTCACGATCTGCTCGGAAAGTGCGATGCCTGCAGTGTAAAAATGAAGGGCGCATCGATCGGTGCGTGTTGCCGTTCAGTCTGTAGTAGCGAGCTGCACTTGAATGCTTGTTCATGCGATACCCCACGCATGCATAACACACACAGGAAGGCAGAGTGCTGAGCAGCTGTTTTGCCCTCTCACTGCTCGACCTGCTATTACTGCTGCTTATCAGCCACATATTGTAATTCCACATCATGTTGCTCAGTTAGAATAAGGATGGCTGGTCATCATGAGGCTATTTTTAGCCTCGAAATCACATCATAATTGATGGTTTGCACGTGACAAGTCGAGCAAATGTGCTTGTGAAGTGGTAACCTGTCAGGTAAGAAATTAGCGTGGGTTTAGGTGTGTAGAAACATTTACAGTAGTGCTTGAAAAACACACACCATACAGTGGAGACCACAGCGTCATTTCGAGAGATTTTTCCCTCGCTGCTAGGGGAACAGAGCAGAGAGGTTTCATAATGGCTCACAGACTATAAAATCTAACCCGCCACGGGCAAGACTTCACGGTATGATGTTAATTTCTCCACCCCAGGCAATTCAGTTCAACAAAGGCGACGCAGGTTTGCGTTGAACGCCTCTGTAAATGATAGCTGACTGGAGGAAGTGATCGTTTTTTGTGACTGGGCGGAGGTATTATCATCTATAAACTATTACAAACAAAGACATGACCATGTGGGATCTCCCGGCATGTCAAATGTGACACAAAGCTGCATAACAGTGCATTATGTGATGTGATATAATGCTATCTGCTGGGATATTCACTTTGTCTTTGATGCAAAGCCAATTAGCATAGAGTGCATAACTAAATCTTCACAGCGCTCTCAGTATACCCAGGAGAATCACCGGCCATGTACAGTGCAGAATTCTATACATCATTATTTTATACATGCACAGAGCTGCAATCATTACTGTGAGTCGTTAAATGAGGGAAGTAAAAGAGCTCATTTGAATGGATCCTTGAGATCTCTGTACAGAAACATGCCTGTGTGGCTGCATGCAGTTTATTATAACAAAGGGTGGGAAAAAATATCGACATGACAATATATCGCAATGCTTTTTCTTCTGATACACTATCAATTTTTAATTTATTAAAATTGATTTTTCCATCCCAAAAAAGTCAGATTTTGGGCCGATTGTAAACCCAGAGCAGCGTCCGCATGTTGATAATAAAAAATGTATACGTATATAAATATATATACAACATTGCAGTAATGTATTGATATTATAACAGCTGTTATATCCAGCTGGCTGTTCTAATACCTGTCCTGTCTCTGCAGAGCGTGGACACTGTGTGCACTCTGTACCAGTCCTTCCAGGAAGGGACGGGTTCAGGTCCTGGGGGTCTGATGGACGACACCAAAGAAGCAGTGAGGCAGGGAGGGGAGCTGGGGTCGGGTCCCGCTCGAGACGCCACCCTGCTCAGACCTTGTTCCAAACATATGAGCGCCACTGAGAGGTTACGAAAGGTCATCCAGGAGCTGGTGGACACGGAGAAGTCGTACGTCAAGGTGAGACCACGAAGATTTGACCGAATATCCTCTAAGAAGCTAATGTGAATATTTTATTAAAGTCTTAAAAGCTCCCATTCTTAAGTTTTTATTGGTGTAATTTTGGAATTAATGTTTTTTTCTGATGAATGAATATTATATTAGTGTTTGGTAAATGTAGCCAGCAGCTTAGCTTAGCATAAAAACTCAAACAGCTAACCTGGTTGTGTAAACGGTGTTCAATCTGTTAAAAAAACGAGAAGGAGTTGAGGTTTTATGGTGTTTGATATATTTCTTAATCTTGCAGAAATCTTGTGTAACAAAATATAATTTTTTTTTCAAATGGATAAAGATATAACACACCATGTAAAGATGGGTTTGTTTAACCTGAGTCAGCTGTTTCCAGACTGGATGCTACACTTGATTAAGCAGCTGCTGATTTCAGCCACACATTTGACCAGAAAGCCAATAAGCATATTTCCCAAAATGCTGAACTTTTATTATAAGACATCAAGCTCAGGAGTGAAAAGAGACATTAAAGAATGTGAAGAAATGAAAGAGAAGCTGTTTCCTGTATCACTTAGAGCTCTTCCACGCCTCCTCCTCCTCCTGTCTAGACTTATTTATCTTCTTCCTGCCCGATCATTTCGCTGCCCTCATGTTTTCCATCATGACCTTTTCCTCCCTGACGCACATTAAACAGCCACATTCATGATCTTGTTGACTCTGCAACACTCGTCATGGCTGGCATTTTCTCCCCTTTCTCCTTCATCTCCTTGTGTTTCATTAAGTCCATCTCCTCTGCAACCCGCCGTTCGTTTGTAATTGAGTGAGGAGATTGTCTTGATGCAGGCCTGCTCTCCTGTATCCACGAGCCTAGTGAGGCGGTTTGGGGAGGGGCCGAGGAGGAATCTCATAAATCAACCTAATGAGAATATCTCCACTGATACCAAGACAAGCTGGAGCCACATTAGAGATGTGGGAGAATGAGGCGAGGGACTGTGGGAAGGAGACAACTGGAGGTTATAAAGGGAGAAATAAGTAGTGATTCAGTGATGAAAGGGCTTTTTAATGACATGCAGGTCTTTATTATTGCTGTTTGATTCCTCGTCTCTGACCTTCCCATCTATTTTTTTGCTGCTCAGGATCTGGCCTGTTTGTTCGAGATCTACCTGAAACCCCTGCAGAATGAAACCTTCCTCACTCTGGACGAGGTAGGTGGAGACTGCGTGTCGTAGCGTGATAAACATCATGCAGGAGGTGAACTCTGCTAGGCTATCTCCCTCATTACCAATGTGAATGGCTGGAGGACAAATTAGCGTCCCCCTGCACGGAGCTTCAAGCGTCCCAGTGGGACACCAGTAAGGGCCAGTTGGTCCTTGCTGGTCACCTCTTTCATTAAGACTGTTTTTTCCCCTCTCCAAACACCTTAAATGAAGCTGTTCCTACGACAACATGCAGCATGCTAATGACCTCAGTTTGCAGCTCTGTGCCAGGTGTGACCTCAAACACAGGACGACTCTCTCAAGGCACGCTAGTCGATAGGCCACTGAGCTCCGGGGCAAATTAAAAGGCCATTATGGGACAGCGGGACGTGTCCGGACACAAAGTGGACAAGAGCGCAGCTTTTAATGAAGGGAAGCGATGACCCTAGGTGTGCATGTAGGGGAGGGTTTGTTCCTGTGTGACGCATTTCTGTAGCTAAGTGGCTTCTGTTAGAGATGGAGCCATCGGAATAGAGGTTTTATAACACATCCAGAGCACCTGGCTGACTGATTGTCATGAATTATAAGCAGTCTTTTTCCCCCTCACTCTGTCCATCCTTACGCACAGTTCTTTACGACCTCTCCTGTCTTTACTACCCCTCAGATGGAGAGTCTGTTCGGCAGCCTGCCAGAGATGTTGGACTTCCAGAGGGTCTTCCTGCAGACCCTGGAGGAGAGGATCGCCTCCTCGCCCGACTTCGACACCCTGGAGACCCCCTCGCAGTTCAAGGTGAGATATATATATACACACAGTGCATATCACCTTATTGATTAAATGTCCACAGCTTCAGCGTGGATTCCACGGGTCAGGGTATACAGGACAATATTATCCTCAAGCCAGGTGATTCCAAAGAAAGGTATGATCTTTGAGGTTTATAAATAATTGAGGCAGTGTGGCGGCAGCATCGACGGCTGATTTATAGGCTTCACAGGACAATATGTGGGGGTCTATTGATCGAGGCGGCGGTTCACTGGTTGGGTTGTGAGTCGCTGGAAGCTAGTGTACTCAAGAGGTTAGATGAGAGAGGGAGGACAGAGGTGGCGTTTGAATCGTCTCCCCAGAGAGGGAGGACAGAGCGGTGCGGTCATGACTTCCCATGTTCGCACTCTTTCATCCCTCTTTCTCTCTGTACTCTTCATCACTCTCTCACCATCTGTGTGCGCCGCTCAGTCGCTGCCTTTGTTTCCTCCTCTCATGACCTCTCTGTTTTACAGAAGCTGCTGTTTTCTCTCGGGGGATCCTTCCTCTACTATGCCGACCACTTCAAGCTCTACAGCGGCTTCTGTGCAAACCACATCAAGGTCCAGAAGGTCCTGGAGAGAGGTAGAGCACATGAGGAACACATGACAGCCTGACTTCAGAATAGAAATGTGCAGATACTAATTCAAAGTGTAAATTCAGCTTCCTTGCACCTACATTGCATCAGAGACGCCTCACAGCAGTCACTGTTGAAGCTTTGGCTTCCTCTTTTGGGAAACAAATCAATTATGTACAAAAAGTGATGAAAGTGAGGTGAGCGGTGCTCTGTCCAGGTTACTGCACAAAAAAAATACCTTCCACTTGTGATCTATGGCTTCTAAACATTCAAGGTATCACCTGTTTAAACAATCTGGGTTTTTTTAATATGCAGACTTTGGATAACCTTGTCCACATAAAAAGTGGGCTGTTAAAAGCTGAGAGCCCCAATAACTCCTGGTGCGGCCCTCAGCGTATGACAGAGTAGAAATTTTAAAGTTGATTTATGGCCGCTGTGACGCCGGACTTTCTGACACTGTTTGGGAACACTGCCCAGCGCAGAGAGAAATGTAAGAAAATTGGCTTCTTTACCAACATGGGGTGGGCAAATTACCCCCAGCGCTGCTTAAATCTGCCCCATTACTAGAATTACGTGGGATGTTCCTCAGAGTGAACAGCAAGATGGCTATTTAATAGGATTAGAAGAACAATAACACTTAGAATGACCTAGAAGAGGTGGAACAAAAAGCCCTGGTGCCTGAAAGAGAGTCTGCAATGTCAAATATTTTGAAAGTTCATGACTGTTAGGATTATGATATTGTGCTGCCGTTACATGAAGATCCTTTGTCATAATCCTTTGAGGAAAATCTTCCATTAAATTACAAAATAAAAATAAACCTTTGATTCAAATGTAACAGAAGAGTAGAAAGATTATTTCTACTTATTTTTATTTTTTGGCTTCATTTATACCTTACATATTCAAATATACCAAATTCATACAGACATTTTTTTTTAGAATAGAATAGTTTTTTTATTTATCACCCACCATAGCAGCATAGACAAGTTGCAGTAATCGAGAAACAATAAACAACAGCAATGTAATAATAAGTAATAATAATAGTGATAAATATTTCCAGTATCAGGGTTCCTGTGGTTCCTTAAAAAGTCTTAAAAAAAGTCTTATAATCCAGGTAATTAAGGCCTTAAATTGTCTTAAATTTGCTGTAGGTTTTAAATTTTCAGATGGTGCATTTAATGCTAATAGGAAACACAGATTTCAGAGATTTTGCACGTTGTTTTGTTCACTAAGTTCACTTCTTTGTTCTTGAAAGTTATGAAATTGAACTTGTGTCACTCCTTCAATATATATTGTTGTTGCAAATGTTAAAGGGCCGGAAAAAATATTGTTTATCAGTTTTTTTTTTCCTGCTAAATATCAGTATGAGCCTCAAAACTCCATGTTGGTCAGGCCCTACAGTAAATTGATTATTTTCTACCAAAGAAATCATTCTGACATTTTTGGGTCTTAAATTTTATTTAGGTCTTAAAAAGTACTAAATTTGACTTTTAAAATGGTGCAAGAACCCTGAAATTTGTACCAAATAAAAAGGAAGGATATATTTTTAACTGCAAATGAAAGGATAATTAAGCACAAATCTTAGATGAATAAAATGTATTTTTATTACTATTTGTAATGTGGATGTCATCTGTAGAAATAGACATAAAAAATAAAAAAGCAAAAAAAAAGTGCAAATTGTTTTGAAACTATTTATATGGTAATAATATGATGTCTTTCAAAAATCACCTGTTATATAATGATTATTCTGAAGTCCTGTGGGCAGGTGCAGGGAAAAGATGGCATATTCAAAGTGCATTTCTTCTCTAAGCAGAGCTCTAAATGCTGGGGATATAGTAGGTATATAATAGATCATTTCACAGCACAGATAAGAATAGACGAGTATAACAGGGCTGATAGTTGAACGTTTAGTCGTCTCAGCGTGATGAACAACCAGCTGATCCACGGACACACACAAGAAATCTGTGGGAGTTTGTCAACCCTTAAAGTAATTATATGCCCGTCTCTGCCATTATCATCACCCCCTCCCTTTCCCATCATGCCAAGGGCCCTGGGTTGCCTTAGTTTCTCTGTTTATTTGTCGACTCGTTAATTGCCTGCCAATTACTCTGGGAGGTGTGGATGCGGCTGCCTGTCTGTGCTATAATTAATACTTTAATGGCCCCCCTCGGTAGGCGTAGCGCTCAGGGAAAATGTCATCACCTTTACAGTAGGCTGATTCTCCATCATACCTGGCGGTTCACACGATGCTTCTGGCTTCACTCCCATCTTCATCATTTTCACCATGTTGTAAAAACAGCTTCGGCGTTTTTCTGGAAACAGCTTGTCTTCAGTTTGTTATGACACTCAGAGGTGATGGGCTGAGTATAATAGATGCATCAGCAGATGTTTACGCTTAAATGCTGCAGTGGTCGTGGTAGCCTGCACCACCCCCTGCTGGAGACGCCTTATTGCACCATGACTCTGCACCGGCACTGTTTTAGATCAGAGTTTGGATTACAATCAGCCACTCTCTCTCTCTTTATGCATGCAGGAAAGATGCTGAAAATGTGTTTGTGTGTTTGTGTTTGCAGCTAAGACGGATCGGGCCTTCAAGGAGTTCTTGGAAGCGAGGAACCCCACTAAGCAGCACTCGTCCACCCTGGAGTCCTACCTGATCAAACCGGTGCAGAGGGTCCTCAAGTACCCCCTGCTGCTCAGGGAGCTGGTCTCCCTGACGGACGCTGACAGCGAGGAGCACTACCACCTCACCCGTACGGACATAAACACACATACTGCCATTCACGTTTGTCGTTTGCTCTCATGCACCTAAACACAATAGACAAATAAAACCTGCTACTTTAAAGAAAAGCCTGGGCGTGTCCGCTCTACTCTCCCTGCAGAGGCCCTGAAAGCCATGGAGAAGGTGGCCAGCCATATCAACGAGATGCAGAAGATCTACGAGGATTACGGCTCTGTGTTTGATCAGCTAGTTGCCGAGCAGAGCGGCCACGATAAAGAGGTAGACGCACATCACATGTTTCTAATCATCAAGCACAGGAAATATGTTTAATCTTCCTTTGTAGTCCAGATCAGTTTCCCAGGGTGGCTGCTGCAAGGGCTTGGTGTTGAAAGTGAAATACTAAATACTTATAGCGATCTACTTCAACCCAGTTAACTATCAGTGTTTAGCGCCTTATGCTGTTGACGCCGTCTTCTGTGCATCGCCTCCAGGGATCGAATATATTTACAACTTGATGGAATATTTAGTTTGTAACCGCCGCAGTATAAATATTCAAAGTGAATGCTAAATGATGTCTAGGGCACTGGGTGGTTTCAGCAGCTAGCAGACAACAAAAAATATATGTAAAGGTTTACTTGATATTGAGCCTGTGTGCAGACAGTAGTTTGTTTTGTCTGTGTGGAGCGGCAGATATTTAGCATGTATCACACGGCTGTACACTCCAGCTAAAAGCTGTATCCGTCTCCTGTGTGTCTTTCTCAGGTCACAGAGATTTCTATGGGAGAGTTTCTCATGCATTCGTCAGTGGTGTGGCTCAACCCTCATTCGTCGTTGGGTCGCATGAGGAAAGACCCAGAAATGACTGTGTTTGGTGAGTCGGCATGCCTCTCAGCAGCACAACGTTCCCTCTGGATGTCTGCAGCTGCAGTTTAGTCAGTACAAACCAAGTAGTGTCTCCAACGGCACTGACAGCTTTCAGTGAATCTCAATATCCACAGCTGTAACGCTGATGGATGCTTTAAGGCTTCAAGCTGCACTCTAAAACACAGTCAGTCGCTTTCCCCAAGAGGCATTCACAGTGAAAACTAAGACGCTGATGTGTTCCCTCTCACCAGTGTTCAAGAAAGCGGTGATATTGGTCTACAGGGAAAACAACAAGCTGAAGAAGAAGATGGTAAGCAGTGTGTGCGTTGAGCTCATTTACTCTCCCATGGTGCATTTGGAGTGAAACTCACCGTTGTGTTCTCTCCATGATGACCAGACCAACCCTCGTTCGGCACTTTCTCATGGAGATTCAGACCCCTTTAAGTTTCGTTGGCTCATCCCGCTGTCTGCGCTGCAGGTCAGGTTGGGAAACACTGCAGGTAAAGAGGCTGGCACACTAAATCACTCACAAAGTACATCCACTAAATCTTTTTGTTCTTCTTATTCCCTCACACAAACCCCTAAGCTCATTCTCCTTGCCCACACACACACACACACCTCTTCTGGCGTTTATTCTCAGCTCCCTCCCTCCTTATCTCCGTCTGAAACCATAAACCATATTTGGACCGTGTGATTAAAAGCCTCTCCTTTATTTCCTCGCTCCCTCAGGAACAGGCACAGAAAGCAGCTGCATCTGGGAGCTGATTCACTCCAGGTCTGAAGTGGAAGGCAGGCCGGAGACGGTCTTCCAGCTGTGCAGCAGGTCAGAGATTAAAGTGAAGATTAATGCTGCTCCGCATTCATCGAGTCCATAGCTTTTTTATTTTGTCAGGATCCACTGAACCATCCTTTAACTCTTTGAGTGTCAACTGTTTTATAAAACAGAAAGTGTCTTGTTCCAGCGTTTTTGTCCATTTTGAGTCATAGTTCTAGACCCACAGAATATTTTGTACTATGACTCTGAAAACACTGAATAGCTCAAATGAAAGAAGAGACTCTCTATTTCATCATGAAAAAAAATTTTTGTTTTTACCTTGTTCCATTCTTGTTTTATAAGAGGTAGAGGACACTTTCACCAAAATCACCACTTTTTGTCCAGATTCTGTTTGTTTTGCTCTCTAATCTCGATCGTCTCCACTTCCTGTTTTGATCTCTGTGGTGTATACTGTCTCTTTATGCTCTGACTACATCTCCCAGAAGCCCCAATATTACTCACAGGCTGTAGGAGACCCGCTGCAGAAAAAACACTTTGACATATTATTACATCGATGGCACTCAAAGAGTTAAGAAACCAAAGATCCTGTCATCCCTGAATTCTTGTTTTCGTAATATTTAAAGCAACACAACTGAGCCCATCTTGCACAAATTTTTATTCTAATCTGGATTCAAAATAGCATTAGTGCAAAAAAAGCATTTTTCTTTTATTTTTAATTCCAACTTTGGTCCCACCACTCAAGGACAAACTAAACGAAATTAGCATTTGCTGTTAATAATTAATAAATAATAATACAGCACTCATCTGCATATAGATTATATTACAGCAAAAAGAAGTGGACCTGAACTTGAACCCTGAGTAACACCTTTTGTTAATGATGAAAACACAGGATGGTTATTTCCCAGTATGTTGTCTCTGTTATTTACTGGACTGATTTCATGCAGTAATAATAATCTAATATTTTATGGCTTCTACAAAAGCAAACAGTCAAGATATTTACCTCCGCTAAGGAGGTTATGTTTTCACCAGGGTTTGTTTATTTGTTTGTTGGTTTGCAAAATAACTTAAAAAGTTATGGACAGATTTTGATGAAATTTTCAGGGTTGGTCTGAAGTGGTCTAACTTAAAAGTGACTCATTTTTGGTGGTGATCAGATCCGATTCAGTGGCACCACCAAAAATTAATCGGTTTTAAGTTCTGGCCAATCCTGAAAATTTCGTCAAAAACCGTCCATAACTTTTTGAGTTACTTTGCAAACCGACAAACCAACATACAAACAAACAAATAAACACAACATAACCTCCTTGGCGGCGGAGGTCTGCGCTCTCTGAGTGCTTTTCTAGTTGTGTGTTCCAGCTGTTGGTAATTTGCTAATTCTCATTATCACTCCTAATGAATTCCATCACACATTTCACCAGGGACACTGTAATCTATAATTGTCTCCTGAAATCAGGTTTAACACTGTGCTCATGTCGTCCTCCTCAGCGTGCCCGAGACCAAGGTCAGCATCATCAAGGTGATCCGCTCCATCCTCAGGGAGAACGTGAGGAGGAACGCCAAGAGCGAAGGAACGTTGGAGAGGAGCTCCAAGGAGCGAGTTCTCCCCCTGCACTGCACCCGACCCTCCTCCGCCCGGCTGGGTGAGTCTCCTGAAAACACCTGGAGAGATATTTCTTTCAATTACAAAGCTATAAAGTTGAGACTATGAGGCACTGACTGCTGGGAAATATTCCCATAAAAACCTGATATAAGGCAGAGAAGTTGCCAACTTCTTGTCAAGTTAAAGCAAGTATTTTTATTTGTACAGCCCAATATCACAAATTAAGAATTTGAGTGCTTTATGATCTCTAGAGGATATGACTCCCTCTCTGTGCAAAACTCCAGGAAAAAAAAACATTTTAAAAGGGAAAAATAAAAGCTCATAAAAACATTTTAACAGAAAAATAAATGGTAGTAAAGGTCATAAACTATGTCATGTCCTCCAGAGATGGTGCTCCTCTGACTTCCATCTCTGTCACCAGGTTCAACCAGAGCTTCCTGGTTGTGTAAGCAGCCTCCTGGTGATCTCTCTCCCAAGCCGGACTCGGATGAGGGGAGTCTGAGCAGTGGGACGTACAGTTTGTCTGGAGCTCCTCCACCTTCTACCCTCCCAGTCCAGCAGAGCTCTGGATCAAACCTGCAGCCCCGCTCCACCTCCGCCGTGAAGGAGTCTGATATTTTAAGCGACGAGGACGACGACGGCTTCAGCGAGGGGGGGACGAGGAGGGACAGCGGAGACAGCAGTTCCCCAAGCAGCACCATGGAGGCTCAGTTCCTCCAGCTGAAACTCTCAGAGGATTCTGCTCCGGCTCCTTGTGTTCAACCTGAGGCAGGGGACACTCCGGAGACCCAGCCCAAGCTGATGCAAGGACAAGTCAAGAGGAAGTCCAGCAGTTTGAGGAGGAGCCAGGGGGCGCTGTTGAACATGAAAGTGCACAGCAGGTCACTGGACAGCCAGACGGACGCTGCGTCGTCGCCAGGCGTCGTGGATCTCAACGCGCTGCTGGAGAGAGAGTTTAGCGTCCAGAGTCTGACCTCTGTAGTGAACGAGGACTGTTTCTATGACCCAGCTGAGAGCTCTGGAAATGCCGCCTCCTCCTCTTAGGGGGGCAGGATGGACGGAGCTCCCTGCGCCAGGGCAGCTCGTTACTGGTCATGAAGGTAAAAGACTGACCGAAGCTCCTGCAGGCTCCACCAGTGTGGCTGTGAAATCGTTTCTCCCCCTTAGAGAGGTGAAGCGAGGTGATTTCTGTCCCAGTCGTAATGACGGTAATGAATCTGCCAAGCACTGATGCCTTCCTGTGATTTCCTCCCAGCAAACAGGCTGAGTGATGATTTCCATCCTGGTTTCCCCAGCGGCTCACAGCCCAACGGCAGTTTTTATTCCATTTTTGACCTTTTCTATGAAGAATGTCGCCTGTCGGTCCCAAAAAAGTCGTTGCATAAAGAGCCACGATGAAGTCAGAGGTCATGGGTTCAGGGCTGGTGGAGTATTCTTTGTATTTGGTATCAGAGAACCAAACACTGTCGACCAACGCTTATTACAAACTGCAAAAACTTAACTTGATCGCGCCCAAAGAGCTGTGGCAGTCATGAAAAGACACCTGACATCCACACACCAAGCCTTTTTGCTGTATTCTGTGCACTAAAGTACAACATGAAAATATAAATATTTTTTATCTGTACAGGTTTTAATGTTATTAGTGCTATTCTTATTTATTAATAAGTCGGACTTTGTATATCTTAGGAAACTAAGACTTTTTGAGTGAAAGCTGGATCCATTGGCGAAGTATTTGGTTAATTAATAAATGAATAAGTACAACATATGCAATATCGCTTGACATTTTTTTCCCCACTCATTTTAAAACGTCGCCCACTGGATTTTGGTCGCATTTCACTTAAGGTTTCCAGTGAATGCATTGATGTGTTTTTGAGGTTTGGCTGAAACATTTATACTACAGTAATGTTTAAAATGCATTGTTCATTTTTTATGATTGTGTCCTGTATAGATATATGAATAATCTTTTCTATCTTTGAAGCATTTCTGTATTCTCTTATACATACTTGACACTGTACAGGTAAGACACGAGGCAGGAATTAGGATATTTTTGTAAAAATCTTTGGTTTGCCGGAGCGTAAAGTTCTTTTCCTTCTCTACTTTACCATGCCTTTTGATGCTAGCCTACCAATGAATGTGAATGTCCCTTTCTTATGGAATTGTTTTTTGAAATAAAAGTTTGTGAATCTGTGAATAATGTGTGGAGAGCAGTCCCTTTGCTTGTCAGTTCAGGTTTTCTGCTTCTCTTTGCTCTGCTGACAGGTAAAGCAGTGCTGGGAAGGATCCAGGCCACCAGTGCCTGATTAGCTGTCATAAGAAAAGCAGGTATTGGAAGAAAAGGTGTTTCCTCGATAGGCGACATCGTGATCTGACAGAAGTGGGCCACAGTTACATGAACAAAGAGCTGCACTGCTGTGATATGAAACTATTGACTTCAGTCAACGTACGACAATGAGGCTTTTTCTTGACCTTTTCTAATTGTCACTTTTTTCAACCTACTATAGTGAGACATTTTTACAAAAGTTTGGATATCCTATAAAATGTCTTTTTTGTGACTTTTTTTTTAACAAATATTACCATAAATGCGTTCAGGATGCTATGAACAGGCTCTCTGATGACTTTCTGTGACATTTTTCACATTTTTTCGACATACTATAGTATGACATTTTTACAAAAATTTGGACATCCTATAAAATGTCTTTTTTTGTGGCTATTTTTAACAAATATTCCTATAAATTCGTTTAACATGCTATAAACAGGCTTTCTGATTACTTTTCTTGACATTTTACAACGTGACATTTTTTGACTTTTTCGACATCCTATAGTATGACATTTTTACAAAAGTTTGGATATCCTATAAAACGTCTTTTTTGTGACTTTTTTTTTTTTTAAACAAATATTACTTTAAATTCATCCAGGATGCTATAAACAGGCTTTCTGATGACTTTCTGTGACATTTTTCACATTTTTTCAACATACTATAGTATGACATTTTCACAAAAATTTGGGCATCCTATAAAATGTCTTTTTTGTGGCTATTTTTAACAAATATTCCTATAAATTCATTTAACATGCTATAAACAGGCTTTCTGATGACTTTCTGTGACATTTTTCACATTTTTTTGACATACTATAGTATGACATTTTTACAAAAATTTGGGCATCCTATAAAATGTCTTTTTTGTGGCTATTTTTAACAAATATTCCTATAAATTCATTTAACATGCTATAAGGCTTTCTGATTACTTTTCTTGACATTTTACAACGTGACATTTTTTGACTTTTTCGACATCCTATAGTATGACATTTTTACAAAAGTTTGGATATCCTATAAAATGTCTTTTTTGTGACTTTTTTTTTTTTTTTTTTTAACAAATATTACTATAAATTCATCCAGGATGCTATAAACAGGCTTTCTGATGACTTTCCTTGACATTTTGTGAGGTGACATTTTTCACATTTTTTCAACATACTATAGTATGACATTTTTACAAAAAATTGGAGATCCTGTAAAATGTCTTTTTTCGTGACTATTTTTAACAAACATTACTATGAATTCATGTAACATAATGTACACTCAACAAAAATATAAACGCAACACTTGTTTTTGCTCCCGTTTTTTATGAGATGAACTCAAAGATCTAAAACATTTTCCACACACATAATATCACCATTTCTCTCAAATATTGTTCACAGTCTAAATCTGTTTAGTCTAAATCTGGCTTTCTGAGTCCCCAGACCCCCCCATAAAACAAAAGTGCACCTTTCAGAGTGGCCTTTTATTGTGGGCAGTCTAAGACACACCTGTGCACTAATCATGGTGTCTAATCAGCATCTTGATATGGCACACCTGTGAGGTGGGATGGATTATCTCAGCAAAGGAGAAGTGCTCACTATCACACATTTAGACTGGTTTGTGAACAATATTTGAGAGAAATGGTGATATTATGTGTGTGGAAAATGTTTTAGATCTTTGAGTTCATCTCATAAAAAATGGGAGCAAAAACAAAAGTGTTGCGTTTATATTTTTGTTGAGTGTATTACCATAAATTCATTTAATATACTATAATAAGGCTTTCTGATTACTTTTCTTGACATTTTACAACATGACTTTTTTGACATACTATAGTATGACATTTTTACAAAAGTTTGGGTATCCTATAAAACGTCTTTTTTGTGACTAATTTTAACAAATATTACCATAAATGCATTCAGGATGCTATGAACAGGCTCTCTGATGACTTTCCTTAACATTTTGTGAGGTGACATTTTTCACACTTTTTTGGCATACTATAGTATGACATTTTTACAAAAATTTGGGCATCCTATAAAATGTCTTTTTTGTGACTATTTTAAGCAAATGTTTCTATAACTTCATTTAAGATGCTTGAAAAGGCTTTCTGATTACTTTTCTTGACATTTTTCAATTTGACATTTTTTTGACTTTTTTGACATACTATAGTATGACATTTTTACAAAAGTTTGGATATCCTATAAAACATCTTTTTTGTGACTTTTTTTTTTTTTTTAACAAAAAAAAGTTTTGTGGCTAGTTTTAACAAATATTTAACAAATATTACTATAAATCCATTTAACGTGATAATAAGGCTTTGTGATTACTTTTCTTGATGTTTTACGACGTGACATTTTTTGGACTTTTTCCACATACTATAGTATGACATTTTTTGACTTTTTCCACGTATACAGTATGACATTTTTTGACTTTTTCCACGTATACAGTATGACATTTTTTGACTTTTTCCTCATACTATAGTATGACTGCTACATGTCAAGAAGGGTCAGAGGGAAAAGGTTTCTCTCCTGCTCTCTCGTGTCCCCTCCCCCCTCTTTCCATCGTGGGTTCATCAGCAGAAGGACCAGCACCTGTTGGAGCTCACCCAGCCAATCGTCTTGAGCGTCAGGATAAAAGCCCGGTGCCTGCAGTGATCGTCCTCTTGCTTTGTGTTGCTGGCTGGTCAGGTTGCTGCTGTTGGTTGATTTCACCCAGTTAAACAGAGGGTTGTGGCGTGAGGTTGGACCTGCTGTACTTCTTTTTGGTTAAGTTCTGTTTTTAGATAAGAAAGGGGTTTTGTTCCCTTTGTGTTTTGACTTAGCGTTAGCTCAGCTCCAGTTTTATTTTGTGCTTTTCAGTTTGTTTGGCACTCAGTCACCAGGCCCCACACCCCGTTTTCTGTGTTTAAGCTTACTGATAAAGCATCTTTGACTGCTTACAGACCATGGTTCCATCATCTTTTGACTGTCAGGTGTTACGCCTCCTTCTCACTGTTGCCAACAATATAAGGGGATGTAACAATGATTTTTTTTTTCAAATGAACTTGGAGAACCTATTAAATGTCTTTTTTTATGACTATTTTTAACAAATATTACTATGAATTCATTTGACGTACTATAACGAGGCATTCTGTTAACTTTTCTTGACATTTTACAACATGACATTTTTTACTTTTTCAACATACAGTACTATAGCATGACATTTTGTACAAAATTTTGGACATCATGAAAAGTCTTTTTCTTAACTATTTTAAACAAATATTACTATAAATTCATTCATAAATTCATCCAGGATGCTATGAACAGGCTCTCTGATGACTTTCCTTGACATTTTGTGACGTGACATTTTTCATGTTTTTTCGACATACTATAGTATGACATTTTTACAAAAAATTGGGGACCCTATAAAATGTCTTTTTCTTGACTATTTTAACAAATATTACAATAAATTCATGTAACATACTATAATAAGGCTTTCTGACAACTTTTCTTGACGTTTTACAATGTGACATTTTTTTTTTTACTTTTTCAACATACTATAGTATGACATTTTTCCAAAAATTTGCACATCCTATAAAATCTCTTTTTCAACAAATATTAGCATAAATTCATTTAACACACTGGTCTTTCTGATTACTTTGCAAAGTGACATTTTTCACTTTTTTTTTACTATTTTATGACATTTCTGTAAAAATTTGGACATCCTATAAAATGTTTTTTCTTGATAATTCTTAACAAATATTACCATAAATTCATTCAGGATACTAGGGCTGCACCAACGAACGATAAGTCAGTCTACAGAGAAGTGTTACAGAAAATATCCTGGACGTAAACACCGTAAAAACAAAACAGATGATCATGGACTTAAGGAAGCTGAGCGAGGTGGAGAAGAGATGGAGAGGGTGGAGAGCTTCAAGTTCCTCACTTGTTGAGGGATGTTCATGGACCAAGAGAGAATTTATTTATTTTAAAACAAGACCTCCTCCTGCAGAACCTGTTGATGAATGAAAAGTGCAGAGTGTGCACATTTGATTTTTTGCTCTTTGTAAATCACTGTATATTACTGTCATGAATTTCCCTGGATATCACTGTCGTCTGTGCCATCACAATATTTTTTTTACTTAACTTTTGATTTTATTTCTATTCTATTTTTATGTCATATCTTGTCTATTTGACGTGTATCTCAAGCTGCCAAATCGGTGAAAGAGTCGCTGCCTTTCATTGTTTAACACTGACAATAAAAAACATATTTCCTGTCACATTCTCATGTATTCTAATGATTTTTTTTTTTACATTTTTTTCAACAAAGTATACCATGAATTCATTGAAAATATAATAAGGCTTTTTTCACAACATTTCTGTGATGATTCCTTAATATTTTATTATTATAATATTTTATTTTTACTTTTTTCGACATACTATGACGTTTTCAAATGAATTCATTAAACACACTATAAAAAGGCTTTTTCATGACTTTTTTTTTTTTTACATTTTACGATTTCAGCTTTTTTTTTCAACGTTATACTATGATATTTATACCACTGACATACAATAACTTGATTCAACATACTGTATGATGATGTGGCTGTTTTATTGTTTTTTTTTTTACATTTTACAATTTGACATTTTTCAACATACTATACTATGACATTTTAATGTAATTTTCCAACATCTTATAATAATGAATTTTAACAACATTTTTGTACTATGCATGTTATACTATGAATTCATTCAACGTGTGGCTTTTTATTTTTCCATTTTCCCTTTTTCAGCATACTATACGATGACATTTTTCTGTAATTTTTTTTGACATACTACACAAAAACTTCTTTTTGAGTTTTTTGAACACACAGTGAAGTTACAGTTAAGTAAATATGTGAAAAAAAAAAGTTCTACTTAAAAACACAACAGCATGTCTGCGATACATCTTGTGTAATTTAGACTCATGTGGCTGCAGGACTGGGCTGGTGAAAGAGCTGAAGTACTCCTCTCCCCTAAATGTGTGAACAGGAAGCGTCTGAAGTGCTCTCTATAGTATACAGTCCAAATAATCACAAATATCTCCTCTAACTATCTTGTCACCTTCCAAAATAAAAGCTCATGAGAACATAAAACCACCTTGTGTTTCTTTCGGACCACAGAGCTGTCTTGATAACACATAGTGTCACGGTTGCCAGTAGATCTGATGAAATCCTGATTGTGGTTGGAGATTAACACCCACCAATCATCAAAACTGAGTGAATTCTCCCTCAGGCAAGTCAACCTTAGCCTGCCATCTGCCACACTGGCAAGCAACAACCCTGTCATGTTGTGCTGGTGATCATCTGTTCTAGCTAGCAAAGAGGAAGATTTAACACTCGGAACAACATATTTATTCAGAAAAAATGTGAAATATCAACACTGGTCAAATCTACTTAACATAAATGCAGCATTCTGTACAGACATGTAACAAAAGTGCATGATATCAGTGATGTATAGAGTTTAACAAACCACTTAATAACAGACCACCTGATACATGTGCTTTGATATTTTTTTTTTTTTTTTTTGTAAAACAATTTTAAAAATGTGTGCATAACAACAGTGATTCTAGTTTAGCATTAAAGATATTTTGATTAACTCTTTGAGTGATTGACGTATTTCGACATCAAAGTGGTTTTTCTGCAGCGGGTCGCTGATCGCGGTCTCCAGCAGCCTGTGAGTAATGCTGGGGCTTCTGGGAGATGTAGTCAGAGCATAAAGAGACAGTATACACCACAGAGATCAAAACAGGAAGTGGAGACGATCGAGATTAGAAAGCAAAACAAACAGAATCTGGACAAAAAGTGGTGATTTTGGTGAAAGTGTCCTCTACTCTACCTCTGATAAAACAAGAATGGAACAAGGTAAAAACAAACATTTTTTTCATGATGAAATAGAGAGTCTCTTCTTTCATTTGAGATATTCAGTGTTTTCAGAGTCATAGTACAAAATAGTCTGTGGTTCTAGAAATATGACTCAAAATGGACAAAACAGCTGGAACAAAGTACTTTGTGTTTTACACTGGCACTCAATGAGTTAAAGAGCTTGCATATACTGATGGATTAACCATTACAGGAACATTAAAAATATTCTGGTAGTCAGTAATACTATTAATTTAGGGCAGCAGAGGTAAACACCTGACACTGAGTGGTGGTCTAATACATTTGTTAAGAACTTTATATACTCAAAGACACAAATTCGAATTCTGTCTACAGGTGAAAACACTTTCTTCCTCCCTTTAAGCTCCGTCTCCCAGGTGACTGAGCAAAAGAGAACTCAGAAAAGGGAAAAATGGCCTGGATATGGTGCTGCCATGTTGTTCCCATTTTCTAAATCACCCTGAAAACACTGACGGTTCTCTCAGGTCCCACAGGACCAGGTGTTAAGAACTACTCTGGGTGACTAACATGCCTTCCCTATTCTCCCAAATAAACATGACTCTGGAGCACGGTCTTCCCTGCTCCAGGATTACATACATAGCAGGTTACCGATTGCTCCCTGGGTGCAGGGAAATGTTTAAAAATGCATGCATATGACAGGTGGAAATGTCAAGGCTAAGAGCAGTCTGCTGTCTCCCCGTACTAATAGCTAATCTTTGGTTTCCATGCTTTTCTTTTTTTGTTATTCAGCAGGGTCTTTGAAGCTCTGGAGGTGCGTCGGTTGGCTGGTCCATAAATGAGTCCATTGGTTTGTTTCTTTGCCTGGTGTGGTGCATTAGTCTGAGCTCCTCTCTGTACTCATAGCTGAGGAGACTGGGTTCAAGGGTGCATAAATGAGCATAGGCATCCGCTAAAGCCCTGAACTGAGGTATGGTGAGCTCTGTAGGGCGTAGAGTGGGGTCCACGTCGGCCTTCTGCATCATCTCCTGTGTCAGCTCAACACGACACGCCTCAGGGAATAACTTCCTGTGGGGTGGAGAAGACATGAAGAAGAGATGATGGTCCAGATTCCTACACTCAGGACACTTTGATATCTTAATGATCATGCAAGTTTAATGGCATAATAAAGTTCAAACAAAACGAAATTATCCCTCAGAGATTATTTCAAATCTGCAGAGTTAATTGAAATCACACAAAAGGCGAGAGCTGCTCATGAATTGTTAATTTGCTCTACAGTCAGGGGGGTGTAGATACCGACACAAAACTTCTCCAACATTAAGACGGCAGCTACGATTTAAAATGTCCCAACTTTCATTTCATTCTGCTGGCCCTCGCCCTGAAAAGCTCTCCACAATATTCCGGCAGCCATTTATTTTTAAAGACATTTCCCTGCCTGTGATGCTCTTCTGTGTGCTTTCTCTGCAGGTTGGTGAGCAATAGCTAATTCCACACACTCCACAGTACAGATGCTTTTTAGGCGCTTCAGCGCTGGTGCCTCCTCTCCAATTTGGTGCCGCTGCTGCCAACCCACTGTAGTTACATAAAATATGCTGCCTTGTCTTCATATGCCACCTCAATGACTCATAATTGCTGCTCTCTTTCACGCAACCAGCGTTCTTTTGTTATCCGGGCCTGCATAACAAAAGGACGGATGGGCAGCGTGCACATGCATGTGGGCGTTTGGGGTTTTGTCAGTGGTGGTTTTGAAGAGCTCTTTGGCTACAGAAAGCCTCAAAAGTAGTGACTTTATTTGTCAGAGTGGTGTGTGTGAGGCAGACAAAGCAAATAAAAAAAAAACAAAAAAACATTCAAATTAATGATGAGATGAAGCTGTCAGAAAACAGGGAATGAAAAATGTAGAGCGAGAATGATAGATGAGCATGAGACAAGATTAAAAAGTAAAAGAGGGAGGAAAGCTAGTTGTATAACTGCTTACTCTACTCCTTTATGGCAGTGCTTCCTGCGGAACTGGAAAACGTTCCTGACGACTTTCTCCACCAGCTTGAAGGGTTGCTGGATCTGCGGCTGAACCAGAGGAGTGAAGTGAACTACTCCCACGTCCACCTACGCACAGACAGAAAGAGCAAGAGATGCTTTAAAACTAGACTGCACTCATGGGGATGTGGAAAGTGACCAGAAAGAGCAAAGTGTGGTGGAGAGAAAGGCTGTCTGACAAATGGCAGAAGAGACACCCAAAGCTGGACAAAAGGAGAGGGAGAGAGGTGGAGGGATCAATACGCTGGGATAAAAGAAAAGAGGAAAGGCAGAGAATAAGATGACGCAGCATGGCAGGCTGGTGAGCTGTTTCCTGTTGCCACAGTAACACCTGTGCGATGGACCATAGACACTGAGGCTCTCTCTTTCTTCGCCGTCTGCATCATCACTCGCTTTCTCACTTCCTACCAGCCTGAATCAGTGAAACACTCCTCTCTTCATCCCGCTGTCTTTGTCTATGTGGCTCGAGCATTTCCACTGAGGGTGAAACTGATATGTTAGTACTGGTACGATTATCATATACC